>JALMGJ010000050.1:3342500-3907500 GCA_023362775.1 Charina bottae | reverse complement strand
TCTTAGAATCAACCAGAATATTCAGAAAAGCTATGAAACCCAATGACATTTTAACATGATTGGATTCTCATGAAGGAGCATATGATCATCATTGCCTTACCTGGCCCAAGATTTAAAAATAACATTTAAATTTCATTTTCAAGATTTGTCAGGGAAAGCTTGAAGAGATAATATGATAAAACCAGAACAAAAACTGGATGTACCAAGCTTTAATAATCCTGTAATGGTCAGGATTATGACAAATCTCCACACTCTCTTTTAAGAAATGGTATTTTTCTGTTCTCTAGGGGAAAAAAATATGCAGTGTAATGGCTTGTTTTTCTGTGGTTATTTGCCATACAACAACTAATTTGATTCTAATTAGGTCACCTGTCATTTGTTCACAATCATCTTGTTGCTCTTATTATGAACTTTTCTAGCATAGTCCTTTCTAATTCTTAATTTTCTAAGCCGTTCTCAAGCCCACATCCACATGTGGCAAACCTTGTTGGAAATAAAGAGAACCGCCATCCTCCTTGTGTCAGTTGATTTCTTAACATAATAGTAATGAAATTTCTTTGTCACTATGATGACTGGGTGACAGAAGTGCCAATCAAAAGATGGCAGTATTGAGCTCCTCCTACCAAGTTTATATATTCCAGCAAGAGGACGGGAGGAGGGCAATGGGAGATGTGGTAGAAGAATAAATCTGAGGGAAGCTGAGTCTAAGTCTGGAAATGCTTTCATCTGTCAGGGAGGTAGGCTTATGAATAATTTTAGGCTTTTTAGGCTAGTACAGTGCTTTCCAAACTGCTGCTGTTGGCGACACACCAACAGCGGCAGCGGTGGTGGTGTGGGGGTGCACGCGGCGGAGGGGGCGTGCATGACGGCAGCATGGGGGGGCGCGGCGGCGGCCATGGTGGTGGCGGCAGTGGCAGCCTCGTGTTTTCCACTAAAACGCGGAAGCGCTGATGGCACACCGCTGCTGTCATCACTGCCGCCGCCGTTCACACCACCACTGCGTGCGCCCCCACGCCACCGCTGTGCACGCCCCTGCCGCCGCTTCCAGGTTGTGTTGCGACACACTAAACTGTGTGTTGCGACACACTAAAGTGTCCCGACACACAGTTTGGAAAGCTATGGGCTAGTAGGTAGGCTTAATGACTGGGTGCTTACACAGAGGACCTTTCACTTTCACAGTAGGTAGGCTAGTATTGATGGGATATAGATAATTTGTAGAATCTAACCCTCTCCAGAATCACTAGGGATATTTATGTTTTGTACCATTTTCTTTTATTTCCCAAACCAGACCATGAAAGATAAATTGTTGTTTCAAAAAGTGGCTGATAAAATAAAAGCAGTAAGGCAATGTGTGGCCACATGATTTAAAATAAAGAATATTATTAATTACCTGGTTGAAAAACATGCTGCAACCTTGTAAATCTAAAAGCATCTATTCCAAAGCTTAAAAAAATTAATAATCCAAGATTTAAAAGGTTTGATTAGTAATTGGTGATATTGTATCATAAAGCTAGATATTAAAATATTCTATTTTGACTGTACATAAGAAGTTGATCTGTGAAAAAAACATAAAAGAGAATAGTTCTGGTTAAGAAAAAATGTTGCCTAAGATCTAACCAGTATAATATGAAGTCTGAATTCCCATATTCTGTTAAGACATTGTGTAGTTTATATGGGATTGGCATAGCATGCTATGGGAAATCAGCTATTGTGGTTCCATGGTTGAACTAATCATTGCATACTACGATATGGAAACTCAGCCTTAAAGTTCCTTAAAATTTCCATGATATTGAAATTTTATCTTTTATGCATTGGATACCATCATATAACCTATATCTAAGTTATACGGTGGTTTCCAGCGCATAAAAGATAAAATATCAATATCAATGCATAAAAGATAAAATATCAACTTCGAACGTTATATCTAAGTTGCTATTAGATAGGTTTCAGATTTGGCCATGTACAATAACGGGAACAGTTTATTGAGGAACAGCTGAAAAACAGTATCAGCTACATTGTCCCATTCTTTGGATGTTGAAAAGTTCTTACCTTGGCAAAGGCTTTGAGCTGTTAGTGGAGGGCTGAATCTGTGCATTGTTGCAGCATGAAAATTGCCACAGACACCATTGGTGCTTTATTGGAAAGTCTAGATCAGTTCTTTCCAAAGTGCTGCCATTGGCGACACACCAACGGTGGCGGCGGCGGCGTGGGGGCGTGCGCAGGGGTGGGGGTGTGAACGGCGGTGGCATGGGGTGGTGCGCAGCTAAACAACTAAAGTGTTGCGACACACAGTTTGGAAAGCTATGGTCTAGATGGCTGCACTTTCAAGTAAAGCTGCTTAGTGATGGGCAAGAGGACATCAGTACAATACTGGTTTATAGCCATTGCTCCTCAGACTGTACATCTTTAGGATTATCATCAGCCATAGTTTAGAATTGTTTTTGTCAAAGTTTACATTATTGTGCAATAAAAGTGAAAACGGCTTTATTTTTTTTCCAACAACCCCCCTAGTTTGAGCTCTTTTCATCTCACCTGTTCAGCTATTGGGTCTGTGCATTAAGAATGTTTTTGTAGCTAGTAAGGAAGCTGAGCCAGCTAAACTGTAAAAACAGGCACTAGTCAAGGACAAGCCATTGCTTGATAGTCAAAAAGCACTATCTAGACTAGAAATCTGAACTAGATTTCCAGCAATCTCCCAGGAAACTAAAATATAGCTCAAGGCTTCTTTGACTGATTGAAATAATTTTAAGAGAACAGTAAACAAGCAATTTCCCCTTGATTTCTAGAAATTTGTCAGCGTGCAATCCCAACATAGCTTTTTGTTTCTTCGCTGCAGTTATTGTGAAAACAGCTCACATAATCCATAGCCATTGGAATATAACCTTCCTTTGATCACACTCCAGATTTCATTTTCGAATTGGAAAATGCAAAGCTTCTAGCTTTAAATTAGCCCATGATCGTTCATGCCCAACTAGATATTGCACACTGAATATCAAATAAGTATACCGCAGCCTGGAATAGGGAGGTGGCCGGGGCCTTGGACAGGATTGCGCCTGTGCAACCTCTCTTACCATGTTCAACCCGTCACTCCCCGTGGTTTACGGAGGAGCTGAGGGTTTTGAAGAGGGTTAAGAGATGTCTGGAGTGCCGCTGGAGAAAGACAAAGACTGAATCTGACCAAACACAATCTAGAGCCACTGTTAAAGCCTACCTTGTGGCGGTAAGAGCGGCGAAACGAGAATATTTCTCCGCTCTTATTGTGTCTGCAGAATGCCACTTGGTGGCCCTGTTTAAGATTACTCAATCTCTTTTGGGTCAGGTAGATTCGGTGACCCATTTACAGGGCCGTTCGGAAGAGTTTTCGGAGCATCTGCAGGATAAAATCACTCAGATCCATTCTAAGTTGGACTTAAGCATGGGACATCATCTGGGGAGATGCCGAGGGAAGGTACTTACCCTGTTATCTGGGAATGCTTTGATCCTGTTGGGCCTGAGGAAGTGGACAGGATCCTCTGGATTGTAAATGCCTCCACATGCCATCTAGACCCATGCCCTTCCTGGCTAGTAAAATCAGCCCGGGAGGTGACTTGTGGTTGGGTCCAGGCGATGGTTAATACATCCTTGGGGAAGGGGGTGTTCCTGGCTGCCCTTAAGGAGGTGCAGGTGCACCCCCTCCTCAGGAAACCATCCCTGGACCCTACTATGTCCTGTCTCCCACCTTCCCTTTTTGGGTAAGGTGGTTGAGAAAGTGGTGGTGTTACAACTACAGAGGATTCTGGAGGAAATGGGTTATCTAATCCCCTTTCAGTCAGGTTTCAGGCCGGGATATGGGATGGAGACTGCATTGGTTGCACTTATGGATGATCTCTGGCGGGAGCGGGATGGAGGGAGTGCATCCATCCTGGCTCTCTTGGACCTCTCAGTGGCTTTCTATACCATCGACCATGGTATCCTTTTGGGGCAGCTCAGGGAGTTGGGGGTGGGCAGCGTAGTTCTGCGCTGGTTCACCTCCTTCCTCCAGGGCCATTCCCAATCGGTGGTGATAGGACAGGAGAGATCTAACCCACGACCCCTCCTATTGTCCTACTCTGCGCTCTGAAACCCCATAAGCCAGCAATATCCCACAGGTTATGGGCCCAGTGTGGATGGTACGCTGTTCGCTGCGCTGGATCTGGCTGTAACAGGGGGTTTGTTTTTGAGGCTGCATTTTAAAGTAAACATGTTTTTCTTTGAGTGGTCAGCATGGCTGCTACAGGGCTAACTAGTTTGCCTTTTGAGCGCTTGGATGGCACAAACTATCGGACCTGGTGTGTGAAAATCAAGTCTTTCTTCCTAAAAGAAGGTTTGTGGAAGTATGTGAAAGACCCACCTCCAGCTGGTCCCGTTACTGATGAAGTGCAGTTGTGTTTGGATCGTGCTTATGGCAATTTGATTCTGGGACTGGAATCATCACAGCTACTGCATATCAGCAATCTAGACACTGCACATCCATGTTGGGAGGCTCTCAAAGCCATTTATTCAAAGCAAACCTCTGCTGCCATTGTTGGTCTATCACGTCAGCTTTACAACTTGAAGCTGCAGCCCGGTGGAAACGTGATGACCCACCTCCATAAACTCAAGACTTTGTTTCTTGAACTTGAGGAGCGGGATGTTGTGGTCCCAGATACCCAGAGAGCTTGTATTATATTGTCAAGCTTGGACAATAGCTTTGGCATGCTCATCGAGGCAACTCAGACGTTGAGGCCCCAAGACCTTACTGTGGATTACCTCACAAATCGGCTGCAAGAAATACAGCAAGCTCGTGACCTGGAGAGGATGCAGGGTAAGCCATCTGTTGCTGTTCCTGAGGCTTCTAAGCAGCGTTTTCCTGCTGGAACAGAGGCTGCCTGTGCTGTAAGGGGATGCTACCAGTGCAACTCGACCCAACACTTCTTAAAGGACTGTCCCCAGCCACCTCGCCCGGTGGGTAGTGCCAGTGGAAAGAGGTTCGTGCGAAAGAAGGGGAAACTGCCTAGACAACGTACCCAAGTGTCTGCTCTGCTCACGGCTGTGAGCAAGTGATCCCCAGAGACTTGGCTCTTGGACTCGGCTTGCAGCCAAATCATTGTGAACAATGAACAGTTGTTGTTAACAAAATGCAAGCCTAAAATCCAACAGGTTGCTCTAGCTGATGGATCCATGGTTGATGTGTCCTTTCAGGGTGAAGTATACATTCCATGTTTGGGGATAAGTGTGCAAAATGTGTTGTGTGTTTGATTTTTCCCTCCTCAGCGTTCCAGCCCTGGTAAAGTCTGGGTATACTGTTGTGTTTAAGGGTACTGGATGTTCTATTGAAAAAGATGGAATAGAATGTGCTAGGGGGAGGTTAGTGAATCAGTTTTATGAAATGCTTCCTAAACAGGGGATTGTGTCAGGGAATTGTGTTTCCAATGTTCCCCCACATAATAAATGCATCCACTACTGGGACATCCCGGGTGGGGAAGTTTGTCCCAGATGGCCAAGGTGTATCCTGAGCTAGGATCCAGAAAATGTGATGACTTTCTTGATTGTACTGTGTGTAAACAATCTAAAATCAGGGCTGCGCCTGTTGCTAGGTAAAGTGACAGAGTGTCAACTAGACCTTTTCAGTTGGTTCATGGAGACCTAGCTGGCCCCAATGCTCCTAGTGAAGGAGGGGCACGTTTCATGTTTCTTCTGGTGGATGACCATACTCGCTTTACGTTTTGTTATTTGCTCAAATCTAAAGCGGAAGCCTTTGCTCGCTTTAAGGAGTTTGTTGCAATGGTGGAAAGACACTATGGTTATCAAGTAGGTCAGTTTCAATCTGATCGTGGTGGAGAGTTCCTAAGCCATGAGTTCCAGAATTGGCTTTGTAGGAAAGGAATCTCCCATAGACTTGCCAATGTTGGTGTTCCAGCTGGGAATGGAATAGCAGAAAGGAAGATTGGTGTTGTTAATACCATTAAAAATAGCCTGATGTTACATGCCCAGGTGCCAGCCCGTTTCTGGGGTGAGGCTACCATGACTGCAGTGTATCTAACCAACAGGGTGTGGAATTCAGCTGTAAATGAAGTTCCTTATTTCCTTTTGTTTGGCAAGCGCCCTTCGCTGAAGCACCTGTGTGTTTTTGGAACATTTGCATATGTTCACATCCCTAAGTCTCAGCGAAGGAAGAACCAACCAAAAGCACAGCGCTTAAGGTTTGTTGGTTATTCATCAAGATCTAAGGGTTACCGTTTTTCTGCAGGCTATGGTCAAGTGGTAGTCTCCAGAAGTGCTCATTTTGAGCACCCTACTGGTTGGGATAGGTTAAATGCTAGTTCAGAGGTATTGTTGCAATCTAGTGCACAGCCAACTGTCCATGCTCCTGTGGCTGGACAACAACCAGTTCAGCTGCCTTCTGGTTCCCAGTCTCCTAGTGTGGTGAGAGGGTCCCCTCAGGTGAAGGAAGAGGAAATTTCACCTGAGCAGGTTGAGGACCTGAAGGGGGAATCAGGTAGTGAAAAGACAGAGGACAGTGATGAGGAAGAGGCAGTGGTAATTCCTCGTAGGTCTGCACATTCCACAAAAGGTGTGAAGCCTGACAGGTTTGTGATTCAGCAGGTGAGAGTGTGTCAGATTACCTGTGAACCTCAGTCTTTCCAGGAGGTGTTGCTTCTGCCTGTTGAAGAGCAGAAGTGGAACACAGCGATGGATAAGGAATTTGAGGCATTAGTGAGTCAAAAGGTGTTTGAAGTCACTGACTTGCCCCCATCCCAGAAAGCTGTTGGTTCCAGATGGGTTTTCAGAAAGAAGCTTCTTCCTGATAATACAGTGCAGTACAAAGCCAGGCTTGTTGCTCAGGGATTTTCACAAGAGAGGTTTTTGAACTATGATCTCACATATGCACCCACAGCTAGACCAGAGTCTTTACGTATGGTGCTTTCTCTGGCTGCACAGCGTGAAATGGTTGTCCATCATTTTGATGTTGACACAGCATATTTGAATGCAGGGCTTCCTGAAACAGTGTACATGAAGCAGGCTCCTGGCTATGCCTGTGACAATTCCCAGAAAGTGAAAGTGACTGCGCAAGGCGCTTTATGGGTTAAAGCAGGCCGGTCGGACGACGGATCCGGAAAAGAACAGCTTCCTGGACGTCAGCAGCCGGCGCGGAAGCGAGGCATGCTGGGGCATGTAGTCCGATGCCTGCAGCTGAAGAGCCGGTTCCCTGTCCTCCTCCCTATCGTGCGGTAAATTTGTATGATATATGATGTATAATTGATATGTACTGATGTTGTAAGCCGCCTAGAGCCCTCCAGTAGGGAGGGGATAGGCGGGGTATAAATAAGATAAAATAAATAAATAAAAAATAAATAAAAATAAATTTTGATTTCCTAAAGGGCGACACGTGTGAGGAACCTTGTCCTCAACCTGAGTTGCACCACTCTGCTGTAGGCAGTTTGCTACACTTAACGCAGTGGACACGTCCTGATTTAGCTTACTCAGTTGGAGTGCTCAGTCGTAAAGTTGCCAAACCGTCTATGCGAGATTGGCAAGGGTTAAAAAGAGTCCTGCGTTATCTCAAAGGCACAGCAGATCTTTGTCTTAAAGTATCAGCTACTGAGGCTGAAATGCCTGTGATTTATGTTGACAGCTCCTTTGCAGAAGAAGGAGTTAGAAAAATCTGTGAGTGGATTTCTCTGTCTGTTTGCCAACACAGCCGTTGCTTGGCGGGCAAGAAAGCAGACTGCGGTCGCAATTTCAACCGCCGAGGCAGAATATAGCGCCCTCAGCGAGGCAGTAAATGAACTACATTGGTGTAAACAATTATTTCAAGATCTAACTGTAAACATAAGCTTACCTTTTACGGTCTATGAAGACTCACAGGAATGCATTGCACTTGCCCTATCTGAAAATGTAAGAGGCCACACAAAGTACATCGATGTGACGTTTAAGAATGTGAGACATGCAATACAGGAAAGGTTTATACAATTGGAATATTGTCCTTCTGAACTGAATGTGGCAGATGTATTCACAAAAGCCTTGCCTTTTGAAAAACATGCATCCATGGTTGCGAAACTAGGATTGCAGCAATTGTGTCTGGAATAAAAAATCATTTGTGTCTCTGTGTTCTTACAAAATGACAGTTTTCACTCCCCAAAATGTTCCGAAACCATTTGGAAGGGGTGTTGGAGTTGCTATGTAAAGATCAAATCAAATGGTGTTCTCCACTGTGGTTCCCTAACATGTGAGAAACTGTATTTTTCCATTCTCTCTCTGCGATGAGTGTTTTTCAAAACATTCCACCGAGAACACAGGTGTCTGGCCTTGGTCACAGCCAAGGCATTGTATCACATGAGATATGTTATGGCTATCCAGAGTACCTCTCTCATGGGAATGTTTTCCCGGGGGGGAGACAATGTGCAACACTACCATCTCGTGGCAATTTATATTCTGTACAACAGACTTTACGTTTTCAACAGTAAGTGTATGTAACCCATGTTTTCCTCCAATCAGAATGCTGAAACAAGTGTATATCTCAGCTGTGAACTATGGGTCTATGCTTCTTGACTTCTGTCTGTCATGTTGCCATGTACTCTGTTCCTGAACTGTAACTATACCTGGCTTTTGTATAAGCCATGATGTTCTTCACATCTGCTGGTGGAACTCTGCTTATGGTTTGTTATTTTTTCTTTTTGCAATAATGTAACTCATATCCATTATTGCCCTATGCTACAAGTAAAATACTTTTAGCCCTAAACGCTGCACTCTGTTTTGTTTACTCTGCGCTCTGAAACCCCATAAGCCAGCAATATCCCACACCTATGTGGGGTGCCGCAGGGTTCAGTTCTCTCTCCTCTCCTATTTAACATCTACATGAAACCACTGGGTGAGATAATCCGTGATGATACTCAATTATATATCTCCATCCCGGATGAAGTAAGTGATGTGGTTTATGCCCTATCTCAGTGCCTGGGGGCTGTGGGGGTCTGGATGGGGAACAACAGGCTTCAACTGAACCCTGGTAAGACAGAGTGGCTGTGGATTGATGGCCCCTCGGTATCCAGGAAGTTGTCATCTTTGGTTCTAGTTGGGGTAGCACTGCCCCATTCGGAACCAGTGCGGAACCTGGGGGTCCTCCTGGACTCACAACTCCTGCTCAAAGAGCAGGTGGCAGTCGTGGCCAGGAGGGCCTTTGCGCAACTTCAGGTTGTGCGCCAGCTACGCCCATTCCTGGATTGAGATGCCCTCTGAACAGTCACTCATGCCCTTGTCATCTCCCATATAGACTATTGTAATGCACTCTACATGGGGCTACCCTTGAAGAGTATCCGGAAGCTTCAGCTGGTCCAGAATGCGGCCGCGTGGACAGTTATTGGTGCCGTAAAATCGGCAAACTTGACACCACTACTGTGCAAGCTGCATTGGGTACCAGTTTGCTTCCGGGTCCAATTCAAGGTGTTGGTTATCACCTTTAAAGCCCTATATGGCATGGGACCAGGTTACCTGAGGGACTGTCCCATCCCCATAGCATCAACCCGCCCCACTCGGTCATGCAGAGAGCACATGCTATGGACCCCATTTGTAAAAGAATTCCATCTGGCGGGGTCCAGGAGGCGGGCCTTCTCTGCAGTAGCTCCCACCCTTTGGAATATCTTGCCCCTGAAGCTGAGGTGGGTTTCCTCGCTCCCGGCCTTCCGGAAGAATTTGAAGACCTGGTTCTGCCACCTTGCTTGGGAAGGGGAAAGTAACAGCTCCTCCTGGGGGTGGCTGGCGCCATAGTGCCCTCCCTATTAGCTGAGCTTTTATCATCTCTTGGATTTCATACTTGTTTCTTCCATTTATATTGTAGAATATATAGCATTAATATGATTGTCATTTTATATTATATGTTTTTATCTATTTATTTTATTGTAAACTGCCCAGAGTTCCCCGTTGGGGGAGATGGGTGATGATATAAATTAATTAATTAATTAAATAAATAAATAAATACTGAAAATGGTATTTAATAGAAATCTGCATATCACATAAAAGCCCAGCCAAGTAGGGTTTGACCTGGTTAGTACTTGAGTTGGAGAATGCCAGTGCTGTGGGCTAGACTGGGCCATTGGAAACAATAACACCATAATCTTGCCAAGGAAACTGCATAGGGATAGATGTCAACAGGAGTTGAAATTGAGTCAAAAGGAGACTCATTTTTTTAAAAATAGGCAATAAAGATTTGATACAAATGGCCTAACTTAGTAAAAGGCTTCCTACATTCATACCCATCGTGCTACTCCCTTACCTTTAGCAATGTTATGCAGAGCAAGGAAAAATAGTATGAAATCATAAGCAAAAGAAATTAAAGACATAAGGTAACGGGAAAACAGGAACAGCGGTGTGTATGAAATGAAAAACATGCATTAAAAAAAAACATTGTGGCCCAGAAGCTTGGCTGGATTGTTCTGGATCACTCTCCAGCCCAACTGGAAATATTTTGGTTTTGGTCAAGACAAAATGAAGAAGGGTCTTCTGGGGCAAGTAGGGCAAAGTTTTTATATTTTGTGCCTTTGAGTGCTGCTTACCGGCTACACTGGAATTTAAATGCAGCAGCCCCAAATGGCAGGGACCCCGCCTCCTCCCTAATTTTCCCAATGCCTTCCTTCTACTTAGCCATTTGTGCACTCAGTGTTGCTTTTCCCCATGATCTCTGCCTTGGAAGATGTTCCACCCCTTGCTAATCCATCTTTGCTTTCACCACAGCCATACTGTATATTGCATCATGCATAACCTTATGCGTGTTAAACTTCTTGCCACACTCTTTTGGAGGACCTTATCAATTCCGTTCAACTATCACTTTCTTACTCTTTCCCTTCATCTTGTTCCATTCACTCTTCTGTCATATACTTGTTTTACAATTCTGTCCTTATTCATTCTCCCTGTATGACCAAATGACCTCAGCTAGTCTTTTGTATTCAATTCATATTCTGCACCCATTCATTCCTGACCCTATCACTGCTTTTTTAATACACACACTTATTAAGTATTCTATTCCCATTACATTCATCTTAGTTGTATGTTTCTCCTGACATACTCATTTTTTTATTTTTATTTTAAAAAATTTTTTGTTCCTTCAAGTCATTGTTGACTCCTGGCAAATGCCTGGACTAGTCCCTGCATTTTTCTTGGCAAGATTTCAGAAGTGGTTTGTCATTGCCTTCTTCCTAGGGCTGAGAGAGAAAGGCTGGCCCAAGGTCCCCCAGCTGGCTTCGTGCCTAAGGTGGGACTAGAACTCTCGGTCTCCTGGTTTCTAGCCCGATGCCTTAACCACTACCAAACTGGCTCTCTCTCCCAAATTTTATTCACAGCCATTTTCACTCCTTTTTCTTAGCAACAGTCCATGTACTGCTTACTAACGTTTAATTGGCATTTGCACATTTTAATAGTTCTTCATCCATTTCTCCACCTTTAATAAAGATTCTGTCAAGGTACAAAGATTTATCTACTTCCTCTAGTTTCTCATCATTTATGTGTAACTTGCAATTGTTCATTCCATTTTTCCCTGTCAAACCTAGCTCTTTAATACATTAATATTCAGATCCATATCCCTCATTTAATTATACATTCTAACATTGCATGAATATGTTGCATATTTGTGAAAGTAATAGAAAAGATAAGGAAGTAATAGCCTGATGATGATGATGATTTATTAAATTTGTACATTGCCTGACTCCCAACAACTCTGGACTGGTGGACTGATTTTGTAAAATAGAGTTGATACATACATGCAGGGAAGTGAAGGTGTAGCTTTCATCCAGATTGGTGTATGGGAATTATAATGTGGAATTGAAATCAATGATATCAATGTAAGTGTTCCCCCAAAAAAAATTGGATGAAAAGGAAGTCCTAAATGCTATGAGAATGTTGAAAATTTGTCTTCTCAAATTATTATTATTATTTGCCTTCAAGTCAGTTTTTTACTCCTGTTGACTGCCTGGACTAGTCCCTGCAGTTTTCTTGGCAAGGTTTTTCAGAAGTGGTTTTCCCTTGTCTCCTTCCCAGGGCTGAGAGAGAGTGACTGGCCCAAGGTCAACCAGCTGGCTTTGTGCCCAAGGTGGGACTAGAACTCATGGTCTCCTGGTTTCCAGCCTGGTGCCTTCACCACTACACCAGACTGGCTCTTTACCTTGCTAAGAAGGATTTTATTTACATTTCTAAATCAGGGGTAGCTGCTTTCTTGCCTTCTAGATATTTTAAACTTCATCAGTCCTCATGACTAATTGCAAGGACTTGTGGAATTGTAGTCCTAAAACATCTGGCGGTATCAGGTTGTCTACAGCTAAGCAAAATGGTTGCCTGATCTATGAATTAATTTATTTCAAAAATGCTGTAAATATGGAAGAATTGTGCCATTAGAATGACAAGTAGCCTGGCTTGGGTTACAGAGAGCATCCTGTGTACTTAAGTTAGGAAGTTTTATTTATTCCAGATCAGAGTATTTGTCAGTGGAGCCCATATGGTTTGTTTTCACTGGCACTGAGTTCTTTGGCAGCAGTCTTTCACATAATTCATTACAAGACATGTGCTTAATCCTTGAGAGAGCTGAGACTGAATCTGGGACTTCTGCCTGCGAAGTATGTATTTTCCACAGAGCTGTGGTTTGTCAACCATGGTTTATGGCAGGGGTGGAGAACCTTTTTTCTGCCAAGGGCCATTTGGATATTTATAACATCATTTGCGGACCAGGGGGCAGGGTTTTGTGCTGGCTAGCCTCCGGATCAGGTTACAGAGAGTCTTGGCAGTCAGCCAGAGGTGAGGAATGCAGCCCAGAGTCACTTTGCAAGAATAGCCAAGAGAGAGACAAACCAGTAATCCGTGTGCCAATGGTCAAGGAGTGAAGCCAAGAGGTAGTCGTAAATCCAAAGCCGGGTCAAGGAGTCCAGAAGTCAGGGTAACGATAGTCCAAACAGGGTCAGGAACGCAGGAAACAAGACAGGATACCAGAGTGGTCGCGAAGCCAAAATGCAACGTTGCTCCCACAACTCCCTTGCTGCTTTGCTGGTAATTTATTAGGAGCTCAGGAGCTGTCATCTGGGTCCTGCAAAGACTCTCCCTGCCCTCTGCGTAAATCCCTAGCAGCCAGCAGAGCAGTTTTCCTTCTGTCCTTTAAGGTCGAGGCGCACACGCCTCCGCCTCTGCCCTTTGGGGGATTCAGGTGAGCTGGCAGGCTGATGGGATCCAGCTGGCTGCTGGCTAGAGGGTGGGGACAAACCGCAATCCCCAGCTTGCTCCCCTGTAGCCTCGGTTGCTGGCTGCTGGCTAGAGGGTGGGGACAAACCACAATCCCCAGCTTGCTCCCCTGTAGCCTCGGGTATTGCCAACTCCTGTGGTGCTGGCTCCTTGTCTGGGACCGTGCCCGTGTCTGGGGCCTCGCCTGGTTCAATCCCCTGGAGGTTTGCCAGGGGCAGCTTGTCTTCTGACTCTTCACTGAGGCCCTGAGGCAGAGGCTGAACCAGGACAGGTTTGCGGGCGGGAGCCAATTGCACGGAAGGGGGCGGGGTTTGCGGGTGGGAGCCAATCACAAGCACCAGGGACGGGGTTTGCAGGCAGGAGCCAATCACACGGAAGGGGGCAGGGTTTGTGGGCAGGAGCTCCTAGATTTATTGAATTTCGAGTCCCACCTGCGGTTGCCTTGACAGGGCCAGACCAAATGATTTTGCGGGCCTTATATGGCCCATGGGCCGGACGTTCCCCATCCCTGGTTTATGGCCTTAGTTTGATGTCTGCACCCAGATGATTGTGGTTTAGCCATCAAACCTGGCTTAGCACAATGTGTGAAGCAGGCCAGCAATCATAGGGATGATGGCATTTTATTATTTAGGAAATTCATTCCAGTGGAATAAATGGGAGAAAACCCACTTTAGGGCATCTCTGAGAGACAGTGAGCATTGTTACCTAGAGATTACCCATCAAACGATCCAGTTTTTCCACTCAGAGTTACAAGCTCCAAAATTTCTTCAGGGCTTCAAAGAAGATTTCCAGATTGGACCTCTTTCCACCTAAAAGTGGAGATCTGAACTCACCTCTAGGTGCTGGGATACTCTCGGAAAGTTTAGGACTGCAACCTTAATGCTATTGTTTTGGATAGCCATCTGGATCATAAACATATAGGAAGGCTTGGCATCAATATGGTAAATAAATAAACAGGATGTTGCATTGACACTCATACTGTACCCTGCTTGCAGGTTTCTCAGGACTACTATGGTCAAAGACAGAATGCTGGCCTTGTGTATCTTGATATGGCCAAAAAGATAATACTCAGATAAAAATACATCTCTCTTTTACGTTACTCACACGCATTCTAATCTTGATGTCAGTCATGCTGACAGATCAACATAATAGAAGACAGACAGACAGAGACATCATTTCAGGATGTACATGCATAGTCTGAAGAAATCTTTTGAAATAATATAATGTGTTATATTATATATATTGTGTAATATAACATAATAGAGGCAACAAAATATTTTGTTTGGTGTCCATTTTTAAATAAAACTATTAACCAGATTGGAAAATGGGTACTTTTTCGATTCCTCTATACTCCAGATCTCATGATGTAATTCTCAGCTCAAAAATATATATTTAAAAACATTTGTAATAGGGAAAGTAACAGCCAAAATGTCTATGAAGGTTCTCAGTCATCCAGGTGGAATTGTCTGTAGCTTGAATCATGTCAACTGGATTTCTATTTTCTCAGTGGAAACGTTTCACTCCTTATCCAAGGAGCCAAAATGTATAAATTAGGGAAGGCTACATGAGAAAGTGAAAGTGAGCTTTCTTGTTTTAAATAGGCAAAAAGATATTGTAATGTGCAGACACAAATATTATGTCATCATTGATTTTTCAGTTTTGTCGGTCATCTCTCATATCTTGTGACATTATAAATGTGTCTAGTCTTTCAATCCCAGATCTAGACTTTTCCCTTTTTTTTCACTTTCATTCACTGAAATCCCTCACTGCTGGCGTTCTATATATTGACATTTCACACTATATGAATCCTGTTGAATTTCTAAAGCAATCTCAGAGGACATTCTGACACATATTGCCAGCTACAGTATAGTTGAAAATTATTTTCATGGTTTGTGCTTGACAGAACATACCTCATTTGAAATTATGCCACAGAAGGCCAAACACTGATTAGATTTTTATTCTTTTATTTCTCTATTGACTGTTAAAAACTGTATGGCTTTAACATCAGAGGGCAACAGGACAAATAAATACAAATCACTCTGCTTCTAGCTTTTTCCTATCTTGCATTTAAAAGGAAAGAATTTGTTTGATATGAATGTGGTATGGGCAATTTTCTTCTGGTCATCAGACCACAAGAATTGAAGTTAATTTTTTATTTGCCTTTTGAGGGTCATGATGGTGATGCAGTGATGTTAATGAGAAGGATTTGGGCCCTTCTTTCAGGCTGCCTGTTCCAATTATTTAATAATGGTATTTTAGATATTGTATGTATATTTTATGTTTCTTGTTTTTATTATCTCGTTGTAAACTGCCCAGAGTCCCTCCGGAGGAGGGAGATGGGTGGTGATAGAAATCTGATTAATAAATAAAATAAATAAATAAATAAATAAATAAATAGACATGGTAAGCCTATCAAAGGCTTTACATACCTATGTGAGGTCATAATTATTTCTTCTTCTCCTTCTTCTCCTTCTTCTCCTTCTCCTTCTCCTTCTCCATCACCATCACCATCACCATCACCATCATCTGTATGTTCCCTGGAGACTGAGGGTGGCAAATATGGCTTGCCTCAGGGTCAATTGAGCATAGAGGTGGGCAACCTTTTGTTGACTGTAAGGTTGAATAGGAGGATGGGGATGCATTCTAGGGCAGGGCAGCACATTGGATGTGAAGGGTACTTTAGAGTATGCAGGGATACAAAAGTACATCCTTCTGCAATCCTTACAGAGGACAGCCATGTGATCTCAAGAAAAGATGCAGCTGCTTTAAAGAGTCTCAGAAGCACCTGTTTACCTTTCAGTCCAAAGCACTGTAGAGTCCTGGGGTGTTCTGTGCATAAGTGGATGGAATGATGTTTTGCTCATAGGTAAGGCCAGGATTTTCTGCATTTTGCTGGGTTTGTGACATTCTGTCCCCTCTCCTTATATGAAAGATAGTCTAACGGCTCAGGAGCTTCAGGGCCCTCTGCCTGGCATATTGAGGCCATACTCTGCAAATGGGCAGGGCCAAGACCCTTTGGGAGGTTTTCCTGGGTTTCTAAATGATGGAAGGGAGAGGATGCAGATGTCAGCAGGGCTGCATTACCTTGAGTTTTTCATTACCTGTTCTGTTCGGAGTATGACCACCATAACTTTATAGAAATAGTTTTATTTATAAAAACTATTTACAAGCATAAGTCCATCAATACAATTAAAGAGTACTGGATCAGCTGGATGCACTTGGAGATAGGCAGCTATGCGGTAACACAACTAAAGTTCAGCAGCAAGTAACACAACAGTTCTGGATCAAGGATGCTAGGTATATGGGTTGACTAGGAGACTCAAGGTTAGTTCTTGGATGACTGGTAACAATGCTGACAAGGCTGGACTGCTTCCTAGGGAACGTTGGACTGGAACTGCAAGGTAGACTGGACTACAACCTCTGGGACACTGGACTGGAACTGCGAGATAGACTGGACTGGTTCCTCTGGGACACTGGACTGGAACTGCGAGATAGACTGGACTGGTTACTCTGGAACACTGGACTGGAACTGCAAGGCAGACTGGACTGCAACCTCTGGGACACTGGACTGGAACTGCAAGATAGACTGGACTGCTTCCTAGGGAACGTTGGACTGGAACTGCAAGGTAGACTGGACTGCAACCTCTGGGACACTGGACTGGAACTGCGAGATAGACTGGACTGCTTCCTAGGGAACGTTGGACTGGAACTGCAAGGTAGACTGGACTGCAACCTCTGGGACACTGGACTGGAACTGCAAGGCAGACTGGACTGCAACCTTGGGACACTGGACTGGAACTGCGAGATAGACTGGACTGCTTCCTAGGGAACGTTGGACTGGAACTGCAAGGTAGACTGGACTGCAACCTCTGGGACACTGGACTGGAACTGCGAGATAGACTGGACTGCTTCCTAGGGAACGTTGGACTGGAACTGCAAGGTAGACTGGACTGCAACCTCTGGGACACTGGACTGGAACTGCAAGGTAGACTGGACTGCAACCTCTGGGACACTGGACTGGAACTGCAAGGTAGACTGGACTGCAACCTCTGGGACACTGGACTGGAACTGCAAGATAGACTGGACTGCTTCCTAGGGAACGTTGGACTGGAACTGCAAGGTAGACTGGACTGCAACCTCTGGGACACTGGACTGGAACTGCGAGATAGACTGGACTGCTTCCTAGGGAACGTTGGACTGGAACTGCAAGGTAGACTGGACTGCAACCTCTGGGACACTGGACTGGAACTGCGAGATAGACTGGACTGCTTCCTAGGGAACGTTGGACTGGAACTGCAAGGTAGACTGGACTGCAACCTCTGGGACACTGGACTGGAACTGCAAGGTAGACTGGACTGCAACCTCTGGGACACTGGACTGGAACTGCGAGATAGACTGGACAGGTTCCTCTGGGACACTGGGCTGGAACTGCGAGATAGACTGGACTGCTTCCTAGGGAACGTTGGACTGGAACTGCAAGATAGACTGGACTGCTTCCTAGGGAACTTTGGACTGGAACTGCAAGGTAGACTGGACTGCAACCTCTGGGACACTGGACTGGAACTGCGAGATAGACTGGACTGCTTCCTAGGGAACGTTGGACTGGAACTGCAAGGTAGACTGGACTGCAACCTCTGGGACACTGGACTGGAGCTGCAAGGCAGACTAGATTGCAACCTCTGGGACACTGGACTGGAACTGCGAGATAGACTGGACAGGTTCCTCTGGGACACTGGGCTGGAACTGCGAGATAGACTGGACTGCTTCCTAGGGAACGTTGGACTGGAACTGCAAGATAGACTGGACTGCTTCCTAGGGAACTTTGGACTGGAACTGCAAGGTAGACTGGACTGCAACCTCTGGGACACTGGACTGGAACTGCGAGATAGACTGGACTGCTTCCTAGGGAACGTTGGACTGGAACTGCAAGGTAGACTGGACTGCAACCTCTGGGACACTGGACTGGAGCTGCAAGGCAGACTAGACTGCAACCTCTGGGACACTGGACTGGAACTGCGAGATAGACTGGACTGGTTCCTCTGGGACAATGGACTGGAACTGCAAGGCAGACTGGACTGCAACCTCTGGGACACTGGGCTGGAACTGCAAGGTAGACTGGACTGGTTCCTCTGGGACACTGGGCTGGAACTGCAAGGCAGACTGGACTGGTTCCTCTGGGACACTGGTCTGGAACTGCAAGGTAGACTGGACTGGTTCCTCTGGGACACTGGGCTGGAACTGCAAGGCAGACTGGACTGGTTCCTCTGGGACACTGGACTGGAACTGCAAGGCAGACTGGACTGGTTCCTCTGGGACACAGGACTGGAACTGCAAGGAACGGAACAGGAGCGGCAAGGCAGACTAAACTACCACCACTAGGTAGTGCTGCCTGTAACCCTGCCAGGGCAGGGTATGACAAACTAGGAAGCCCCCCAATGGCAGAACGTGGTGACCCAAAATCAATGCAACAAGCCGCACAGGGTTGAGCAAGGTACTTAGCTGTAACAGCGGAGCGTTGCCTTGCCGAGACTGGAGAACGTGATGAAGCCGAAAGTGCCAGCCGACAATCGCCTGGAACGACCAAAACTCTCCTGCTGGCGTTTTCTGAAATACTACGAGCTAACATTCTGACTCCTATTGATGCTGAAGCGAGATGGGCTTCTTTTGCAGCTGGAATCAATTCTGAAATGAGTTGAAGATCTGGCTCTGATTCTTCAGCGGTGACAGGACAGGACTTCACTGACGAATCTGTCTGGACTTCTCCTGAAGACGCTGTAAGGTCTGTAGAATGGTTGTCCCCGGAGATCTGTTGCTTGCTCTTTCGCCCCTTTATTCTGTTTTCGGCGTGCTTTCTCTCCTCGGGAGCCAATCGGGACTCCCTCTGCTTGGCATGCTTTTCTGCCCGCCTTGCTCTTGCGCTGATTGGTGCTGAACTAGGAAGTAAGTCAGGGGCACCAATCAGCTTCTCAGAATTCTCCCGCTCTACTGGGTCATTCCCGGGTCCGTTGCTCTGCACCTGCTCCTCTGGCGTCTCTGAGTCTTGCACCTGTCCATCACAAGACTGATCACGAGTTCTGCACTTTTGAACCTGCACCTGTCCATCACGAGTTCTTGTCAGTTGCTGCACAGGGTAAGTTTCGTTTCTCTGATTAGTTTCGTTTTCCTCAGAGTCAGAGTCCAACTGGACTCTGACATTACCTGAGCTGCCCTTGTTTAACAAGAAAGAGCTTTTCAGAGCATACCAAAAAAAACAAAACACCTTCCTTTTTTTCCTTCTTCTGGCAATAGAAACACCAATTCACACCCTGGAACAGGTAACCTGCTGCAGAGTCTGCCTTTCATTTATTTGTCCAATTGCTATAAAAGTACAGCAACCAAAATCAGTTTCACTCAATTGTTCCTCTTGAGAGTTTCAGCCCCAGTCCAGTCCTGGCCTGTGTAATTCACACCAATATGAGATTTGGCTTGGACTCCAGTTAAAAAGAGGCAATAGCTTGGTGACAGAGCACAATTTGGGCAGGTAAACCTCACCCCAAGTCAGAGCTTTCCAAACTTTTCATGTTGGTGACACACTTTTTAGACATGCATCATTTCACGACACACTCTTACAGCAGGGCACAAGGCAGGCACTAAGACCTGCGTGGAATCACAGCAGGTTTGGAGGCAGCAAGGCAGAAGGCAGGCACTAGGACCTGTGCAGAATCCTGGCAGGGCAGATTTGGAGGCAGCAAGGCACAAGGCAGACACTAGGACCTGCGCAGAATCACAGCAGGTTTGGAGGCAGCAGGGCACAAGGCAGGCACTAGGACCTGCACAGAATCCTGGCAGGGCAGGTTTGGAGGCAGCAAGGCACGAGGCAGGCACTAGGACCTGTGTGGAATCCTGGCAGGGCTCAGAGGCAGCAGCAGCTGTGACATACCCAGACACTGCAGCCGACACACTAACATGTCCCAACACACAGTTTGGAAAGCTCTGCCCTAAGTCTAAACTATGGCATCTCAAGTTACGGCTGGAGACATTTCTGCTTGAAATAGAAGAAAGCTTCAATGGTCATTGGCAACCCCCAGGCTTCAGGCAGAATCCTGTCTGATTGGCTGCTGCTTTGACATTCACTGGGTGACCTTGGACCACTTGCCCTCTCTCAGGCCAGTCTACCTCACAGGGTTGCTGCTGGGATAAAATGAAAGGCGATCCCCATGGAGGTCAACTTCAGCTCTTGGAAGAAAGGTGGGATGGAAGCCTAAACAAACACACAGCCAATTGTAAAGTTAAAAAAACAGTAAATTTGTCTTCACAGCCTCTGGAACCCTCAGATTCACACCACCAAATGGGTAGCAAAAGATTACCCCTTCAATACACTTACTATACCTCTTTTGCCCTTTAAAAAAGCCACCTAGTTAAAAGTCAGCCCCTGCAAAAGAGCAAAACAACTTGTTGTCCTTCTTCTGGTGATGTTACTAACACAGTCCCTCAGGCCTTCCAAAGCTAAAAAAGTTAATCCACACACAAAATGGTTGCCTGCTGTCAGCCTTCCCAGGTAGATCAGAAAGGAAACACAACCAGATGAGCTAGTTCTACCTTATTGTAAGGCTTTTGTTTTTGTTGTTTATTCGTTCAGTCACTTCCGACTCTTCGTGACTTCATGGACCAGCCCACGCCAGAGCTTCCTGTCGGCTGTCGCCACCCCCAGCTCCCCTAAGGTCGAGTCCGTCACCTCCAGAATATCATCCATCCATCTTGCCCTTGGTTGGCCCCTCTTCCTTTTGCCTTCCACTTTCCCTAGCATCAGCATCTTCTCTAGGGTATCCTGTTATATGGCTCCCCCCTTGTAGTTTTGTAGGTTTAGCATTTGTAATAAATCTATGAAGGTTCTCAGTCATCCAGGTGGAATTGTCTGTAGCTTGAATCATGTCAACTGGATTTCTATTTTCTCAGTGGAAACATTTCGCTCCTTATCCAAGGAGCTTCTTCAGTCTGAGCAAAGTTGGTAAGGGAATCCTAAATATGTTTCTAGGTAGCTGTGTGACCTTACACCTGGGGCTAGGTCATGGTTATATTGAGATGTTATTTTAAGTCCTTTTATCATCTAAAGGAGGATCGTTAAGATCACCATGCTGCTGTTGATCTTGTGAAATGGTCTTAATCTTCCTAGGCACAGAAGACAAAGCAGGGAGGAAGATGGGGGAGAGGTTGTGCCTGAGGCCCCCACCTCTATTCAAGGAAGGATTTTCCAAGTTGGCATGGATTGATATCAACTATTGATAACTTTGCTCAGAATGAAGAAGCTCCTTGGATAAGGAGCGAAACGTTTCCACTGAGAAAATAGAAATCCAGTTGACATGATTCAAGCTACAGACATTTGTAATAAACTTCTCCTTGTAGTTTTAGCATTTCTTCCTGCAGTCCCTAACACTCTATGTTTTCTTAGTTTGTACTCTATGTTAATCAGTTTGTAAGCTCATTTCACTCTAACATAAGATAGATAGCCTGTTTGTTTAGGAGAAGGCTCATTAGAAAGGGGCCCATTGTAGTGAGCTGTGAAGAAAGAGATAAGAGTGAAGGAATGTGTGAATGTTTTCTTTTGAAATGTAAGGTGATAATGAAGGCAGACCCAGGGAACATGGCATGGTCACTAAAGAAAGGATAGCAAAAGGGATTGAGAGGATCATCAAAGAGTGATTCATTTTGTTGCTGCTTTATGTTACTGTCTTATCAAAGAATTGCCAATTGTTTTCTTTTTGTACCTACATCTGGAAATGCCTGGAAAAGGAAGTGATAATAAAATCCAAAGCAATTGCCTGTAAATTATATGATTGGACACTATGCAACTGACATGTAAACCTTTTTATCTTTGATCTATAACCTATATAATGCTTTGTTAAACCCCATAAGGTTGTTGGTCTATCTCTGCTTAGCCCAGGTTGCGTATGGGGAGGTAACACACCCAGCTCCTTGCTTGGCCAAATAAAAAGCTGTTTTATTCCTTTGAAACCTCCGTCTGAGTCTCTGTTTGGTAGTTTGGGATCTCAGATTCTACAAGAATCCAGGGGTTGGCCATACACTGTCTTCTCATTATGTGGCCAAAGTACTTCAGTTTTGCCTTTAATATCATTCCCTCAAGTGAGCAGTCTGGCTTTATTTCCTGGAGCATGTACTGGTTTGATCTTCTTGCAGTCCAAGGAACTCTCAGAATTTTCCTCCAACACCACAGTTCAAAAGCATCTATCTTCCTTCGCTCAGCCTTCCTTATGGTCCAGCTCTTGCAGCCATAGGTTACTACAGGGAATACCATTGCTTTAACTATGCGGACCTTTGTTGTCAGTGTGATGTCTCTGCTCTTAACTATTTTATCAAGATTTGCCATTGCTCTCCTCCCAAGAAGTAGACGTCTTCTGATTTCCTGGCTGCAGTCAGCATCTGCAGTAATCTTTGCGCCTAAAAATACAAAGTCTGTCACTGCCTCCACTTTTTCTCCATTTATTTGCCAGTGATCAATCAAGCTGGTTGCCATAATCTTGGTTTTTTTGAGGTATAACTGCAACCCAGCTTTTGCACTTGCTTCTTTCACCTTCATCATAAGGCTCCTCAGTTCCTCCTCGCTTTCAGCCATCAAAGTGGTATCATCTGCATATCTGAGATTGTTAATGTTTCTTCCAGCGATTTTAACTCCAGCCTTGGATTCCTCAAGCCCAGCACGTTGCATGATGTGTTCTGCGTACAGGTTGAATAGGTAGGATGAGAGTATACAACCCTGCCATACTCCTTTCCCAATCTTAAACCAGTCCGTTCTTCCGTGGTCTGTTCTTACCGTTGTTACTTGGCCGTTATACAGATTCCTCAGGAGGCAGACAAGATGATTTGGTATCCCCATACCACCAAGAACTTGCCACAATTTGTTATGATCCACACAGTCAAAGGCTTTAGAATAGTCAATAAAACAGAAATAGATGTTTTTCTGAAACTCCCTGGCTTTCTCCATTATCCAGCGGATATTGGCAATTTGATCTCTAGTTCCTCTGCCTTTTCTAAACCCAGCTTGTACATCTGGCAATTCTCGCTCCATGAATTGCTGGAGTCTACCTTGCAGGAATTGTAAGGAATTGTAAGGCTACATTAACAGAATCTTGCAATGGCTGTTGTGGGTCTTCCGGACTGTGTGGCCGTGTTCTGGAAGTTGTGGTTCCTAACGTTTCGCCGGCATCTGTGGCCGGCATCTTCAGAGGGCAGGAGCACAGACAGAAGGGATCTCTCTGTGCCCAGGTAGAGTGGCAATGTTTGTTTTCTATTTATAGAGCTAAGTTATAGGAGATTAGGTGGGGTTTTTTGTTGTGTTGAAATGTTAACGAGTGGCTGCTGAGCATGATTAGCATGTTCATTGTGAGAGGTATTCCCATGTCCTGGTGGTTGAGCTGAGTTTGTTCACCTTTTGCAGGCTGTGTTTTTCAAGACTGGTAGCCAGGTTTTGCTAATTTATAGACTTTCTTCTTTTTTATTGTAACTGTGCTGGTGTTTGTGAATTTCAATGGCTTCCCTGTATAATGCTATTCTTGGAATAGCCATTCATTGTTGAGAAATTGGGTTTCACATGCTAATCGAAACTAATCGAAACCCAATTTCTCAACAATGAACTTAACCATCTGAATTGGTTACAGGCGAATGGCTATTCGAAGAATGAAATAAAAAGAGCCATCAAACCAAGAAAACAACATCCAACTGAAGAAAAACAGCCCCCCACAAACAAAGTATTCCTGCCCTACATCAAAGAAGTCACTGACCGCATGGGAAAGATCACATGTGGAGGTTGAATAAAGCCCCATGGAGCACTGATCTCTGGGGGAATTGGGCAATGCTTGGAAAGGCAGATGGCAGGACCACAGGTCAACAAACGTATAAACTGCCTGGATCTGTAGTTAAAAGAGCTACGCTGGTTTCTCTGAGAGATGGAAACGAGGGTGAGCTTGTTGAATTGGGACCCAGAAGGAAAGGGGAAAAAAGGAGTCAAGTTAAATGGCTCCTAAACCTCTAGATCAGGGGTCGGCAAACTTTTTATGCCGGGAGCCATTTTGACATGCTTGTGCACATTTTGAAATGCTCGAGAGCCAGGGGGCGGGGTTTGCGGGCGGGGGCCAATCGCATGGAAGGGGGCGGGGTTTTGGGGCGGGATCCAATCACATGGAAGGGGCGGGGTTTGGGGGCGGGATCCAATCGCGTGGAAGGGCTGCGCTGCGCTTGGCCGGCCACCCCGGTCCTCGCTCACCTTCCATGGCCGATCATCGCGGGCTGCCGGCGACGCTCCCGTCCCCCTGCACCCCAGCTCTCCAAGGCCGGGGCCACCCTCTCTGCCGCTCCCTTCGACGGAGGAGGGACCGGCGTGCCTTGGGAGCTGCTGCTGGCAGCATGTCTGGGCGAGGCGCGCGGGCGGAGCTGCCCGTCTGGCACTTGGGCGCTCCTGAGCCTCTTCCCTTCTCCCTCGCCACGTTCGGGCGTTGAGGCCAGGCAAAGCCGGGCGGTCGCGCAGGGGCGAGGCGAGGAGTCCCGCTCCTGCGCCTACCGCCACATCCGTCCGTTCCCGGCCTCTCTCCCCATGTCCGGCGGGTGCCCATGCCAGAATCCCCGTGACCCGGAGGCAGCGACTGCTCGGAGGGCCCCAGCGAGAAGAGGCGCGTGATCCCCGGTGGATTCCTTCCAGGGGCCGTCGAGGCCTCCTTGGGAGGAAAGCGGGGAAGCCCCGCGGCCCCTGGAAGGGATCCACCGGGGATCACGCGCCTCTTCTCGCTGGGGCCCTCCGAGCAGTCGCTGCCTCCGGGTCACGGGGATTCTGGCATGGGCACCCGCCGGACATGGGGAGAGAGGCCGGGAACGGACGGATGTGGCGGTAGGCACAGGAGCGGGACTCCTCGCCTCGCCCCTGCGCGACCGCCCGGCTTTGCCTGGCCTCAACGCCCGAACGTGGCGAGGGAGAAGGGAAGAGGCTCAGGAGCGCCCAAGTGCCAGACGGGCAGCTCCACCCACGCGCCTCGCCCAGACATGCCGTCAGCAGCAGCTCCCAAGGCACGCTGGTCCCTCCTCCGTCGAAGGGAGCGGCAGAGAGCCCCGCGGGTTGTGCGTGAGGTGTGGGCGGCTGCGGGTGGCCCTGGCCTTGGAGAGCGAGAGCGAGAGCGCGTAAGAGCGTAAGAGTTTGGGGGCGGGATCCAATCACGTGGAAGGGGCGGGGGTGAGTTCAGCTGCGGAAGAGCCACACTCAAGGGGCCAAAGAGCCGCATGTGGCTCGCGAGCCGCCATTTCCGACCCTTGCTCTAGATGAAAAGTGGAAATCTGCTACAAGCAAAATTTGTCTAGGTAATCATTGAATCACAGAGTATCAGTAAGCTAGAATGCACTGTCATGTTTTGATGCTTTATTTTCCAGGGGATATGTCTGCTTGATTGTGTCTGGTAACTGCCTCTCATAACTTTTGTACTGAAGTTTGCTGAACTTGTGAAAAGCAAACTCGGTTCTTGTATATTTTGTTCCCTCATAAGCTTTTAGCCTTGTGTCCTCCTGCCCATGGTGGATCTGTGCCCAGGCTCCCTGCAGCATCTTATGGGAGATGAATGTTTAAGCCACTGTTTGTGATTTCCCCCCCCCAGCAACATAGTCCTTATTTCACCCCCTTGTAATTGTTTTGGGCATTTGGCCACTTAAAGTTAAAAGGAAGTTTTCCTTTTCTTAAGTTTAATCAGTCTGTTTTTTAAAATATAGAACTGTCCTCCTTTTGTTTCCATTCACCTTTTAAAAAGAGAGGGCTTGCTTTCTTTGGTCCCACATCTTAAAATGTGTCAGCAGTGGAACTACAATGGTCAGTTTCCATCATCATCATCATGATTCCCAGTTTACTGGCCAGTAAGTATTTGGAATGTGAGATCTCTGTCTGTCTCACAAACCTGTGTTAAAGAGGAGGGTACCAGGCCAAGACATTCCTCTCCTTCAGAAATATGGTGGTGACAATGGAGAACTCTTGGGAGGGAGGAGAAAGGTTAAGATCCCTGCCCCTACTCTTCATCCTACGAACATCCAGCCCGTTGCCTCAACACAAATGTTCAAGCTGCTGAGGATGAATATGGTTGTTCTGTGACTGGTGAAAGCCTGACCTCCATATTTTTCACCCCAGTGATCTTTGCAGCTGTAAATGTAGTGACAAAGTTAGCCCCGTAGCTTTTAGATCGAGGGCAATGGAAGATTATTACTGGGCAGTGTTTTGGGAATAGAGGAACTTGCTTTTGATCAGGTCAGCCGATTTATACATTTCGCCCAGTATTGCCAACACTGGGAATGAGCAACTTCTGTCACTCAATACTTTGCAGCCATTCAACTTCCAAAAAATTGGGCGGGGTGTGGGGGGGGAGGCGAAAAGAGTCAAGCTTTTTAGCCCCATCCACTCTGGGCAGGCTCTGCAGCCCACACAGTTTGCATCTCGATCTACACTGCCAGCCACTTCTCAAGCAGAAACCTTTTAGGTCATCTGGGGTTTAGTGGAGAAAAGGAGACTAGAAGATGCTAAGAACTGCAGCTAAGCCCATCTGCTTGCAAAGTATTCCTGTGCTCTACAAAATGCTTCCCCTAAGCACCCAGCGGTAACGAGCCTGCTAGAGCAGGGAAACTGAAAATCTGCTCTGTTGCACAGCTGTTTCTCCCACTAGGATAAACAAGCATCATAACCTCAGGTGGGCTTTATATCCTATCTTATTCTGTACATGCTCTTTTTAAGCTACCGACTCAGGCTGCCTTCCCTTATTTGCAAAATTGCATGACACCAGAATACACATTGGGTTTTTGGTTGACGATTGAGTGGCACACTGGAGGCGTCACAATTCGAAAAGGAACAGGCCCCTGTCCTGAGTAAAGGCATAGGTAAGGCCAGGACAGCAACCAAATTTATTTATAGTACATTCACATTTAATTACTATTAAATTAAATTAGTAAGTTGATATGTTTATTGTTTTTTTTAATATTCCCCCCCCCCCCCTTCTGTCTTATTACAAATTACATTTGGAGGGACCCGCATCGCCTGGTGTAGGATAAAGGACACAAGATTGTAAGACACCGACGCAATCGAAAGTTCAGTATGTATGGCTCATGATTAAATTATCCTATGCTTTAGTAAAACTAATCTGCTTGTCTTGTGCAGTGAACACTGCCTTTAAATCAAATGCAAAATAAGAGGAGAATTAATAAACCATAAGGCAGTTCTCAGCATTAACCTTGTCAGTAGTGAGGGTATCACTCACTATATATGTTCCATTATAGGCTGCAAGAGAGTGAAAAGTTGATGTGTTTAGATTAATGTGTCTCTCGGCTAAACTGGTATCCAACTGAAACAGAGGCTGATGGGAAGTTCAGCAACTATTTCCTGGAAATGCAGGCAGCCAAGATACTGACAGCAGGTACTGATTTAGCCAGTAGCAAATACTGTAGAAGCTGCTGTTGAAAATAACAGTACAAATGCAGGTTGCAGGCATAAGGCATAATGAGAATACATTAGGGATTAATAATTACAGCAAATGATATACTTGAAAATGATCCAAAACCAACAGATCTGTTGTGCACTTCAAAGGCAGTTGGAATAGTGATGAGAAGAAGCTTGGCTAAATCTGCTTTTTTCAAATATATCCACTTTCCCTTTCAATTCTATAAAATCTATTGGAGCTTCTTCTTGTTGCTGCTGCTGTAAATATCTGTCTTTTGGATATGCAAAACTAAACATCTTGTGGTGGGCTCCTAATGTACATCCTGAAGGATCCACTTGCCTTCTGTAGATACACTTGTGAGGGACTGGGGGAAGAAAAATATTATTTTTCTTAATTATAACCCTAGTCATCTCTCATAGACTACTGGGGCGCGGTAGCTCAGCGGGTTAAACCGCTGAGCTGTTAGTCTGCCGACCATAAGGTCGGCAGTTTGAATCCGCGTGGCGAGGTGAGCTCTCGTCACTAGCCCCAGCTTCTGCCAACCCAGCAATTCGAAAGCTAAGGCAAGTAGATAAATGGGTACCACTTACGTGGGACAATATGCTGGCGTTCCTTTCAGGGGGTCGCCCTCGGACCGAGGAGGAAGATCTGGAGACTCCCGCGGATGGCGGCTGAGGATGGCGGCAGAGGACAGCGGATCCCGATTAACAACTTCCAGGACGTCAGCAGCCGGCTCAGAAGCGAGGCATTCTGGGGCATGTAGTTCCGATGCCTGCAGAAGAAGAGCCGGTTCCCTTACCTCCTCCCTAATTGCGCGGTTGTAACATTGTTAAAAAATAAATATATATGAATTGTTAGTAATTTGGATGTGTGATATTGTAAGCCGCCTAGAGTCCTCCGATAGGGAGGGGATAGGCGGGGTATAAATATGAATAATAAATAAATAAATAAATAAATAAATAAATAAATACTGCAATGTGCTCCACATGGGGCTACCCTTGAAGAGTATCTGGAAGCTACAGCTGGTTCAGAATGCGGTCACGTGGGCAGTCTTGGGTGACCCAAGGATGGTGCATGTAACACCTTTGCTGCGGGAGCTGCCAGTTTGCTTCTGGGTCCATTTCAAGGTGTTGGTTATCACTTTTAAAGCCCTACATGGCATGGGTCCAGGTTACCTGAGGGACTGTCTCACCCCCATTACATTGACCCATCCCACTCGGTCAGGCAGAGAAGGCATGTTACAGACCCCGTCTATGAGAGATTGTCAATTGGCGGGGCCCAGGAAGACAGCCTTCTCTGCCATGGCCCCCGCCCTATGGAACACTCTTCCTAGGCTGACCATATTTCCTTGAGACAAAAACGGGACAGTGGGATGGCAAAACGGGACAGGATCTTATGCTGCCATGCCGGTCTCCAAACCCTGCCCCCCAGTCCACGCGATTGGCTCCCGCCTGCAAACCCCGCCCCCGGTCAGCGCAATTGGCTCCTGCCTGCAAACCCCGCCCCCAGTCTGCGCAATTGGCTCCCGTGTGCAAACTCCTCCCCCCAGTCCGCGCAGTTGGCTCCCGCCTGCAAACCTCACCCCCCCCAAGTCTGTGAAAAAATTGTCTTCCACAAAACCGGTCCCTCGTGCCAAAAAGGTTGGGTACCCCTGCTTAAACAGATTACTGTTTATATAAAAAGGTTTTTGTTTTCATTAAAATGAAAAAGTTTTATTACATTAACATATTGAGCTAACTATTATTCTTCAGTGACAGAACTCATACAAAAATTTAGGTACACGTAGAGGGGGACTGTATTTCACCACAATCGTACCATGAATATTTCTCCGATGAAGTAATCTTATGCAGCAAATTTCGGTCTTTCAATACCTTATCATAAAACTTCTCACACTCCATAACACCTGTGTTGTGGACACAAACTCCACCCCTCATATACATGTGTGCAACATTACAACACAACTACAAAATAGTGTAGCTTGCACTGTGACATCATGACTTACATTTTATTACTTTGGCATATTTGTGATAAGAAACACACATCTAGGAAGACAGGTGCTACATGAGCATTCCTGCTCACTTGGAAGCACTTTTTTTGTGTTTAAATCCAAAGAGCTGCACAGCTCTCCTGGTCTGTTCTTGGATGAGGGACCACCTGGGTATCCCAGGGCTGCAGGTTAGATTGGGTGGATCAAAAATGCATCCTAATGTTTCAGCCACGAATATAACCCTGACTTCTCAAGTCTGTGCCAATGTACTTCATATTTTGGCTTCCCCACAACACGGATAGATTAGACATCAGTTTGTCAAATGGAAGAAAATGGAGTGTTCCAATTTCAAGGTGAAACACACACTGGGCTGAAGCTGCAGCCCTGGTCTCAGAGGAGCGGCAGCTATTAACTGTAACAGCTCAAACAAGGGTTTCCCTTTTCCCTTGTGAAGAACGAATCCTGTATTTTTCTTGCCAGGAGTAGCTCTCTCTGTCTCTCTCTCTCCCTCCCTCCCTCCCTCCCTCCCTCTCTCCCAGGGCAGTCTGTCCTGTGTGTGTGTGAGTGTGTGTGTGCATATGGTCAGGCTTGGCCGAGGGAGGAGAGTTGTCGGGCCACCGAGCAGGAGAAGCAGGAGCCAGCCGCGCTGAGGGGCTTCAGCGGGCGGCAAGGGGCGGAGTGGTGTGGCTGAAGCCCCCCAGCGCAGCCGGCTCCTGCTTCTCCTGCTCGGTGGCGGCGGCGGCAACAACTCTCCTCCCTCGGCCAAGCCCAATCAGATGCACACACACACACTCACACACTCACAGGACAGACTGCCCTCGGCAGGAGCCGGCCACGCTGGGGGGCTTCAGTGGGTGGCGAGGGGCGGAGTGGCGTGGCTGAAGCCCCCCAGCGCAGCCAGCTCCTGCCGAGGATGGAGGCCCACTGCCGCCCTGGCCCCCTCAGGCTTGGCCGAGGGAGGGAGGAGAGTCACTGCCGCCGCCACCACAACCACGGCGCAGAATAAGCAGGAGCCGGCCGCACTGGAGGGCTTCAGCCGCACCACGCCGCCCCTTGCCGCCCGCCGGGCTGCATTTGTGCGTCTCAGCCCGCCTCTTCGCATCCTCCTTTGCCGCGCACTGATAGGCGGGAGGGCTTCCTTTTCCAGGCTGCCTCCGAAAATGGGACAAAACTGAATTTTTTTTCAAAAGGACGGTACAGTTCAAAAATGTTAAAATAATGGGACTGTCCCGTTCAAAACGGGACGTATGGTCAGCCTAACTCTTCCCCAGAGGTGAGGCAGGCCCCCTCTCTCCTGGCCTTCCAGAAAGGGGTAAAGACCTGGCTCTGCCATCTCACTTGGGGCAGGAGAGGGGGTAATCAATCCTGGGGGTGGTTAGTGCCCTAAAGGGGCCCCAGTGTATTTATGAATTTAGATTAAGAACTTTTAATGTCACCATCCTGGATTTTATATTGTATATGTATATGTATATGTATATGTATATGTATATGTATATGTATATGTATATGTATATTTAAGAGGTACTGTTTTTATTGTATTTTAATCTAGTTATTTTAGTTTTATTGTAATATAATATATCATCCATCAATCATCATCTATCTGACTGAAATTACTGGCAAAAGATAAAAACTATCTTTATACTACTAACTCTCCTGTTTGTGTGTAACCTTTAACTGGGCAAAAAGGTGCATCGTAGGGCAACAATTTTTTAACCAAGGTACCTCAAATGGGCTAACTTACAGAATGCATCCAAAATCCGGGACCCATGACTCCTGTGGAATAGAAATTTGGCAAATTTCATAAAACATTTTATGACGTAAAAGTTATCATAAAACATTTTATGACATAATACAAAATGTCATAAAACATTTCCTGTGATCAGCTCCTGATGTTTGACTATGCTATACAGTTCAATGTGAATGACATGGGCTATTTTCAAGGCAGGTACATCTCTGAATATCTCCCTGAATTTTTAAGAACTTTTCCAGTGAAGGCAGTACATTAGAAGCTCTGCCGTTGTTGAAGGCATTGAGGAATCTGGTAAGGAAATATCTCTGAAATGATGATCCAACGGGTCATGGGTTGTCTAGTATTTTATAAAATTTACACAAGAAAAAGCTTAGTCAATCAATGTCTTCTCAAAATTCTTGTTTCAAAGGGTGGCCAGTCTTAGACAAACTGTGCAATTGAATACTAGGAGAATTGCACTCTCCAGTATCTGTTGTTAAAATAATGTTTTCCTGTATACTGTATGTCATTACTCCACAGATACATACAAGAGAGCTGATAGGGTTTGAGCTAGAAGTAAAATGCCCTAGATTAGAATCTGGCCTCAGCCATAAATTCATTCCATTAATTAAATGATGTGGGATGGGTTGGGGAAAAAGATAGGAATTAATTTCTTCCATTAATTTCCTAATAATAATTTCTTCCATTAATTTCTTTAAGTTATCTTTCACTCCAAGGTAAACCCTTTTGAAATGGATTCTGAATAGTTAAAAAACTTGAAATAAGTATTATTTCCACACAGGAAAAAAAATACCTTAGGAAAGAAAATAAAAGCCAGCCCTAATGTAATCTGTTTGCTTTTGGCTTAGTGCAGTGTTGGAGCCCAACTGCTGTGGTTTGTGAATAATAGTTTATGGCTTAATATGGTGTGTTAACCCCATCCACTGTGGCTTAATCAATAACCATGATTATGGTTGAGCACAATGTATAAATCCAGTCTGTTGTGTCAGCTGATGTCCCTTCATATTCATTTTTGTTCACCTCTTCTCTGTAAGGCATAAAACACTTTGTGGAATCCATATTTCCCCATGGCTGAGACATCTCCTCATCTGGTTTCATTAATTTCACTTTCCACTCAAGGTCACAGTCTGCCTTGCAGTGTTCACACTTATTTTCCACAGAAGGGTTGGGCCGTTTAACAGGCTGTCTGATGTTAGCTCAGGGGTTGCAAAAGGCACAACAAGAGAGGAAATAGACTCCCTCTGTTCCGAAGCCACGTGCAACCTGTGTTCGCTCTTGCCATCTCTCTCTGCCTTTCCTTTTTTGAGTTTGTCTCTGCATCTCAGATTTGTCACCTTGTTCTGAGAAGCAATAGTGCAACATTTTCCTCACGCGCCTGGAAAAGTGTCTATTTCACCTCCTGCCACTTTTTAAATCTTTGTTCTTGCACTCTGTTTAATCTGCACAGAGCTGGCAAAGCTTCTGAAATGTTCCACCTCAGTATCGAGCCAATCTCTGACTTGTCAGTCAGTGTTTCTAAACATCTATGAAAGTGAATCAGTGCAGTATCCAAGCAACAAGGGAGAAAGCCACATTGAAAGATTCTGTGACAGATATTTTTCTTCTGAACTCCAAAAGCTCAGGAGTATCACTAGAACCTAACCATGAGGGAGATCTAATTCATTTTTAATTATTGTTGCCCACCCCAAGTGCTATACCATAGGACTCCAACTGTGGAATAACCATGATGCTTGGTCATAGTTTAAATAAAATAAGGATTTTTTTCCTGGATGAATCCCTCACATGTGCTGTAGCAGAGTGTCAAAAGAACACTCTGCTGGTGGGCTTCCAGGTGCGGAATGGCGAGTTAAGACGTCTCGGAATGAGTGGAGATGATGTCTGGGGCTAAGTTTCAAGTTCAGTCCTGGTCTTTCCACTTCAAAGGGTCTCCAGCAAAAGAGCTAGAAAACCCCTTTGAGAAAACCAAAATAGCTATTCCAAATATTGTCCTCTTTATGGCTGTCCGGTATGTTCTGAAAGAAACCTTTCTTTTGTGCATGGAAAATCATTAAACATCATAAGAAGTTACTGCAAATAACTTCAGTTCTGTGGGGGATGTGCCTTGCCGCTTTTCCCTACATAAGAAACACAATAATCACGTGCAATCAATTCAGCAAAATAACTACTGTGTTTTAAAATAAATGCATGAGACATACTAAGACAGAAGATTATAAGTGTAGGAGAAACAAGAAATGTGAAAAGTCGCTTTCTTTCTTTTCTGCAACCTATGGCACTGGAATTGCAAGGTTCAGCTGCTGCTTTGTTGCTGAAGTCTCTGTAGGTGTCTGCAAACCTGCAAATCTAAGCAGAAGAAACAATGACAAATTATTAAAAACTGTTTATTCACTGAAGCACAGGTTCCTTTTTTCCTTTTTATTTCCTGCACAGATAAAATAACTTTGAAAAAATATTGACAATTTTTAGCTGGTGAGCTTCCGGGTGAGGAATGGCGAGTTAAGACGTCTCCGAATGAGTGGAGACGGTGGCCGTGGCTAAGGCCAAAGGGCCAGCGAGTAGACTGGTCCCACAGAACCTCTCCAGATAAGGAGAGGACAGGAGATCACCCACTTGTGCCCTGGACGGCTGCTCTTCGCAAGGAGACCACAGGACAGCAGTTTCCCACAGGTTTGAGCACCAGAGACAAAGGGAACCATCATGCTCTCAGCCACGGCGGAGCCTTTTAAAGGACTTGCTCACTTTCTAATCGCTTTTGGAAATTACCTATTCAATTACCTTAAGGACATTAGAGATCTTCAAAATGACAAGTTTGAAAAGCCACCCGATAACTTTACTGTCATTCTTGAATAAAAGACAAATGGACTATAAGCTTAAGAACTTTAAAAATTAGAAATAAAGGGCAAAAAGCTAAATAAGAATCTGATTTAAGAAAGTTATCAATGAACTAAGAGACCAAACAAACTTGAAATAATGGAATATTAGGACTTTTGCTACAAGATTTTGGAAATAATTATATAAATGAACAGCACATTCGTGGGAACCAACTTGTTTAGTCTATCTTAAGTCAAAACAGCAGCTTGAGAGTTCATCATTTTAGAAATTGAACACTAGAGGGGACTAAAGATTCCAGGCAGAAAGGGAAAAGGGAAAAAAAAGTAAAAGGCCTGTCTCTTGTCTTTGGTTAGTATTGGAACTTGCAAAATGACAGAAAACACCTTGACATTTGAAATACTTTAGGAGATTTTTGAAGAATGGGCCCAAAAAATAGTAGCTTCAGTTTCAGGAAAGATGCATGCTTCTATGAATAGATTATGTCCTAAAGATATTAAAGAAGAAATTACTGATGAGAAAGAGAACATCTGGGAAGATTTACAAGATCGATTTACAAGATGAAACAAAATTTGCCTAATGCACAAATATCAGAACATAAAGAATTTTCAGAAGTATTGGAAAAATTAAAAAAATATGAACTATAAGACAGAGAAAATAACTAAAGTGGAAGTACAAACAACAAGCCAAGAAATTGACCTGGATAATGACTTTTTACTGGACTTACAAAAGAAGTTGGTTAAAGTTCTGAAGAAATCTTCGAGATAGGAAAAAGAAAAATGGAAGAGATCAAATCCTACAACAGCATCTGAATGAACTGAAGATTACGATTGTTAAAAGCAAAAGAAAGGAGTAAAAGTTGGTTTGTTTGATCAAGGTTAAAATAAGACATGTTTGTATAAATCTGGGATCCCTTTACAGATTTTTTTCTGACACTAGGACTGAAATGTTAACGATTTAGGGATTTGCGTATAGATAAAGGATGGGTTATGGGAAGAAGAGATACTTGTGTGTAATATTATAGGGGTGATGGATTATTAAGTTTGTTTGTACCTTTGATCAAGATTGGAAGCGACTTCTTTATATTTCTTTTTCTTTTCTTTTTCTCTTTTTTTCTGTACACCTTTTATTCTTTTTTAAAATTTACTTTCCCTGCTTTCTGAGTTTAGTTTGTATTTTCTTTTACTATTGTTATTTAAAAAAGGAAAAATATTGACAATTTTTCCCAGGACAGTTTTGAGCTGAGACTTTGCTCTTTCCTCTTGTAAAAGTTAACGCTTTTCTGGCTTCAATTATGCTGTCTGCGTGTAGGTGAAAAAATGGTGGTGACAGCTGCAGCGGTCTCTCTTCACAGAGGGAACACTGAAGCTGTTAAATGCCTTCCATGAAGAGAATAATGCACTTTCCTAGAGCTTCAGAGCCAGTGCTGCTAGTCCCATCTTCTTCTCCTCTCCCCTTGAGCCACACAGATCGCAGGAGGGATCTCGTTCCAGAAGGCAGGTGCCACAGTTGAGAAGTCATGATTCCTGGGTCCCAAAGGATGCCATTGTTTAATCAAAGTGGCCCAGAGCGTGACAATTCTGCCAACTCGTATTGGCAGAAACCACGAGAGATTGGCAGCCCCTCAAATTACCTAGCCCTATGTCTGTTAAAATTATTCTATGTAGGATTCAAGCGAATGGATTCCTTCACTATGAAATCCTAGCCTGTAAAATGGAATTTTACAGGTTCCTATGCTGTAAGCGGTTCCCATAACAAAAAGCATGAAAAACACCAGATGTGCTTTTCTCTAGTCAAAACAATGGTGATAACAGTCCTTTCCCATGAGAACAGCGTCCCGAAGGGAAAGCCAATATGCAACACCGCCATCCCATGGCGGTTTATAGTAAGTACAACTGTTACTAAAATGTTAAGCTGAAAATTGGCCTAGCCCACATTAGCCAATCAGAATGTTGAACCATGGGTATAATTCAACTATGAACTATGGGTACTCATCTCACTCATGTATTTTCTATGCTTCTTTTGACTGCTATCTACATGTACTTTGTATCTGAACTGTAACTACGCCTGGTCTTTGCACAGACCATGATTTTTCTTTCCTCACATCTGTTGATGGAACTCTGCGTATGCTTTGTTTTTTCCGTTTTGCAATAATGCACCATACATCCATTATTGCCTTATGCTACCAATAAAGATATTGTTAGCCTTACAACACGTTGTTTGGATTACTCTGCGCCTGGAACCCCAAAAGCCAGCAACACCCCACAATGTCATGTAGAGCTTTATGTAGGTGATAACCAGCACCTTGAATTACATCTGGATGCATACTGGCAACCGGTGCAGCTTGTAAAGCAGAGATGCAACATGGGCATACTGAGGCATGCCCATCGCTGCCTGTGCCACTGCATTCTCGACTAGTTGAAGCTTCTAAGTGCTCTTCAAGGGCAACTCCATGTAGAGTGCATTGCAATAGTTGAGCTGTGAGGTGACTAGGGCATGTGTGACTGTCTGAAGGGCTTCCCATTCCAGGAAGAGGTGCAACTGGCACACAAGATGAAGCTGTGCAAATGCCTTCTTGGCCACAGCTGCCACCTGCTCTTTGAGCAGGAGCTGTGAATCTAAGAAGACCCCCAGATTGTGTACTACTCTTGAATGGGGAAGTGCAGCCCTATCCAAGTTTAAAAAAGGAAAATCCCCGGATCTGGGAGGTCCTAATATCCAGAGCCACTCAATCTTGATAGGATTTTTTGGGGGGAGTGCCATCAAGTCAGTTTTTGACTCCTGGGGACTGCCTGGACAAGTCCCTGCAGTTTTCTTGGCAAGGTTTTTCAGAAGTGCTTTGCCATTACCTCCTTCCTAGGGCTGAGAGAGAGGGACTGGCCCAAGGTCCCCCGGCTGGCTTTGTGCCTAAGGTGGGAATAGAACTCACAGCCTCCCAGTTTCTAGCCTGATGCCTTAACCACTACACCAAACTGGCTCTTAAACAACTTTTGGCTGTTTTGGTCAAAATCAAAGTCAAAGGGACTGTTACATAGATTAGATACTGTACAATACTGATTCAATTTTTGTGTGTATCAGAGATGCTTATAAGCAAGAACTTGTGGTTACCTCTTTGACATAAAGCCCATTTCTTGGCACGTTCCTAACAGGAACGTTACTACAGATCACTTCATCCGCAGAACAAACAGTTACAAGTGGTCTTCTAGTTATTTCTGGGATCTGTAGAAACAGAGAGTACTTTGGCACCAATTGTGCTTTTCTACTTCAGGAGACACTAATGTGAAAGGAGGACTGAGAACTTCTCTACTAAGTGATTGACTCACAAAGCTGTAAGAGTGCAGAGGGAGGTGCTGTCACAGGCTGACCCTCTCTTGTCCTGGAGGAGATGAGAAATACCAGGGGGTAATGGCTGTATTTGTGGAAAAGGAAAGCTACCCGATTTTTCAGTTGACCCTGCCTACAAAAGGAAAAGACCAAACCCAAACAAAAATCCTCATCTGTCTCCATTACCAGAAATTCAGAGCATCTCTTATTTTAAAGATAAATTATTTGGTGAAAAACCTGGACATCTTTTCAAATGAACAGAGTAGAAATCCTGCTTCTCATTCTGCTGCAAATGTATTCATCAATCAAAGCAGATGTGGCTGGAATCTACCGAAAGTGGTCCAGTTGCCCATCTTGGCATTCGTAGTCTGCTCTCAAGATTTTGCAAGCTGCCTGCAGAACAGATGCTGCTGTGGGGACATTACAATTCTGAACACAAATCTTATCAGTCACGAGGCAAGAAAGACATTTATGTGCGTCTGTCATGTGAATCTATACTATTGCTTGAATCCAGGAATTACTGAGCCAAAGTTCATTCACACAAGTTTTTCTTGGCTCCTTCCTCTCGCTCCAATGCCCCCCCCCCCAACTGATGTTATCAAAAGCCACTTATCTGTAGTGGCACAGTAAGCACTGGCAGCTAGAGCAGCCTGGGCCAATATTACGGGTGAAATTACTTCCCATATGCAAGGGAAAAATGCTTTACAAGTTTAAAAAAAGCCAAGGCTTCATCTGTATTTATGATTTTTGGCATGTTTTGTTTTGGAAAAAATAGGAGCTATTGGGGAAGTTCGGCTGGTTACCACAATATCACAAACTCAGAGGATGCTTAGGAATTTGCATTAAATATTATCTGCATTCTATCCCCAGCTCTCTTAACAGAAACAGGAAACATCAACTTGAAATAAAATAAGTGCTATCAGTTTGCTTGTAAATCCACCAACAGTGATAGCTAAGATCCTTTGTCCCACTCCTATACCAACATGGCTTATCTCCACTCTTCTACCCAGCTAGTATATTTAAAAATCACCCATCTGCATTCATTTCAAATGCAGTGAAAGAAACCTCAGAAGATAGTTATCCCTCTGTTTATTTTCAATCCATTTCTCCAAAGGAATATACCAAGGCATATCATTTGCCTTGTGTGACTGTGTGAATGGAAGGCAGCCAAAAAGGGCTGCGCACTATGGCATTTGGAGTCATAAATGCTTCATCCAGAGAAGACAGATTGCCAAACAATATTCCTTCATTTGTCCCTAGCTTAATAATGATACCTCGATTTAAAAATTATAAAGACACCCCTAGTCCCTCACAATCATCCCTCAGTCTGCTTCAAGCTTCCCTTTTTGGCAATGTTGTTTAAATCAATTGAGGCTTGCATTTTCTAGACATAGATTCAATTTACTGGATCCTTGTCAGTTCAGTATTATTGTTGCTAGGATCAGCATAAAAATCAAATAACAAGCATAAAGTCATCATCATCTTCAACTCATAAGCATCCTGACACTGATTTTACTAGCTAGCTTAATGAAAAAAAGTTACTAGATTAGTTTGGTATTATTATTGAGAAGGGTTGTGAAATTGGAAGTCAGTCAGATAAGGCTTAACAAGCCAGTTTGGTCTAGTGGTTAAGGCAACGGGCTAGAAACCAGGAGACTGTGAGTTCTAGTCCCGCCTTAGGCATGAAAGCTGGCTGGGTGACCTTGGGCCAGTCCCTGTCTCTCAGGCCTAGGAAGGAGCCAATGGCAAACCAGGAGACTGTGAGTTCTAGTCCCGCCTTAGGCATGAAAGCCGGCTGGGTGACCTTGGGCCAGTCACACTCTCTCAGCCCAACTCACCTCACAGGGTGGTTGTTGTGGGGAAACTAGAAGGAGGAAGGCATATTAGGTATGTTTGCCGCCTTGAGTTATTTATAAAAATAATAAAGGTGGGATAGAAAATAAATAAATAAAAAATAAAAAAATAAAAAAGTCCTGATGGGATGTGCCTGTACCCACAAAGATCAGAACTGGAAAATCAGAATGGCATTCCCTGTGAAAATTGGACTTTGAAGAAGCAGGGTCGGAAGAGTTTTTAACTTTGATGTTGGAGACTTCTGAGAATACTGGATAGCCAAGATAACAAACCAATGGATCATCAAACAAATCAACCCAGAGTTCTCACTTGAGGCACAAATGACCAGGCTCAAATTACCCTACTTCAGACACATTATGCAAAGACCCAGTTCTCTGGAAAAGGCTTTAATGCTGGGAAAGATGGAAAGAAAGAGAAGAGGACGACCAGCAGCTAGGTGGATGGACTCAGTTAGAGTGGCAATGAATGCCCATTGGAAGACCCAAAAGACTAGGTTAGGGACAGATCATCATGGAGAAAATTTATTTGGTTGCTAAGAGTTGACATCAACTTGATGGCACATCATCATCATCAGCCCTACTTTTCTGACAATCGGGTTTGTTTTTGTTTTGCCATGCCCTTCGTGCACAAAGAACATCTATTAGACAGTTGCCAAGATAGATAATGTCCACCTTTTGTGGTAGGTTATGCCTTGGAGAATGCATCAAATTCTATCTAAGCAGAAATGGAGAATTGATAGCAACTGTTCATTATCTCAAGATGCAGTAATGTTGCTGTGGCACTCTGCCTTGGGCTGCTTTTCATGATTGTTGTGGAAGCTCAGCTGATGCCAAACTCAATAGATCACCTTCTGGTTTCGATGGGTTATAAATTGGATCAATGCTTCATTATCTCTGCCAGTTCTCAATAGATAACAGTTTAACATGATGGAATTGATATGCAAAACTCTTAGCAGCATGACCCTGCATCCTTAAACCTGCCTTTTCTTCTTTGCACTGTCACAATCATTAACATAAATTATGAATGTCTTCTTAAAGATGCTTTCTATCCAGCCAATGTAGAAGAAGTGAAATTGTACACTAGAGGTTTCATAATTAAGTGATTTCTTTCCCTCAGAGCTCAGTCAAAATTGAAGTCTAAATAATTTCCAGAACAACTACAAAACTTTCCTCTTTGGTTCGTTGTGAGCTTGAACAGTCCATTAAACAGATCTTTTCCGACTCCTGCCAAGCTTTTTTGCAAGATATTTGGGACATTGTGGAAAATAATAGTTTTAAAATGTGTCATCTGGATGAGGACATTGTGGGAGAAGCTGAAGGTTAGGGACAGATCATCATGGAGAAAATTTATTTGGTTGCTAAGATAGAGATGTTTCTACTGACAGCAAGATTGAAGCTTTTGCTGAAATTCCAGGCGATGATTACATTCTGGTGTTGAAGGGGTTACAGTCTGAGTTGCAAATTACACATGGAGTTGTTTTTCTGATGGAATGTTGTGGGAAAGAAGAGGCTTTGTTCTGTGGGAGGTTTTTTACTGAGAAGTCTGAGTCTCTAAGGGGGGCAGTTGGGCTGTTTGATTTCTGTATGAAAAATGCCCGGTGTGTAATATGGAGATATGTGAATGCTTTAGTATATTTTGAAGTGGGGTAAAGATTTGAGAATGTTTATCTGGATTGATATTAAGGCTTGTATTATTCCATTTTTCTTTAATGATTTGGATTAAGATTTACTGGATTGTTTTTAAGATTTGTTTGATTTTTAAGATTTATAAGGTATAATAATAATTGCTCGGTTTTAGGTTTAATTTAGGTTTTAGGTTTTGGTTTTTAGGTTTTTTAGGGTGTGGTGGCTCAGCAGGTAAGGCACCAGGCTTGTCGATTGGAAGATCGCAAGTTTGGAGGTTCGAATCCCTAGCCCCACGTGACGGAGTGAGCTCCCGCACTCGCCCCAGCTCTTGCCAACCTAGCAATTCGAAAGCATGCAAATGCAAGTAGATGAATAGGTACCACTTCGGTGGGATGGTAACAGCGTTCTTCACGCGTCATGCCGGCCACATGACCACAGAAGAGTCTTCGGACAACGCTGTCTCTTCGGCTAACAAACGGAGATGAGCACCGGCCCCTAGAGTCGGACACGACTGCACAAATGTGTGGGGGGAACCTTTACCTTTTAGGTTTAATAGGGTTAAGATTGTTATAGTATTATTAATTATAAAAGTAGACAACTTACAGTATATGTTTTTATAATATTTTTATTATAGTGGACAGAAATATATAGACTAGTGGTAGGAAGGAAATAATTAAATAAATGTTTTGTGGGGGGAAGTTGATTTGGAGGTTTATATATTTTTTCTTTTTTTCTTTTAATATAAGGGGAAGGAGCAATTGTATGTAGTGATTTTTATAATGTGCTAATGGAATGATTTATATAAATAATGTGATCTTGGTTTGATATAGAGCAAGGGATTGATTATGGAAATTACTGTATATTCTTGTTGTTGAAAGTCAGAAGTCACCTCTTTATGTAATCTTTAAAATTCTTTTTTCTTGTGTTTCACACTTTTTTAGTTTTTTTTCTTTTTGTAGTTTTTTTTTCTTTTTTGTAGTTTTTATCCTTGTTTCAAACTTAATAAAATTCTTATAATAAAACTTTCCTCTTTGGGTCTGTGATCAGTGGTAAATATTAATCAGGAATCCAAATATATTACATTGTTTGTAAAAATATATTTTTGAGGTTTTTTCTCCATTTTTTCTTGCAGGTTTCCACAACTTTATCAATACCTCAAAGTTGGCTCTAAACAACATGTGACAAGAAGAGTGGGTTTTATCACTGGAGAAAGAGCACATGCTGTCCATTTTCCAGGTATTATCTTGGGCTTCAATTTCTATTCTCTCACATATCTGCAGATTCTCGTATGCTTCCAAATAAATAAGCAATGATTTAAAATTATATATAGAAAAATATCTTTCCAGATGACAATAATGATCTAATGCAGGAGTAAACACATATGAGGATACACTTTAGCAGGTGAAAAACAAAACAGTAATTTAGGCAACAGGTACAGAAAGTTTCTTGTCAGGAAGTGGTGACCACTACCAGAACTTAAATTCATAAGTTTTGTCATGCAAAAATCCACTCCAGGGTTGTCATCCTTCAGGCAACCTGGGTTGAGGACAAAAGCCTTTTGGGTTCTGCTGCTATCATTAAACAACTAAGAATCAGATTCTTTTGCTGATCTACTGAAAATCACCAGGGGTCAACCAGTATATCTTTTCTGACTTTTCCCCAACACCAGCCTGAACAGGTACAAGAGTAAAACTATGTTGAGATTGGGGATTTCTGGGTGACATATTTCTATATAATGGAAAAATGAAAGAAAGGATAAGGGTAAAATACATTTTGTTTGAACAAGGCATGCCTTTTGAAGGAAAATAAGCAATAAGCAGCTCAGTTATTTTTTTCAGCCTGTTATTCTGGAGACTTGCATTGAAAAGAGTTGAAAATCATTGAAAGAGTATTAAAAGAATTGAAAATGGATCCATTGATATGCTCCTTTCTAATGGTTTCCAGATTTTATCTCCTTGTGTCTCAAGTTAAACCAAGTTAAAAAATCTTTAAAACAGTGCAAATGCTTCCAAAAGGTTATTGACGGAACTGAAAGTGTGATAAAAGCATAGGCCTAAAGGACGGAGCATATTTAGGCTACCTGAGGGACCGTCTCATCCCCATAACATCGACCTGCCCCACCCGGTCATACAGAGAGGGCAAGCTATGGACCCCTTCGACAAGGGAATTTCATCTGGCAGGGCCCAGGAGGCGGGCCTTCTCTGCAGTGGCACCCGCCCTTTGGAATATCTTGCCCCCGGAGTTGAGGCGGGTTCCCTTGCTCCCGGCCTTCCGGAAGAATTTGAAGACCTGGTTCTGCCACCTTGCCTGGGATGGAAAAGGCAATAATTCCTCCTGGGGGTGGCTGGCGCTGTAGTGCCCTCCCTATTATTTGAGATTTTATCATCCCTTGGATTTTACACTATTTATTCTATTTATATGGGTTTTGGACGGTAATTTCATCTTTATATGTTCTTAACTATTGATTTCATTGTAAACTGCCCAGAGTTCCCCATCCGGGGGAGATGGGCGGTGATAGAAATTCAAATAAATAAATAAATAAACAAACAAACAAACAAACAAATAAATAAATAAATAAATAAATAAATAAATTTCCTTCTCCCTGGGAGAAACAAAAAGAAGAAAATGAAACTCCTCCACCTGAGGTATCCTTCAGCCAGTAGCCAAGTGGCTCAGTGGCTGAGCTGTCCTTGGTGCTAAATGTCCAGCAGCTGCTCTCAGGAGAAGAAAGCTCACACGTCTATTTAGCTTAGGAAACAAAAAGCAAATAGGTGGCAGGCAAGATAGAAGTGTATACAATTATTCATAGTAAAGAGAAAATTATGAGGGAGATTTTCCTCACCTTTCTCATAATCTAGGAAACCCAGAATCTCCACTGAAGCTCTGGAGGGAGACTTGAGACAGATAAAAGGCACTTTTTAAAAATAACCACAACAAGCAAGCAAAAAAGAGCACATGGTTAAACTATGGAATTTGCTACTACAAGCTGCAGTAGAATTTAGCCTTCCAAAGTGGATTAGACACATTTATAGAAAAGGAGGCTGTCAATGGCTACTGGTGGCTTTTACCCAAATACTACCCACATAACTTTGAAGGACCAAATGAATTGCACACAGGGTACCGAAGGAACTTGCTGATAGTCTGACCAAACCTTCTTGTATTGTATATGAGAAATCTTGGAGAACTATTAAAGTGCCAAATGATTGGAGGAGAGCAAATATTGACTGTATCTTCAAAAAAAGTGGAAAAAGAAGCAAACTACTGACCAGTCAGCTTGATCAGTGATGTGTGGGATGATATGAAAGCAAATCATCAAGTATCTTGGAAACAATGTGGTACTGTAATTATCAGAAGTCAACATGGATTTGTCAAGTACAAGCCTCAACAGACTAACCTTAGCTCGCTTTATTTATTTTACTTTTGATTGATAGCTTATGTAATAGATTCTAGAATGTTGTATGGGCAATATAAGCAAAGCATTTGGCATGATATCCACAAGCTACTTTTCCAAGCTGGTTAAATGTTGGCTGGGTGACATGGCAGAAGTGCACACATAACTGTTTTGAAAACCATACTTCAAGAATGACCAGGAACTAACAGTGAAGGGATAGCTCGTGGGCATCTGATAGACATTTGGCTGGCTGATGTGGGAAAAGTAAAGTTAATTATATAATCATTGTTTTGATCATCCTTATACTCTTTGGATCTTATCAGCATTTCACAGCCAAAGATGACATAGAAGCCAGCAGAACAAGCCCCAGTCACTCATATTGGTAAGTCAGGATTACATTGCTGGCGAGCCCCAATATCACATGAATGAACTTCATGTTAGTGCCCATTCATTTATATTGCTATGATATATCAAACTCATAAGCATAATGTTCCCAAGTAAGATAGTATTATGGAAAAAGAACAAGTCAGTATTCAAATAAACAATGTCTGATATTTAATATGCAATAAATCTCACTATTTTACCATATTGAATTAGTAATAGTCTATATCAGATTATAAATATCAGAATTAGATTACTGCATATTGACATTATTCATACATTTTAAGGCAATAAACTATCTTAAATGTTTATTCTTAGCTTTCATTCCAAAATTCCAAAATGGACGTCAAAATTTAATTCCTGAAATTTGAAAGGTTATTTTGCAAATATTTTGCAAAAATCTTGTTTCACCAGTAGCACATTCTGATAGAGGCTTTGATTTTATGTACTGAATGCATCCAGGAAATTAATATCTTGATGTATTGTCGAAGGCTTTCACGGCTGGAGTTCAATGGCTGTTGTGGGTCTTCCGGGCTGTGTGGCCGTGTTCTGGAAGTTGTGGTTCCTAACGTTTCGCCAGCATCTGTGGCCAGCATCTTCAGAGGGCAGGAGCACAGATAGAAGCAAAATCTCTGAGATTTTGCTTCTATCTGTGCTCCTGCCCTCTGAAGATGCTGGCCACAGATGCTGGCGAAACGTTAGGAACCACAACTTCCAGAACACGGCCACACAGCCCGGAAGACCCACAACAGTCATTAATATCTTGATCTTTGCCCCACATTTAAACATGTTCGCTTGACAGAGTTACTTCAAAGTAGTGAGCATTCTTTGAGCAGCAAGCAGAGTTTGCCACAAAGTTAAGAATATAATTGTTACAAATGTGTATCCTTGTCTGAAGGGTGCAACTTGTTGTATATATTTTATGATTCAGAAAGAATATAGAAAGCTAGTTTTAAAAGTCAAGCTGAAAATTTTTTTTTCTGTAGCAGTCAGAAATGCTCTTGCAAACTCCCCCCTCAGGAATGTTGATTGCTGGTGCCTGAGGGTCTAGTTTGCTTGACCAATCAGAAAGTTACCTGTTGGTCCTATTCCAAATAAGTAATGGGTGAGTGGTCACATGTCACACATTGTCCACTCAGGTACTGCCAAGTTGTAATTGTAAAAGCTTTAAAATGTAAATCTTTCTTTTGTGTTGAGAGTTTGTTGTTGGTGAGTGAGGAGAGGCAATTGCCTCTAGCTATGTTAATTAAGCCATGTGCTTTCTTCGGCTGAAGAAAGCAAGCTTAGTTCCTGTTTTCATCGTTTTAAAATAAAAGCAGCATTTTTTTCTACTGCAAGTTTTCAGTTCATTTATCTCTCAATATTTCTATAACTCTGATCTCACAAATTATTAAAAACTACAAAACAACTGAAAACACACCACATGCAATACCAATGTAATGAAATTAAGTTTCCTTGTTGCCGTAGAAACATGTCCTTGCTAATTTTCTAGCCACAACCTTCAAAGATGCTTGTTTCATTTAGAACATCTCAAACAGACATGTTTGCTTTTCAATTTGTTCAGAGCACACTGGGCAAAAAGGTTCTGTCATTTATGCAGTAAGCAGTTTTAAAAGAGGCTTTGGTGAATCTTATTTTGTTCAGCTTGTAAACTGACTAGTATTCATGTTCTAATATTAGAAACTCCCACAGAGCTTGCAAACTTGCACCTAGGGCTTGTTTCCTTGGTGACCAATGATTGGTTTACTGGGTGATAACACTGGCTCATTTTGAGGAATGTGTCCTTTGAATACATCTTGGTAATGATGATTCATCAAAAATACCTGGTCACCCACAATTCAGAGAGTAAAATTTATTGTATGCTGAGTGACAGTGATCTCAGTGGCTGTTTTTAGTGTGCTGCATGCTGTCTCCCTGCTCATTTCACAGGAGTGGTCAAATTGCACCTGATGGTCCACCTACTGATTAGCACCATCGCTTGGGCAATTGTGTTCTGTCAAAGAATGTCAGATGTGGTCCAGCTGACCTCCCACATATTGTTTGATTTGCTGTCAAGGCCATCTTGCCTCTCTGTTTGCCCACACAGGAAATGTAGATTGCAGATGGTATTCACTAGCTTCTTCCATTGCAATTATTCCCTGCCAGAAAAAGCACTTTCTGTCATTTAAACGAATGGCAGCCAGGTTCACAAATAGATTTAATTTGTGCGGTCCTAAATCTTGTATCTTACTTTACTGAACTGACGGAATGAAGGAGGGCCAAAGAACTGTACAGTATAAGTGGGGGTGGGGACAAATATGAAGACTGATGAATGATGCCGATGCCTTTCTCCTTACAAGGTAAGATGCACTCTGGTCCTATATATTTATCAATGTCCTTGAGTCCTGACGTTTCCAGTCGGAGGAAAATAGCAGGAGGAGGAAAAGTCCTGCACCTGAAGGCAGGACAGCCACTGGAAGTCACAACACAAAGCTTCTTGTTATTCCTCTGTTTATGAGGTGAGTACAGACTCTGACTTGAGCCAAAATGACATTGCTGCCCTGAATGAAAGAAAAATACAAACAGACCTGGGGAAATCATACATTTACCCAAAATCTTTAAAAGTCCTTGGGAAAATAAAGCAACAGTGCTCACTGAGGACCAACCAAGCTAAATGGTTAGGCCAGTGTTTCTCAACCTTGCAAACTTTAAGATGGGTGGATTTCAACTCCCAGAATTCCCCAGCCAGCATGGGTGGAATTCTGGGAGTTGAAGTCTACCCATCTTAAAGTTCCCAAGGTTGAGATACACTGGTCTAAGTCAAAACATGGCTGGCTGGCTGGGGAATTCTGGAAATTGAAGTCCAAACATCTTAAAATTGGCGAGGTTGAGAAACACTGGGCTAGGCAGTGCTGAGTGACTCCTAGGACAATGCCCTGGTCACAGAGGAAATGAAACAGAGCATCTTGGAGGACAACTGCCGCCATACTGATGGACTGTAGCACTGATTGGACCCTTGATGGTCAACATCTGGTTGTAGATCCCACCTAGTTTCCTAAGTGTGGTTTCATGGTGTCAAAGCTAACGTATCTTGTAACATAAGGATGCAGAGCATCTGGTGGGCCAAGATCCTAGGGCTGAGCATGCTTCCAAAATAATTCAGAAGAAATACTTTGGTCCTTTTGCAAGCCCAACACCTTCAGGCTTTTCCATGAACCTGGGGAGAAAAATATATCATTGTTCTAAAGTAGCATTAACTTGAATGACTGGACAAAGGGGGCACTAAAATTTATCTCTCATTTATTTTGAAGATCAGTTGATTGTTGTTGTTGTTGTTAGATTTTTATCCCACCTTTTAATGTATAATTCAAGGTGGCGAACATATTTAATAGTCCTGTCTCCTATTTCCCCACAACTATTAAAACTTCATTTAAAATAGTTTTGTATGACCAGTTATTTTAGGATGTAAGTTGTTTCTCCTTAGAGAGGTACAACAAAATTCCCCCTGAGTGCTGTGGGAGAGAAACTCATGAGTAGATCACAGCTCCCTCTCCCTTCTCAGCTGTTTTTACAGTGTGGTTGACCCTGGTCCATTTGTCTAAGTCAGTGTTTCTCAATCTTGGGAACTTTAAGCTGGGTGGACTTCAACTCCCAGAATTCCATGGCCAGCATGGGTGGAATTCTGGGAGTTGAAGTCCACCCATCTTAAAGTTCCCAAAGTTGAGAAACACTGGTCTAAGTCAAAACCAGGACCCCAATACTCAGTCTCCAAAATAGCTTATTTGTAAGGGGCGTGGTGGCTCAGCGGGTAAGACGCCAGTCTTGTCGATCGGAAGATCGCAAGTTCAGAGGTTCGAATCCCTAGCCCCGCGTGATGGAGTGAGCTCCCGCACTCGCCCCAGCTCTTGCCAACCTAGCAATTTGAAAGCATGCAAATGCAAGTAGATTAATAGGTACCACTCCGGTGGGTAGGTAACAGCGTTCTGCGTGCGTCATGCTGGCCACATGACCATGGAAGCGTCTTCGGACAACGCTGGCTCTTCGGCTAACAAACGGAGATGAGCACCGGCCCCTAGAGTCGGACACGACTGCACAAATGTGCGGGGGGAACCTTTACCTTTACTTTTTTAAGGGTCTGCAGAACTTGGTCAGTCACAAAAAGGACACATTAGCCATGCTCCCAAGGAGAAAGACCCCCTCCCACCACCAAACACAGGCAATATCTACTTTACAGACACAAAGAGACTGAAATTACAAATAGATTATTGGTTACAAGGCAGCTGTCAAGCAACCCCATATCTGGATACTGGTGAAGCCACGGTAAGATAAGCATGTGTTTTACATTTTAGAAAAATACACACTAAGTAATTTCTTATCTCTACTGTGCTATGTGCCAGACTGTACTACGTGCTGCTGTGCTGTGTCCATTATGGGGATTAACTCTAACTAAGCAAACACAAATTTCTCTATTTTCCTACAGAGCTTAATCTGGGAAATATTTATAATTAGACCTTCTAGATTTTTTTCTTTTTCTTTAATGTATACTAGCATTCTCCTTTTCCTTCTTTTATCCTATCCAATGGTAAATTGCTTGGTCTCTAAATTCCCCCCCCCTCCAAGTTCTCTTAGTTTTCCTCCTGCCTTCCTTGTAAGAAACAGCGCCCCCCCCCCAACCACTTATTTGTTTAGTTGAATGCAAGCTACCATTTCATCTCTTAGGACTTAAGGGCCTTTCATATGGAAGTATAATGAATGACTCAATCACATAAGGAATTCAGTACTTTGAGATCAGACAATGGAAAACCTTTTCAGAAGAACTAAGTGCCATTTTCCAATCTTGAGTAATTTAATAATTGTTACAGTAAGGGGGCAGTGGCTCAGCGGTGAAGACGCCAGGCTTGTCGATCGGAAGGTTGCAAGTTTGGAGGTTCGAGACCCTAGCCCCGCGTGACAGAGTGAACTCCGGCACTCCCCCCAGCTCTTGCCAATCTAGCAATTTGAAACCATGCAAATGCAAGTAGATAAATAGGTACCACTTTATTTATTTATTTATTTATTCGATTTCTCACCGCCCAACTCCCAGAAGGGACTTTGGTGGGAAGGTAACAGCATTCTGCACAACACTGGCTCTTCGGCTAACAAATGGAGATGAGCACCAGCCCCTAGAGTCGGACATGACTGTGTGGGGGAACCTTTACCTTTTACAGTGCTATTTTTAAAATACATTATAATAATACTCTTTACTAACACTTCAATAACTATCAGAAGGGAATTCTTAACATGGTCTTACTGACACCAACACAAATTCTTGGCTTTGATCATTAAATAATGCAGGAGATATTTCCGATCAAACCAGGAAATCTAACTTTATGGAAAATACAGATAATCCATCTAGGATATATCATATCAATAGATATTCATATTAAACATTGGGCATTAAAAAAGAAAAAGAAAAATAACAGGCATTGTTTTGTTTTCTGGGATCTCTCTCTCTCCATCCATCCATCCATCCATCCATCCATCTGTCCATCCACAATGGTACTTGCATTGAAAAGTCCTCAAAGAATTGTTACAGCCATGCTGGTCAGGAGGAATCCAAACTGCCTTTACCATCCCTTTAATTTTGTTCCTATTTTTAAACTCATTGAATTGATGCAAGAAAGTGACTCCATCTCTCTTCCTCATCATGATCTAATGTTTGTGTTGACAGTAGCAAACAAATAGCACTGACAAAGCAGGGGCCCATGCTGTTGTCACTGTGACTCTGACCGGTGACCAGATTTTCTAGGTCAGCACTCAAGCTGTTTTTGGTGGTTATATGGCTCCTTTTCACATACCCTACTGCAGGATTTGCACATAGTATGCTTCTGAAATATTTGTAAATATTTGCAAGAGATGACTAAATAAATAAATAAATAAATAAATAAATAAATTTCCGAATACAAGCTGATAAAGTCTTGGTGCATAACACACCAGATTTAACTGCGGTTGAAAAGAAGAAAGTGTGGATAATTGATGTGGCAATACCAGGGGATAGTAGAATAGAAGACAAAGAATTGGAGAAGATCACACAGTATCAAGATCTGAAAATCGAAGTTGAAAGATTCTGGCCTAAACCAGCCATGGTGGTCCCAGTGGTTATCAGTACATTGGTTGCCATACCAAAAAACCTTGTACTGCACTTAGAAAATCTGTGCATTGACAAAATTTCCATCTGTCAATTACAAAAGGCCACACTGCTTGGATCCGCACATATACTACACCAGAGCTTTCCAAACTGTGTGTCGCGACACAAAAGTGTGTCGCCACACACAGTCTGGTGTGTCGCCACACAACCCGGAGGCGCTGATCATCATCAGCGCTTCCGGGTTTTCCCGCGGCGACACACCAACAGCGGCGTGCAAAAATCCGAAAGCGGCAGCAGCGCTTCTGGGTTTTTGCGTGCTGCCACAACGGCGGCACTTCCGGGTTTTCTTTGGAAAACTTTGGAAAGCCCTGTACTACACGGATACATTATGACATCCTAGGTTCTTGGGAAAAACTCAATGTGAATTAAAGCCAACACCAGCTAAAGAACTGGCAGCTGTGATTTAATGTTGTTGTGAAAATAATAATAATAATAATAATAATAATAATAATAATAATAATAGTCAAGTGCCCCTTCAGAACTGTGTACTTAAGACACTATTATATAGCCATTCAGTGTATAACAAGGGGAAAAATGAGAGAAATTAAATTGTTTTTTGCTCATTCAAATCAGAGTTAGTTTAGGGTTGTGCATAGATATATTTATGAGAGAGAAGAAAGAAAACAAGGGAGAATAGCCCACAATTGCATACATTTGCAATGAATTAAAGAGATTGTCCTACAAATATATATGTTCATGTAATCTGTGGCTTGAATCATGCCAACTGGATTTCTATTTTCTCAGTAGAAACGTTTCACTCCTTATCCAAGGAGCTTCTTCAGTCTGAGTAAAGTTAGTAAGGGAATCCTTAAATATGTTTCTAGAGTGGCTGTGTGACCTTGCACCTGGGGCTAGGTCATGGTTATTTTGAGATGTTTATTTCTAAGTCCCATTATCATCTAAAGGAGGATCGTTAAGATCACCATGCTGCTGTTGAGCTTGTGAAATGGTCTTAATCTTCCTAGGCACAGAAGACAAAGCAGGAAGGAAGATAGGGGAAAGGTTGTGCCTGAGGCCCCCACCTCTATTCAAGGAAGGATTTTCCAAGTTGGCATAAATGGATTCCTTGACCCCTCTCTCAAACCAACTATCTTCTCTGTCTAAAATGTGAACATTAATGTCCTCAGATGAGTGTCCTTTTTCCTTTAGATGAAGATAAACTGCTGACTCTGGTCCTGTGGTGTTACTTCTCCTGTGTTGGGCCATCCTCCTGTACAAAGGTTGTTTGGTTTCTCCAATGTAGAGTCTCCTCACTGCACTGGATTGCATACACTACATTGCTTTCCTTGTGTTTTGGAGTTTGATCTTTGGGGTGTACAAGCCTCTGTCTCAGTGTGTTGGTGGGTTTGAAATATACAGGTATGTGGTGTTTGCCAAATATCCGTTTTATCTTTTCAGACACGCCAGCCATGTAAGGAATGACCAGGTTCTTCCGTTTACTCTGAGTCTCAGCCCTATCTGTCGCTGTTTTAGGTCTGGTAGATTTAGATTTAGTGAAGGCCCAATTTGGATATCCACAGGCCTTCAGAGCTGTTCTCAGGTGCTGCTTTTCATTCTTTTTGGAATCCATGGAGGTGGGGATGGTTTCTGCTCTGTGTGATAATGTCCTGATGACTCCTAGTTTGTGCTGCAGTGGATGGTGGGAGTCAAACATCAGGTATTGATCTGTGTGTGTGGGTTTCCTGTAGATCCCTATTTCTAGCTTGCCACCAGTCCCAATGAGGACTTCACAGTCTAGGAGTGCCAGTCTGTTGTCCTTGGTGTCTTCTCTGGTGAAGCTAATGTTGGCATCTATAGTGTTTATATGGTCCGTGAAGGCCTGTACTTCCTGGGCCTTGATTTTGACCCATGTGTCATCCACATGACAATATTTGGGAGTTTATTTAACATCGAAAAATGTTAAATTATTTCAAAATAACTATATCCCGCTTTGGATTGATATTAAAAAAGATTTAGATCGTTGGGGGAAACTACAACTATCATTATTGGGGAGAATATCAGCGATTAAAATGAATATATTACCAAGAATTCTATATCTCTTCCAAACAATACCTATATTGACATCAGAGGAACCATTTAAACAGTGGCAGAAAGACATTTCTAAGTTCATTTGGCAAGGGAAAAAACCACGAATAAAATATAAAGTCTTGCAAGATTCAACAGAAAGAGGTGGTTTAGGACTCCCAAACTTGAGACTACACCATGCAGCTTGTGGCCTGGTATGGCTTAAGGAATGGATTGTTTTGAGAAATGAAAAATTATTAAATCTGGAAGGTCATGAATTGAGATTTGGATGGCATGGATATCTGTGGTATGATAAGGCTAAAATAAATGTGGACTTTAAAAATCATTATATTAGAAGATCCTTGTTGAGAATTTGGAATAAATATAAATCAACTTTATGTTATAAGAGACCTTTATGGATTTCCACGCAAGAAGCTTTTTATAGAACAGAAGTAAGAAATAAAGACAAGTGGTTGACATATAAGGACTTCTTAAAAAAAGAACAAGGGCACTATGTGATAAAATCAAAAGAAGAACTTGCCCAAGAAGGTCATACCTTTCAATGGCTCTCCTATATGCAACTTATAGAGAAATTTAAATTAGATTTAAAAAATTTAGAATTTGAACAAACTAAATCAGAATTTGAAATACAATTATGTGAAAATGATGAACGCTTAATTGCTAGAATGTATAAATTATTGTTAAAAGGAGAAATGGTAGAGGAACAAGTTAAAGATTGTATGATTCAATGGGCGAAAAATATTGGCCACAATATACAACTTCATCAATGGGAAGATATGTGGACTAAAGGACTAAAATTCACCTTATGCTACAACTTAAAAGAAAATTTTTATAAGATGATGTATCGATGGTATATGACCCCACAAAAACTCTCAAAAATGTACGAGAATATATCCAACTTATGTTGGAAATGTACAAAACAAGAGGGGTCTTTTTACCATATGTGGTGGACTTGTAACATTGCAAAAGAATTTTGGACTGAGATACATTCATTGATGCAAAATATACTACAGATACGAATACCATTTAAACCAGAATTTTTCTTACTTGGAATTTGGGAGGTACAAATAGAAAAATATTTCTCTAGAATAATACAGTATATGATCACAGCAGCAAGACTCTTATATGCACAAAACTGGAAAAATCAAAGTGTTCCAACAATACAGGATTGGATGTTGAAACTATTAGAGATGGCAGAAAATGATAAATTGACTTGCTTATTAAAAGACAATTCAAATTGTTACTTTCTTAAAGAGTGGAAACCACTGATGGATTATTTGCAAAAAGCAGGAGGAGTAAAGCTAATATGGGGATTTGATGATTAGATTATATATAAATAGTATATAATAGACAAGAAAAGTATATGAATGTCATATGAATAACCAGCATGTAAAAACAAACTATTTTATTCTTATGACCATAGTTGGATCGGAGGTTATCCAATTTCTTTGTTTGTGTTTTTCTTTCTTTTTTTCCTTTACTGCACCTTTCTTTTCTTTTTCTCTTAATTTGTATTTCTATTTCCGTTTCATTCTTAACTTTTAGCTTTGTATATTTAAAATCCAATAAAATTTAAAAAAAAAAAAAAAAGGAGGATCGTTAAGATTACCCTGCTGCTGTTGAGCTTGCGAAATGGTCTTAATCTTCCTAGGCACAGAAGACAAAGCAGGAAGGAAGATAGGTTTCCAATCATTTTTGAATTTGTCCATATTCTTATCTTTTAACATCTCTGTTAGTTTTGCCATCTGTGCTAGGTCCATAATTTTTGTAATCCAGTCTTGGATTGTAGGGGTTTCTTCTTTCTTCCATTGTTGAGCGTATGTTATTCTGGCAGCTGAAATCATATATAGTAACAAGTTTCTGTGTTTTTTCTCCAATTCATTGTCCATGAAGCCTAATAAGTATAGTTCTGGTTTAATTTGTATGTCCATTGATATAATTGTTTTTATGGTTTCATGTATTGAGTTCCAAAATTTTTTCGCTTTCTTGCACGTCCACCATAGATGGTAAAATGTTCCATTTTCCTTTTTACATTTCCAACATTTACTTGATACATTTTTATACATTTTTGATAATTTCTCTGGAGTTATATACCAACGGTACATCATTTTGTAAAAATTTTCTTTTAAGTTATAATTTAATGTAAATTTTAAACCTTTTGTCCACATTTTTTCCCATTGATCATACATGATATTATATCCAAAATTTCTGGCCCAATTTATCATACATTCTTTGACTTGTTCGTCTTCTAATTTTATTTGTAATAGCATTTTATAAAATTTAGTTATAGTATGATCAGTATTATCAAATAGTTGGTTTTCTAACCAGGTTGGTTCTTTTACAAATTTATAGTTCTTTTTATCTGATTTAAATTGTTCTTTTAACTGTAGGTATATAAACCAGTTACATTGATATTCCTTTTTTTCTAGTTCTTCCCTTGATTTCATTTCAATTTTGTCCCCTTCATAGTAAGCTGCTCAAAAAAATAAAGGGAACACTGAAATAAGACATCCTAGATCTGAATGAATGAAATATTCGTATTAATTACTTTGTTCATTACATAGTTGAATGTGCTGACAACAACATCACACAAAAAGCAATGGAAATCAAATGTAAGCAACCCCTGGAGGTCTGGATGTGGAGTTACACTCAAAAATTAAAGTGGAAAAGAACACTACAGGCTGATCCAACGTTGATGTAATGTCCTTAAAACAAGTCAAAATGAGGCTCAGTAGTGTGTGTGGCCTCCACGCGCCTGTATGACCTCCCTACAACGCCTGGGCATGCTCCTGATGAGGTGGCGGATGGTCTCCTGAGGGATCTCCTCCCACACCTGGACTAAAGCATCCCCCAACTCCTGGACAGTCTGTGGTGCAACGTGGCGTTGGTGGATGGAGCGAGACATGATGTCCCAGATGTGCTCAATTGGATTCAGGTCTGGGGAACGGGCGGGCCAGTCCATAGCATCAATGCCTTCGTCTTGCAGGAACTGCTGGCACACTCCAGCCACATGAGGTCTAGCATTGTCTTGCATTAGGAGGAACCCAGGGCCAACCGCACCAGCATATGGTCTCACAAGGGGTCTGAGGATCTCATCTCAGTACCTAATGGCAGTCAGGCTACCTCTGGCGAGCACATGGAGGGCTGTGCGGCCCCCTAAAGAAATGCCACCCCACACCATTACTGACCCACTGCCAAACCGGTCATGCTGGAGGATGTTGCAGGCAGCAGAACGTTCTCCACGGCGTCTCCAGACCCTGTCACGTCTGTCACATGTGCTCAGTGTGAACCTGCTTTCATCTGTGAAGGGCACAGGGCACCAGTGGCGAAGTTGCCAATCTTGGTGTTCTCTGGCAAATGCCAAACATTCTGCACGGTGTTGGGCTGTAAGCACAACCCCCACCTGTGGACGTCGGGCCCTCATACCACCCTCATGGAGTCTGTTTCTGACCGTTTGAGCAGCCACACGCACATTTGTGGCCCACTGGAGGTCATTTTGCAGGGCTCTGGCAGTGCTCCTCCTGTCCTTCCTTGCACAAAGGCGGAGGTAGCGGTCCTGCTGCTGGGTTGTTGCCCTCCTACGGCCTCCTCCACGTCTCCTGATGTACTGACCGGTCTCCTGGTAGCGCCTCCATGCTCTGGACACTACGCTGACAGACACAGCAAACCTTCTTGCCACAGCTCGCATTGATGTGCCATCCTGGATGAGCTGCACTACCTGAGCCACTTGTGTGGGTTGTAGACTCCGTCTCATGCTACCACTAGAGTGGAAGCACCACCAGCATTCAAAAGTGACCAAACCATCAGCCAGAAAGCATAGGAACTGAGAAGTGGTCTGTGGTCACCACCTGCAGATCCACCCCTTTATTGGGGATGTCTTGCTAACTGCCTATGCTTTCCGCCTGTTGTCTATTCCATGTGCACAACAGCATGTGAAATTGATTGTCAATCAGTGTTGCTACCTAAGTGGACAGTTTGATTTCACAGAAGTGTGATTGACTTGGACTTACATTGTGTTGTTTCAGTGTTCCCTTTATTTTTTTGAGCAGTGTATATTAAATCTTTATATTTAAACCAATTACGGTTATTTGAGCTTTCTATTCTCGTGAAAGCTTCTTGTGGGGATAACCAGAATGGTATATTTGGCAATAGTCTTTTCTTATATTTATTCCAAACTTTAATTAATGCTCTTCGTATACAGTGATTATTAAATATTTTATTTGCTTTAATTTTGTCATACCAAAGGTATGCATGCCAGCCAAATTTTAGATCATGGCTTTCCAAATATAATAATTTATGATTTTCTAATCTCACCCACTCTTTAATCCACATTAGGTTACAAGCTTCATAATATAATTGTAAATCTGGGAGTCCTAATCCTCCTCTTTCTTTAGCATCTTGTAATAATTTGTATTTTATTCGTGGTTTTTTCCCTTGCCATAAAATTTTTGATAATTCTCTTTGCCATGATTTAAATGTATTGTCTGTAATCAGTATTGGTATTGCTTGGAATAAAAATAATATCCTGGGTAATACATTCATTTTAATTGTTGAAATTCTTCCCATTAAGGATAGATGTAATTTTCCCCACTTTTCTAAATCTTGTTTAATTTCTTTCCATAATTTTACATAGTTGTTTTGGAATAGGTCGTTATTTATTCTTGATATTATTATTCCTAGATATTTGGTATTTTTTACATTTTTAAATCCTGTTTTGTTTTCTATTATTTCTTGTGTTTTTCGATTCAAATTTATATTTATCATTTTTGTTTTATGTTTGTTGATTTTAAGTCCTGCCAATTTTCCAAATTCTTGTATATTTCTCATTAAGCATTCGATAGATTCTACTGGGTTTTGTATTGTTAATGCTATATCATCCGCGAAGGCCCTTAATTTAAAGCTTTCTTTTTTGATCTTAATCCCTTCTATTTTTTCGTCCTCTCTGATATCATTTAGCAAAATTTCCAGTACCAATATAAATAATAAGGGTGAGAGTGGACACCCTTGCCTTGTTCCTTTTTCAATTTTAAATGTTTTTGTATATTCGTCGTTAATTATAATTTTTGCTTTCTGGGTTGTATATATTGCTTTGATTGCTGTCTTAAAAGGGGTTCCGAATTCCATATAATCTAATGTCTTAAGCATGAAGTCCCAGTTTAATCTATCGAATGCTTTTTCAGCATCTAGGAACAATAAAGTTATTTCTTTTTCATTATGTGTCTGTGCATATTCTATTACATCTAGAATTATTCTGATATTGTCTTTTATTTGTCTTTTTGGGAGAAAGCCACATTGTTCTTGCTTGATAATTTCTTGCATAACTCTTTTTAATCTTTCTGTTAGGATTAGTGTAAATAATTTATAAATGTTATTGAGTAATGATATGGGTCTGTAATTTTGGCATAGTGTTTTATCTTGACCCTCTTTTGGAATTAAAGTAATATTGGCTTCTGTCCATGATTTTGGTATTGGATTTCCCTTCATTATCAAATTTGCCAATTCTTTAAATGGAGAGATAATTTGATCAGTGAAACACTTATAGTATCCAGCTGTAAATCCGTCTGGTCCTGGCGCTTTTCCTGGTTTCATTTTTTTAATAGCATCTATAATTTCTTGTGTTGATATTGGTTCATTTAAAGTTAATTTCTGATTAGAGGTCATTTTAATGATTTTACGTTTCCTCAAGTAGTCATCAACTCTCTCCATTACAATATCTTGTTTTTCATATAGTTTGGAAAAATAGTTATGAAATGCCTTTTGAATTTTTGCATTCTCAGTGATTTCTATATTGTTTTCTCGTATTTTAGAAATAATTTTTTCTTCTCTATTCTTTCTTAATTTATAAGCCACCCATCTGCCTGTTTTATTTGCATACTCAAAGTTGTTTTGTTTGATATATCGAATTTTAACTCAATTTCTTTAAGTGTAATCATATTTACCTGTTGTTGTAAAATTTTGATTTGATTGTTTATTTTAGAGTCTGAAGGTTTTTGCTGTAATTCTTTCTCTTTTATTTTAATTTGCTCTAAGATTGTTTGTAATATCTGCTGTTTTTTTTTTTTTTTTTTGCTTTTCCTATTTAAATATATGAGATAACCTCTCATGTATGCTTTGCTGGTGTCCCAGACAGTGCTGGCATCTACTTCGTTATTTAAGTTTATTTTGAAGAATTCTTTTAGTTTTTCTTTGCAGTCCTCTACAAATTCTTCCTTCTTTAAGATATCTTTGTTTAATCTCCATTTGTAACTTTTTGGATTTAATTTTAATACCATATTGACTGGATTGTGGTCTGAGAATGTTTTAGGCAAAATATTAACATTTATTATTTTATTAGCTAGATTTAATGAAGACCAGATCATATCTATTCTTGAGAGAGATTTGAATCTACTTGAGTAAAACGTAAAATCTACTGCTTTGCCATTTTTAAACCTCCACGCATCTACCAGTGACAGATTATCTATTAATTTGAAAAAGGATTGTGGTAATTTCCCTTGATTTTTTTAATAGGTTTGTCAGATTTTCTATCTATCTTTGGGTTAATCACCCCATTCCAATCTCCTAGTATAGCCCAATGACTATGCGAGAAGTCTAGTAATTCATTCATTAACTCTTTGTAGAATTTGTTTTGGTGCATATATACCAACAATTAGTGACTTAGTGCCTTGTAGTTCTATTTCTATTGCCAAATATCTACCATCCTGATCAGCTTTTATTAGTTTAGGGTTCAAATATGATTTAACATATATTACTACTCCATTTATTTTTTTCTCATTTGAAGATATAAATCCAGTGCCCAGTTTCTTATTCACTAAATGTTTAATATCATTTTTCTTAATATGACTTTCTTGGATACAAACTATATCTTGTTTTAATTTACACAAATAGTGGAAAATTTGTTTTCTCTTTATAGGTGCGTTAACTCCATTAACATTCCATGTAATACATTTTAGTTCATGCATTCACTTCTGTTTCTGTAGGGCTTGGTGATTCTTCTCTGGTGTACTCCTTATTATTCCCTACTGAGTTAGCTTTACTTTGCTCCATACCATTCCTGTACTTTCTAAGAAATTCTTTAGCTTTTGGGATAGAAGTTAGTTTAAATCTTTCATCTTTGTATGTAAAACTTATTCCCTCTATTCTTTCCCATCTGTATAGTATTTTATTTTTCTTTAATATGTCAGTCAAGAAGGTGTATTCTTTTCTTTTCTTTAGTATTCTTAATCGTATTTCTTTTAGTATTAATATATCTCTGCCTTCTATATTAACACTTTTATCGTAATTTGCTTGTACAATTAACTCCCTAGTTCTTTTTCTGGAGAATTCAATAATTATATCTCTTGGTTTGTTGTGAGTTTTTGCATAATGTGAATTTACTCGATATAATTTCTCTATCTCATCCTCCAGTCTGTCTTCCTCCCAATTAATTAAGTCCGCGAGCATTTGAACAACTGTTTCTTCTACATCATTTTTTCCCTCTTTTTCTGGCACACCTCTTAGCCTCAGACAAAATTCTTTTTCCTTCAGTTCTAATAAGGCAATTCTATTTGATTCAAAATTCTTATCACGTTCTATGTTGTCCATCCTTTCATTAGTTTTCTTGACTTCAGTTTCTATTTTCTTATCCATATTTTTCAACTTTTGTTCTATGCTTTTTTCTAAGTTTTCTATTCTTTTGTCTACCTTTGTTATATTTTGGGTGATACTTTGTGTTATTTTTGTTGTATACTCTTCAAACATCCCCTTTAACCAATCTCCTTCTCCCCCCCCCCCCCCGCAAGCCCAGTTCCAGACCCTCTTCTCACTTGCTTGCTTCGAATATTCATCTCTAAAATTATTCCTAGATTTGTTAAACCTTCTAAATATTTGGTGTTTTACAATACTTATACAATATTTTTTACAGTGTTTTGCTTGTGTTCAGTAGACAACACAGTTCTTTCTATATGAATAATCACAGAGTTTAGAGTGTGTTTGTAAGTTTGAAGATATGGCCGCTCGAAATAATTAAATAATAAGTCCGTTTCTTGTCAGTCTCATGTGGTAGAAAAGAGCTCAGCAAGCAGACATACCATTACACAGTTTCAGATATCCCTTTCTTTTCTTTCTCTTTGGAGTTAGTTCTTTTTTTCTTTTAGGAGTGAAGGGGCTGCAGTTTTACCTTCTGTTTTGGTTGCAGCTGCGGATCCTCGCTAGATTTCTCTCCCACTTCCCAGCTGAGTGGCGTGCTGCCTTCGTCTGAAGAGTCAGCGTTATTTCACTTTCTCTTTCACTCAGCCGTCCGGAAGCCTTCGGAGCTCAGCGTTTTGGTTTCTCCCTCTCCTGGAGAATTCCTCTTTTATCTCCGCATTGTTTGCAGAGCTTTTAGGAGCCGCGCTGCGAATTTTAGTGCGGAGCTGCACCAAAATTCATCCTGTCGCCATCTTCACCGGAACCGGAACCCTGAGCCACAGATTCTTCTAACCTTCAAATGACACTCTATAAAGGGACGTAATATCCATTTCCATTGTCCTCCTGTTAGTTTCCAAATTCTTGGGATATAACTCAAAAGAACACAAGCTTCCAAAAAATAAAACCAACGAACCTTCCAGAACAAAATTAATATGTAAAGTAACTTTTTTTTCAGCAACTGCAGTTCAAGGCATGGACCAATATTGTATTTTAAGTATCACATCAGCAACAATTGACTGAAGAGTCTGAAATTCTTAGTCATAGTCTTAGTCTTAGATCCAACTTGATTAAATTAGATCAAATCATTAAGAGATGCTGGCAAAGAACAAGATCAAAATATATAATTTTGATTTGCCAATGAGTTATTAAAAGAAATGCAGACTCTTCCATTCCTCCTTCTGCTCTCACCTCTGCTTTTGAATCAGTGGAATGAATCTTCTATCTAGACCCAGAGTGAATTCTAGAGGAATGTGAGCCACAGATTCTTCTAACCTTCAAATGAAACCTTTAAAGGCCACTGAACAAAATAAAGGTGTGGCATTTCATCAGTATGAATGTGGGGGAAGCTCTGTGTGCTGAATTTGTGCCTGACAGTCCCAGGGGCTGTTTAAAGAGAAGAATGAAATAAAAAAGTGGAAACTCTATTAGGCGGAGTCAGATCTGTAGAGGCTTACACACAAGGTAGACCAACTTATCAAGTATTTCTCTTCTTTATAACATCTCCCTTATGAGCCTAAGAGTTAATATGAAATCATAAGAGTTAATATGAAATTTCTAGCTTTAGCTCAGCACTCCACTTTTATCAAGATCCACTTATGGAGGAAATCTGGTTTTTGATAGAAATTCAAATGCCCATCCTCTTGACAAAAAAAAAGTGCCAGTAGCATAACGGTACAATTGTCATGGGAGTTACATGTTTTAATTAGTTTCCTCTAATTAAGACAACAGTCCCCTAAACAGAAGTAAATGAAAAGGACTTGCGGGCCCCTTTCTCCAACTTTTCTCTACCTCTGTAAAGCAGAAGGTGCTGACAAGAATGAGATGGTTCAGGTCAGTTCCATCCCAAAGGATTGTTTTGACCTTTTTACAAGTGACTCAGTCAATAATACATGTGTTAAAGGTCTGCTCGGTTCTCTGCTTGGCCAAGCCTCTGTCCGTGAACTATTGAAGTCACTGTCTCCCGTGCCCCTTGGAGAATCACAAAGCATAATTGTGATGGTTGTTGCTGGCGCTGCTTGGCAGTTAAAAGGCAGTGTTGGAGCACTGAGCTCAGAAAAACCAGGATGAGACAGAGGCATTAATTGAAGAGAATATTTGTAGCTCAGGGACTCCACAGAGGCATTGTCTGGGATGCAAAAATGCCTTACTTGCTTCAACTAATGATCCTCCAAAGCAGGGCTTTCCAAACTGTGTGTCGCGACACAATACTGCCCTTTCGAAGGGGCAGCGGCGGGCCATCAGTGGTTCTGGGTTCCAGGACACTGCTGCTGCCGCCGCGGCAACCCGAAAGCGCCGGCGGCGGCGCTTCCGGGTTTTTGTGCGCCAGCCGTTGGTGTGTCACCAACGGCAAAAGTTTGGAAAGCCCTGCTCCAAAGCAAAGAAGGCAAACTTTTTGTGGCCAAGGATGATGATGGTATCATCTTCCTACTTTCTGAGAGGTACAATGTTTGGGGCAGTGGCACAGTAATAGCACTACAGGGGCCAGGGTAGGATTTGACATCTCCCTTTTCCCACATTCTGCACTAGGTGCAGTTCACAGATGTGTTAAGCTTACTGGAGGCTCACCCTCCTATTTATTTTCACTTTCAAACAAACAAGATCTTGAAATTGCATCACTACTTTTCAGTGATTTGCTGCTACATTTGAATAATTCGATCTTGGGCTCTGGGGGAAATAAATGTGCCCTGGAAGATATGCAGTCAACAGATTGTGAGTTGCTTATCCTGCTCCAAAATGGGGATTTTGTAAAAAGAAAAAAAAAGATATCTCTATCCAAGCTATCTAAGTTAACAATAATTATTTAATGTATATTTCTTTGAGTTGTGGGTCCTATTGCTTTAGGTCAGGGGTGAATAACCTATGACCTTTAGATCTAGATAAACAACTCTCAGAATTCCTCACTATTGGCCACCCTAGCTGAACTAAATTGGGGGGGGGGGGCACAGGTTCTTCCTCCCAGACCTATGTGGTCAAAGCACAACTATCACATTCAAAAGAGAGCTAGTGGCAGGCTTGGAGGACCCCTAACATGTGCAGAAATCTGAAATGCCTAATGAATGAGCATTCTGATTAGCCATAGAAAACGCTGACTGACTGAAAACTGAAGGAAAGGGGAGGGAACGGAGAAGAGTGGTTGGAAGCTGAACACAGACCACTCTATGCTGCAACAGTTTTTTACAGGCAGGAGTATCCATGGGAGGGTCAGAAAACTCAAGATGGTGGCCAGAACATGTCTTCAAAGGTCTTTCCTTTTATCATGCATTGTACATAAAAAGGGGGTGGGGTGGGGTTTCAATCACACAGTTGCAAGAAAACAACAAGGCTCAGAGAGCACCAAGGACTCCACCACACCTTGACTTTTTGAGCCCTTGCAGATGTTCTTGTTTGCAGGTCTCCCTTCATCTAGTTCTATTTAATTGAAGCATATCTGGACTCTATAGAATGAAGGTGTAGTAGTTAAGGCAGGGCTTTCCAAACGGTGTGTCGCGACACAGTACTGTGTCACCTGGGGGCCCCAGGTGTGTCGCACGACAACCCGGAAGCGCTGATGGTACACTGTCGCCACGCGCTGCAGCGGCAGAACATCAGCGCTTCCGAGTTGTCGCACGACACACCAGGACACTGCCGCCGCCGTACTGCCGCTGCCGCCGCCACGGCACACAAAAACCCGAAAGCTTCCGGGGTTTTGCACGCCGTGGCGGCGGTGGCGCTTCTGGGATTTTGTGTGCCGCAGCGGCAACGGTGCTTCCGGGTTTTTGCGCGCCGGCCGTTGGTGTGTCGCCAACGGCAAAAGTTTGGAAAGCCCTGGGTTAAGGTGTTGGATGAAGGTGGAGGAGACCAGGTTCAAGACCAACTGAGTATGTCATTCTCTCTCAGACCAACCTTTATAGTACTAATATAATACCTGAATCTGAGCTGGAATCACTTGCACAAAGAGGAGCAAGAAGAAATCTCCCCTTGATAGCAAGGCTGTCTGCATTTTAGATAGCTAAGAATTGTTGTTGTTTATTCGTTCAGTCGTTTCCGACTCTTCGTGACTTCATGGACCAGTCCACGCCAGAGCTTCCTGTCGGCTGTCACTATCCCCAGCTCCTCCATGGTTGAGTCCGTCACCTCCAGAATACCATCCATCCATCTTGCCCTTGGTCGGCCCCTCTTCCTTTTGCCTTCCACTTTCCCTAGCATCAGCTTCTTCTCCAGGGTATTCTGTCTTCTCATTATGTGGCCAAAGTACTTCAGTTTTGCCTTTAATATCATTCCCTCAAGTGAGCAGTCTGGCTTTATTTCCTGGAGTATGGACTGGTTTGATCTTCTTGCAGTCCAAGGCACTCTCAGAATTTTCCTCCAACACCACAGTTCAAAAGCATCTATCTTCCTTCGCTCAGCCTTCCTTATGGTCCAGCTCTCGCAGCCATAGGTTACTACGGGGAATACCATTGCTTTAACTATGCGGACCTTTGTTGTCAGTGTGATGTCTCTGCTCTTAACTATTTTATCAAGATTTGCCATTGCTCTCCTCCCAAGAAGTAGACGTCTTCTGATTTCCTGGCTGCAGTCAGCGTCTGCAGTAATCTTTGCGCCTAGAAATACAAAGTCTGTCACTGCCTCCACTTTTTCTCCCTCTATTTGCCAGTCATCAATCAAGCTCGTTGCCATAATCTTGGTTTTTTTGAGGTTTAACTGCAACCCAGCTTTTGCACTTTCTTCTTTCACCTTCGTCATAAGGCTCCTCAACTCCTCCTCGCTTTCAGCCATCAAAGTGGTATCATCTGCATATCTGAGATTGTTAATGTTTCTTCCAGCGATTTTAACTCCAGCCTTGGATTCCTCAAGCCCAGCACGTTGCATGATGTGTTCTGCGTACAGGTTGAATAGGTAGGGTGAGAGTATACAACCCTGCCGTACTCCTTTCCCAATCTTAAACCAGTCCGTTGTTCCATGCTCTGTTCTTACCGTTGCTACTTGGTCGTTATACAGATTCCTCAGGAGGCAGACAAGATGACTTGGTATCCCCATACCACCAAGAACTTGCCACAATTTGTTATGATCCACACAGTCAAAGGCTTTAGAATAGTCAATAAAACAGAAATAGATGTTTTTCTGAAATTCCCTGGCTTTCTCCATTATCCAGCGGATATTGGCAATTTGGTCTCTAGTTCCTCTTCTTGATCTCCAGCAAAGGAGATCGTTACCTTGTCGTGGTGCTGGAGCTTGAGCACCTCAATGAAACCATGAGCTAAACCGTGAAGGGACACCCAAGACGGGAAGGTCATGGCAGAGAGGTCAGACTAAATACGATCCCTGGGGAAGGTAATGGCAACCCACCCCAGTATTCTTGCCATGAAAACTAAATGGTTCAGCTAAGAATTAGATCGTAGTAATTCAAAATATTGCAGATCACACTTAGAAAGAAATAAAGTTGTGACAATGTCCTTGCTCTTGGGTGGGGGAGGAGTTATGGATCAGATAATGAAGTGCATAAAGTTATCTCTCCAGGGTAGGATTGTTCAGACAGTACCCTCAACTCCACCTCATTCAGCCTACATGTTCTCCTTTACAGGATATCATAGAATCATAGGGTTGGAAGGGACCTTGGAGGTCTTCTAGTCCGACCCGCTGCCCAAGGCAGGAATCCTCATACCATATCGGACAAATGGTTGTCCAATCTTTTCCTGAAAACCTCCAGCAATGGAGCACGCACAACTCTGAGAGGCGAGCTGTTCCACTGCTTAATAGTTCTCACTGTCAGGAAATTCCTCCTTATTTCCTGGTTGGATCTCCCTCTAACGAGAGGGAGAGAGAGCCAGTTTGGTCTAGTGGTTAAGGTCCCAGGCTAGAAACCAGGAGGCTGTGAGTTCTAGTCCCGCCTTAGGCATGAAAGTCGGCTGGGTAAACTTGGACCAGTCACTCTCTCTCAGCCCAACTCACCTCACAGGGTGGTTGTGGGGAAAATAGGAGGAGGAAGGAGTATTAGGTATGTTCGCCGCCTTGAGTTATTTATAAAAATAATAAAGGCGGGATAATAAAATAAAATAAAATAAAATAAAATAAAATAAAATAAAATAAAATAATAAAATAAATAAAATAAAATAAAATAAAATAAAATAAAATAAAATAAAATAAAATAAAATAAAATAAAATAATAATAATAAAAAATAATAATAATAAAAAATAATAATAAAATAATAAAAAATAATAATAAAATAATAAAATAAAATAAAATAAAATAAAATAAAATAAAATAAATAATAAAATAAAATAAAAAGAAGCTTCCAGCCATTGTTTCTTGTGCTACCCTCAGGTGCTATGGAGAATAAATTGACACTGTCTTCCCCTGTGGCAGCCCTTCAAGTATTGGAAGACTGCTTTCATGTCTCCCCTCAGTCTTCTCTTTGTTAAGCTAAACATACCTAGTTCCTTTAGCCCTTCTTCATAGGATTTAGCCTCCAGACCCCTTATCACCTTTGTTGCTCTTCTCTGCACACTTTCTAGGGCCTCAGCATCTTTTTTATATTGTGGTGACCAGAACTGGATGCAGTATTCCAAATGTGGCCTCACCTGTGCGGTATAGAGCGGTACCATCATTTCCCATGATCTTGATACTATCCCTCTGTTGATGCAGCCCAGGACTGCCTTGGCTTTTTCGGCAGCTGCAGCACACTGCTGACTCATTCTTAAGCGGTGGTCCACCAGGACACCTAGATCCCTCTCATTGGCACTACTGTTGATCCAGGTACCTGTGCATCTGGTTTTTCCTGCCTAAATGCAGGACCTTACATTTCTTGCATCTTGTTGGATAGGGCCCAATGCTCAAGCCTGTCAAGATCCTTCTGAATCTTGAGTCTATCTTCCGAAGTGTTAGCAACTCCCCCCAACTGTGTGTCATCCACAGATTTGATGAGCGCCCCTTCAATCCCCGTATCTAGGTCATTTATGAAGATGTTGAAGAGCACTGGGCCCAAGTCAGAACCCGGAGGTACCCCACTTCCCTCCACATATATGTAGGTATCTTCAAAGTACGGAGATATCACAAAGCAAAAGCAGGAACAGGTAAAACAAGTAACTCAGCAAGTAAGGCAAATTAATGTCTGAATTTGGAGGTAGGAGGGGATGTGTGGGAGGAAAGCAGGATTACTAATACACCTGATCAAGAGGCAGACAGACCTTTCCTATCTCACAGGTTACAATCATTTAAATCCTGCGAGTGAAGCAAAACTCACCCACTCCATCTCCCTTGCTCAGACATGATATGAGATCAAATGAATGATTGACTTTAACTCGTGAAATCTCTGAGGTGCTCAGAAAAGGCAGGGAAAAAAGAACCCCAGATACAAGGCAAAAGAAAATGTATTCCATATCTAAGAGACAACTTACTGTCACAATATTTTCATGGAATTTATGTCTACTGTTCCAAAACCTTTACCTTCATTCCAACTTAATTAAAAGCCACTACTCTACAAGATGAACCTTGAGCTATGTGCTTCACCCTATCAGGAGAAGGAGTTGTCATGAAAGGTTGCCTGCTTGCACGAGCAGTGTGGTGGCCCTGTGTTTCAGAGGCTCTGTGAAAGGATCCTGGGCCCTGCAGCTGAGCCACACGAGGTGAGAAGGGCAGGTTTGTTCGACAAATTCATTTTAGATTTAGCTCCAATAGTTCATTCAATTAATCCATCCCCAGTTCGGGCCATGGGTTTTATTACAGCTGCTGAAGTATATATGTCATTTCTAGCATAACTTTGCCATTAGAGAAGCTGCTGGATGGGCTGGTAAAACAACCTTCACCCAGGGTCTTTGATCAGAACTCCCCTCATCCCCAGACAGCATAAGCTGAAACACCCACATTAGAGTTCACAATATCATGACACGCTTTCAATGTTTTTTTAGCAAAATATAGCAGGAAGAATATAAATCTGTGCATGTGTAATGATACACTCAGTTAACATTAAAGGCCAAGCTGAATAAGGATGATAGCGAAAGCTTAGGACATAGGAGACAGCTCGTCCCTCCCACTGATACCCACATTACAGGATGGGCACCTCAATTGGGGCGGAGGGGACAAAGTGCAGAACTGATTGAAAGTCAGCTATTGTGTTTGCAGTAGGAGGAAAGTGAAGCAGTGCAGTGCTACTTTATTTCACTTTCAGAAGCAAGACGACTTCATTAGTTCATGAAGCAACTTTAAAGTGAAGGGGTGCTTCACTTGAACCTTCACTGAAGGAAGCACCTCTTCAAAACTCAACCCAGCCCTATAATTTATGCTGTCACTGGGTTGGCAGAAGATAGCCCATTGTACGTGGCTGTTTCTCATAGCCAACTGAGCAGAAAGAGTAGGGACACACAGTTGGTTCTCTGCTTGGCTGCAGCGTTAGCATATTGATACCATTGTCAGCATATTGATTGCCGCTAAGTACTTGTATCATATACTGATTTGTAGCTGTTTTGGCTTCAAGGTATATACCCTGTGCCATCTATTTGTGGAAAAGTATGAAAGATAGTGTGAAAAAAGTGTGAAAGAGAAAGTGCAAAGCAGGCCATAGAGGCAGAAAGGTTTCTTCTAAAAAAAATTTAGCTTATGCAGTGTGTGGAAAAAATAGCAGAATGAACATTTCTAAGACTCAATAAAAGACGGTTCTGAAAATATGAAGTGGTTCTTAAAGTGCTGAATATATGGGAACAAGTGATGGTTTCCATATGAACTGGATGAGGTGATAACACTCAAGTGTCAGGGGGTGTGAGACTGGACCAAGCTGGAACTAGTGGAACCTGCTTAAACTTTACAAAGGGGGATGGGAACTATTTGTCAGAGTCCAGTTGGACTCTGACTCTGAGAAAAACAAAACTAATCAGAGAAACTAAACTAAACTTGTGCAGCAACCGACAAGAACTCGTGATGGACAGGTGCAGGTTCAAAAGTGCAGAACTCATGATCAGTCTTGTGATGGACAGGTGCAAGACTCAGAGACGCCAGAGGAGCAGGTGCAGAGCAACGGACCCAGGAATGACCCAGCAGAGCGGGAGAATTCTGAGAAGCTGATTGGTGCCCCTGACTTACTTCCTAGTTCAGCACCAATCAGCGCAAGAGCAAGGCGGGCAGAAAAGCACGCCAAGCAGAGGGAGTCCCGATTGGCTCCCGAGGAGAGAAGGCGCGCCAAAAACAGAATAAAAGGGCGAAAGAGCAAGCAACAGATCACCGGGGACAACTGTTCTACTAACCTAACAGCGTCTTCAGGAGAAGCCCAGCCAGATTCATCCTTGAAGTCCTGTCCTGTCACCGCTGAAGAACCGGAGCCAGATATTCCACTCATTTCTGAATTGACTCCAGCTGCAAAAGAAGCCCAATTCGCTGCAGCATCAAGAGGGGTCAGAACATTAGCTTGTAGTTTCTCAGAAAGCCCCAGCGGGAGAGCTTCAGTCTTTTCGGATGATTGTCAGCCAGCGTCTTCGGCTTCGCAGCGTTCGCCAGCCTCGTCAAGACAATGCTCCGTAGCCACAGCTAAGTACCTTGCTCACCCTTGTGTGGCTTGTCACGCCGGTCTCGGGTCACCACATTGTGTCATTGGGGGGCTTCCTAGTTTATCGTACCCTGCCCTGCCTGGCTCACAGGCAGCCCTGCCTAGTGATAGTGGTTTAGTCTGCCTTGCAGCTCCCATTCCGTTCCTTGCGGTTCCAGTCCAGTCTGCCTTGCAGTTCCAGTTCAGTGTCCCAGAGGAACCAGTCTAGTTCGCCTTGAAGCTCTAGTCCAATGTCCCAGAGGAACCAGTCCAGTCTACCTCACAGTTCCAGTCCAACGTTCCAGAGAAACCAATCCAGCTTTGTCAGCCTTGCTCCAAGTAATCCCAGAACTGACCTTGAGTCTCCTAGTCAACCCATATACCTACCATCCTTGATCCAGAACTGTTGTGTTACTTGCTGCTGAACTTTAGTTGTGTTACCGCATAGCTGCCTACCTCCAAGTGCATCCTGTTGATCCAGTACTCTTCAGCTGTATTGATGGACTTATACTTGTAAATAGTTTTTATAAAATAAAACTATTTCTATAAAGTTCTGGTGGTCATACTCCGAACAGAACACTATTGTACTTTGAATGATTACATAGAATGGATACTGTGCTCAGTGGGCATCCGAGTTTGATTCTTCTGGAACTCAATCTAACCCAGACAGCTAGACTTTGAGTTGGGTAGGTATGTATGGGTGTTTATAAGAGGGAATGAAATGTTTAGTTCAGAAATTATGGACAATAAATTGTAGATCTACTTTTGTTTCTATGTGTCCTGAGCTTCTGGATAAATAAGAATAACAAGAAGTACTGGAAGTGTTATAATGACTCTCTTTATGAATCTTCACATGACAATACCTTCCAGCATATGCCTGATGTCTTCTTCATGTTAACTGTTTACTGTAGGTTACATTGCTAAGCTTGATATCATAAGCAGATTGAGTAATATTCTTCACACTTTTTTATAACGTATGTGGCAACTATTTTAGCACAGAATCTGTCCTGAGTTGGAGAAACTGGCTCCTTTCAGTTCTCAAGAGCAGGATCTCTGCTTCACTTTAAACAGGCCTGGTGCAGGAGGCAGCTATGGGGTGGGGGCAGTTTCCTCCCTCCCTCAATCCCTCAGGTTACGAATAAACAATAACAGCTCTACTACTTGCACGAAAGAAACAACAACCATACAGATATAAACAGGATCACTCAGATACAACAATAACTATAAACAACACTAAGCTATTGAACTCAATGGGAGTCCTGCAGAGAAGGCTGGCTGAGAAACTAGCAGTCCTTCCATTCCCTCTCACACATATACACAACAGACTGGGTTAAACTGAGTTAAGACTGAGCCTTAAAGATGCAGTGTGTTTCAAAGGCACAGCCTATCTTTAAATAAGCTAACTCTTTCTTCTCCCTTGCAAAATGCCCAGGAGAACAGCTGGGCCATGTAGCAGTTTTCCCTCTCGGCTTGATCCCTTTTTGAGTGTTGGATCTCCTCCATCCTGGCTCATCTGATCCAATCCACTTCTCCCCTTGGCTCTTCAAATCTTGGCTCGTTCCCAGTCAATTCATGGAACCTTTTCTTCGTCAGTGGAGCTAGCAAGCATTCTCTCCTGCCTTGGTTGAGCACTGCCAACCAACGTTCCTCATTCCTTTGCACCTCTAGGCTGACTTTCTTCCTCAGCATCTGTAAGGAGTAGAATCCTGCCTGGGCGTAGTGCTGGAGAACAAGCAACCTTCTCTGACTCCCTGTTAATTCCTGCATATTTGGGAGTAGTCTTTCTCTCTGTGTTATCTCTAAAGGCTGCCCATCTTTAGACTACCCTCTTCTTTCTTTCTCCTAGCCATGATACCAGGCTAAACTTCTGCTTCTTTCCCCTCCAGGCATCTCTCCCTTGCAGCCAGCTCACGTTCATACTTTGTCTAACTCATGAGTTTCATTTTTTCTCTCTACAACTTGGAACACCCCCCTGCCTTGTCCAGAGGCCCAATTCTAATTTCTTTCTCTGGCCCCAAGCAATCTAACCTTTTCATTTTCAGCAACTGCTCACCTCTCCTTAATGTCTATCCTCCATTAGTTCTTCTTACAGGTTCTTATCCCCTCTTGATCCTAATTTTCTTCATTGATGGAGCTTTGCAACCAGGTTTTAGTGCCTACCACCCCCTGGTAAGTTTGGCCCAACTCCACTGTATATGTCACTTGGATGAATATAGTAATGGAACTAATGCATGTGATTGGGCAGATGACAGGTGTCTTTTTCATGCGAACAGCATCAGCTGAGTTTTTTTTCTCAAAGAAGCTCTTAGGAATTATGTTAGCAGTGGCCCATTGGATTGTATCCAAAATATTTCTGGAGGCTGAAAAAGGGAATTGGAAAAAATTCCAATTCATCCTCTTTGCTGCATTAAAAGCTCATCCATGAACATCATTGAAAAACTAATTTTAATAGGATAAATTTTAAACTGATAAATGCAGATTCTGTTGAAAACCACTGCATATGTGTTTTACTGATGGCATTATTTTTTACTGATGCTATTTATTTATTATTTAAATTTATATGACCACCCAACTCCCGCAACGGAGGAGTGTGTGTGTGTGTGTGTGTGTGTATGTGTGTATGTGTGTGTATGTATGTATGTATGTATATATATATATATATATAAATCGAAGAGAATATTTGTAGCTCAGGGTTGAACTGGGGAGTCTTTGGTGCTCTCTGAGCCTTGTTGTTTTCATGCAGACGTTTCATTGCCAGGCTAGGCAACATCTTCAGTGCGAAAAGGGAGTGGAACTTGCTGTCTGTTTATATACCTTGGCTTGTCCTGCCTGTGTTGGTGGGGGTCTTGTACTCTCCTTGGTAGTTCCTTGATTGGGCTGTTGTGTGCTGTTTGGGTGATTGACTGAGTTAATAGTTCCTTGATTAAGGTCCATTGTGTTGTTTGATTGCTCCCCTGCTGCTAATCTTGCTGTTAATCTATGCATATCTTGTTGTTGATTGCTGGCCCAGGGGTGTTCTGGTCTTCTGGCTATTCTATTGTCTCTTATGAATGGTATGTAAATGTTGTTAACCTCTATGTGTCTGTTGATGGCTGCTTTGTCTGAGTGCCAAGCTTCTAGGAATTCTCTAGCATTTTTGGATTTGGCCTGGTCTAATATGCTCACAGTTTCCCAGTTGAAAGTATGGTTAAGTCTGTCCATGTGTTGTGAGATTAAGGAGTTTTCATCATGTCTTCTGACTGCTAGTTGTTTTATATATATATATATATATATATATATATATATATATATATATATACATACATACATACACACACATACATACATACATACACACACACACACACACACACACACATACATACATACATACATACATATATATGTACAAAGTATTAACTTTGTACATATATTTTGTTGATGCTATTATTCCTCCTCCTCTAATCATTGTGTGAACCAAGTTGGGTAACACAGAGACCTTCTAAATCAGTTCTTAACCTAAGGTTTGCTGACCCCTTGGGGTCCATGGATACATTTCAGGGGATCTCCATGAATGAGAATGAGAAACAAATTACAAGATTATTTTCAACTCCTGTAACCATCAAAATGAAAAACTGAAATTGGTTAGATGTCCAACATGTTCAATAAACTTTAACTTGCCTATCTTTTGAATTTATTTATTGTCTTGTTATTGATTTTACAGATTAATAAAGAAGCACATATTACTATATTACATATGTGTTATTTTTAATATGTTTATAATTTTATTTGATAGTAACCTATGGCTGCGAGAGCTGGACCATAAGGAAGGCTGAGCGAAGGAAGATAGATGCTTTTGAACTGTGGTGTTGGAGGAAAATTCTGAGAGTGCCTTCGACTGCAAGAAGATCAAACCAGTCCATACTCCAGGAAATCAAGCCAGACTGCTCACTTGAGGGAATGATATTAAAGGCAAAACTGAAGTACTTTGGCCACATAATGAGAAGACAGGATACCCTGGAGAAGAAGCTGATGCTAGGAAAAGTGGAAGGCAAAAGGAAGAGGGGCCGACCAAGGGCAAGATGGATGGATGGTATTCTGGAGGTGACGGACTCAACCATTGGGGAGCTGGGGATGGTGACGGCCGACAGAAAGCTCTGGCGTGGGCTGGTCCATGAAGTCACGAAGAGTCGGAAACGATTGAACGAATAAACAACAAAAATTTTATTTGAGCACAATTGGTTTCCTTTGTAATACAATATATATCTATGTATTTTATTTTATACATTTAAATATATTTTTCTGAAAAATGTCCACAGGTTTCACGAGACTATCAAAGGGGTCCATGGCAACAAAAGATTAAATACCTCTATTCTAAAAGGTGGTGCCAGTATGCATAGTTGTGCTCTAGTTTGGTAAAGACGTTTATGACTTAGCAAGTTTGTTTATTTCACTGCTGGTGCTTTATTAAAAAAAAACTTGAGAGTGATTGATTGTCCAGTTTACATCACTAATTGTGGACAATGAGGAAATGAAGCATTATTATCTTGTAAGGGAGAGAAAATCAATTAAATAGTATGTAAATAAATTTAATACACAGACTTGAAATATTTTTAAGTGGAATTTAATTGAAACTATCTTTTTTATGCAATGCCTTTTAAAAGGAACTTCTACTGGGTAAACTAAATATAGAAGGTCACTAAATACAATTACACAATAAAGTCATACTATGACAACTATATTTTAATATCCGTTGGGGGAGTTGGGCAGTCATATAATTTTAAATAATAAATAAAATAAATAAATAAATAAAATATTAATTCTACAATCCCAGAGTTTGAAGGCAACATCTCAAGAGGCACAGTTTGGCTTTTCCCCTCCATGATCAGAGGAAGACCTCCAACTTCATGGGGAATCCAGTTTTGGTTTCTAAGGGTGACTTTCTCCAGTACTGGGAAAGCCTCATAGTGGAATTTGGGCAGGGAACAGCAAACGAAGCACAGAAGACAGGAAGGCTCCTCAGCAGATTCAGGTCTCCTGTGTACCTTTAAATGCTACAGAAATGTTAATCAGCTCGCAAGCCCCCATTGCTTGCGTGAAGATGGCATTTTAAGTATCACAAAGGGCGATTCCAGAATTTCTTAGCTTTTCCACAAGTCCACCATAAATGATAGAAAGTTCCTTCACCCTGTAAACATTTCCAACAAACATTTGATACCCCATTATACATTTTGGACAGCTTATCAGGAGTTAAATTCCAATGGTACGTCATTTTATAAAAAATCTCTTTCTTTCAAATTATAATTCAAAGTAAATTTCATACCTTTGTTTCACATACAGTATTCTCCCATTGTTCAAGCATAATATACCCAAAATTCTTAGCCCATTTAATCATACAATCTTTAACATTTTCATCTTCTAAATTCAATTGCAACGTTTTATACATTTTCTTAATAAGATGCTCATCATTTGTACGAAGTTCCATTTCAAATTGTGTTTTTTCATTAACAGAATTATATACCTTCTAATCCAAATTAAATTGTTCTGACAATTTTGCAAAATTAAACCAGTGACAAATATGACCTTCCAATTCTAGTTGTTCCCTTGTTTTAAGTTTAGGTATCCCTTCTTCAAAATTCAACTAATCTTCATATCTCAACCAGCTTGGTTTGCCTGCCATCTCTCTTCTAAAAAAAGCTTCTTGAGTAGACAACCACATAGGTACAGTACATTAAGAGACAATATTGGTTTATATTTATTCCAAACCCTCAGTATGGCACGCCTAACAAAATGATTTTTAAAATCTTTATTAACTTTAAGTTTATCATACCACAAGTAGGAGTGCCACCCAAATCGGAGATCATGTCCTTCTAATTCCAATAATTTCTTGTCCTTCAAAGTCACCTAGTCTTTCATCCAAAGCAAACAGCAGGCAACAAAATACAATTTCAGATCAGGCAAACCTAGACCTCCTCGTTCTTTGGCATCTTGTAACAATTTATACTTGATTCTTGGTTTCTTCCCTTGCCAAATGAACTTAGATATATCTTTCTGCCATTGTTTAAATGGTAAATCTGTTGTCAAAATCGGTATTATCTGGAACAAAAACAACATTCTAGGTAAAAGATTCATCTTAATCACAGATATCCGACCCTTCATTGACAGTTATAATTTTTCCCACCTTAACAAGTCTTTCTTAACATCACTAATAACATAGTTATTCTGAAACAACATACAATTCGTGTTTGATAATGTCACCCCCAAATATCTGACCTTTTTTCAATTTTAAAACTAGTCTTACCCATCAACATTTCTTGATTGTGTAGTCATATTCTTGGTGAACATCTTTGTTTTTTGTTTATTTACTTTAAGTCCAGCTAATGACCCAAATTCCTTTAATTCAACATTCAAAGGGTCTTGTAATATTAAAACTAAATCATCCGCAAAGGCCCTCAGTTTGAAGACCTCCTTCTTTATCTTCAAACCCTTTATTTGATCATCTTGTCTAATGTCTCTATTTAGGACTTTCAAAACTAATATGCGCTTTTTGAGGCACATAAATTGATTTAATTCCTTGAATAAAATTATCTCCAAAATCCATATTTTCCAAAACTTTGAACATAAAAGTCCAGTTCAAATTGTCAAAGGCCTTCTTTGCATCTAAGAAGATGAGAGCTGCTTGATGTTCATTGTGTTGTTGTAGATATTCTATAGTGTCCAAAACTATTCTCATGTTGTCTCTTGCCTTTTGGGTAGAAACCCACATTGATCTTGGTGAATAAAGTCTGGTAAAATTTTCTTCATTCTTTCAGCCAATATTGAAGCAAATATTTTATAATCATTGTTCAACAATGAAATTGGTCTATAATTCTTAGTTAGAGAATTGGCCTTCTTTTGGTAAAAGTGTAATATTGGCTTCTTTCCAAGAGTCAGGCATTGCAGAGCCCTGCAAAATAGAATTCATCAATCTTTGAAAAGGTTGAAGAAGCTGATCCTCAAAACAACTTATAATACAACGCTGGCAAACCATCTGGACCTGGTGCTTTCCCCAGTTCGGTTCTTTTTATAGCTTCCGCTATTTCAAAAGTAGTTATAGGATTGTTCATTAATAATTTCTGTGATTGTGAGAGTTTTGGTAATTTTTGTTTCTCCAGATACTCATCTATTTTGATCCAGGATAGTTTGCATTTTTTGTTGAGATTACTTTTTTATATTACAATTATGGTAAATAAAGTGACCTCTCATAACTGCCTTACTGGTGTCCCAAACAGTTTTTAGGTCAGTCCCTTTGTCCAAATTGATGTCAAAAAAATCTTTTAAACTCCTCTTGCTATCAACAAAAACGTTTTCTCTTTGTAAAATAGCTTCATTCAATCTCCATCTAAAAGCCATAGATGATCTATTTATTTTCAAACTTACTGGATTATGATCAGAGAAAGTCTTTGGTAAAATATCAACCTTACAAATTCTATTGGCTAAATTATTTGAAATCCATATCATGTCAATTCTTGAAAAGGATTTATGTCTTTCTGAGTAAAAGGTATATTCCCTTGCCAATCCATTTTTGTGTCACCAGGAATCTACTAATGCCAAATTGTCTATCATGTCAAAAATGGTCTGTGGGATTCTTCCTTGTTTAAGCTTAATTTCTTTTTCAGATGTCCTGTCCAATCGTGGGGAAGTTACACCATTCCAATCTCCTAGTAGGCACCAGCTTTGATATGAAAAAGACGACAATTCATTCAGAAGGTTTCTAAAAAATTTACTTTTATCCTCATTTGGTACATATATCCCCACAACAATAGATTTAAGTCCATTAAGCTCGACTTCCAATGCTACATATCTGCCATGTTCGTCAGAAAGCAATAAACATGGTTTCAATTGTGGTTTAACATATGTTACAAGTCCATTTATCTTCTTCAAACCTGCAGAAATAAATTCCTCTCCCAATTTTTTATTCATCAAATATTTAATATCTTTTTTCCTTATATGAGTCTCCTGCAAGCATATCACATCATGGTTTAATTTCTTCAAATAATGAAAAAAAATTATTTTGTGCGGGGCATTTGCCCCATTCACATTCCAAGTAAGGTAAGTGCAAGCCATGATTAAGCAGACATCTAATCAAAGTCCTTGGATGTAGCACCCATGTCTACACCTTGTAGAGCAGATTCTTGGGGTCTAGTTCCAGGTACAGATTTCTCATCTACACCCTGATCCAAACTAGATCCATATCTAGCAAGAAAATCCTTGGCCTTATAGATGGAGGTCAATCTGAATCTTCACTGTTGGAACATAAAACTTACACCTTCCAATCTTTCCCATCAAAAAACTATTTTATTATTTTTCAAAATCTCTGTTAAAAAAGCATAGTCTTTTCTCTTCCTCAAAATCCTTACAGGAATCTCTTTCAAAACAATTATATCCACATTGTCAATATTTAATCTTGAGTCAAAGTGAGTTTGCAAAACCTGGTCTCTTATTTTCCTTCTAGCAAAATGAACCAAAACATTTCTTGGTTTATTATTTACAGCTGCATATCATGAGTTGATGTGAAAAACTTTATCTAATTCATCCTTCATTCTATCTTCCTCTCAATCCAATAATTTTGCCAAAGCCTGTAGGATTTTTTCAACAATATTCTCCCCTTTCACCTCAGGAACTCCTCTCAGTCTCAGACAAAAATCCATGTCCCTAAGTTCTAACAGAGCCAGTTTATCAAGCTCTTTTTCTCTCTGTTGCTCAGTATTATCCATCTTAGTTTCTAACACCTCCACTCGATCCATTACTTGTTTCACCTTTCCAGCATTTTTTCCATTTGATGTTCAATCTTTTGCTCAAAGTCAGAATATTTACTTTCCATTGTTTTCTCAAAGTCTCCATATTTAATGTCCATCTTTTTCTCAAAGTCAGAATATCTATTTTCCATTTTCTTCTCAAAGGCATCAAATGATTGTTTAAAGGTATTAGAAATTTAATCAATCATATTTCTCATCATCTCCCCATCATCAGAACCATGATGAGGTGGTCTCCTAGAAGCCATAATTATTTCCCTCTCGTGGTTAAAATTAGCCAATACAACCAAATCTTAAAGTCAGTGGAAAAATACTAGAGACTGAGATTGTTCAAAAGCGAAAGTCTTGCCACTAGAGGTGTTTACGGGAAGTATCCAATTAACTTGTTAAGAAAAGAGCAACAACACTCACTTTCTCATGATAGCCATGAAAGTTCCGATTCCAACAGGACAGATTTGTTAAATCCCAAAAGGAAACTATAAAAATACCGCCAATTAAATAAAAAATATATACAGTCCTTTGCTTCTACAAAATAAACCCACAGTTCAGTTTTTGGTTCTTTTTGCCCAAAACATAAAGTATAAAACCAAGTTTGAGTGCTCAACAGTTAAGTTTCAAAACTAATGTAAAAGTTACCAAGAGAAATCTCATCTCTGTGTTGGAAAAAGCCTCTTTTAAGCAAAGAAAAGGCAAGTCAATTGGTGCATTAAGAAATGGGGTGGTCAGTTTTAGAGTCTGTTTAAACAGTTGCAGTACGACTTGGGAAAGGATGACACTCCACCTCCCAGCTGATCACTCACCACTCAATCTATAAACTCTGTTTACGATCTTCTGGCTATGACCAGCCATCCGGAGGACACGGGGTAATTCCTAGGGTAATTCTCCTTTATCCAGGGAACACTTTTGGGCTCCAGGGAATCCTGCCCAAGCCTGAAAACACCATGCTTCCAGGTCTACTTGCGAAGCTAAATTGCAAAGAGATACTGTTCAAGCTGCCATTCCCACCAGAAGCCCCATTCATTTGATTGATTGATTGATTGATTGATTGATTGATTGATATGGCCACCCATCTTAGAGCTCAACTCTGGGTGGCTCACAACAATAAAACCACAGAGTAAAAACATAAAAACTAAACTAAACTCAGAGCAATTTGTCTTGAACTTGCTCATATTTTTGCACCAATATTCTCTTATGCTGCAATACGTTTCCCTTCTGCATTTCTTTGACAAGCTGACTGCTTAGCCACTCACTTAATGCCTAGGGCTGTGCAACATATTTTGGCTTTGACAATATCCATTTTAAGTGTTCCAAATTTGAAACAAATACCAGTGTTCCAAGAGGGTTTTTAAAGGCCATTTTGCATTTAAGTAGTACAGCCTCAGGGAGGAAACCAGATTGACTTGCACCTTCAGTAAAACAAGTAGTTTGATTGATGGGTTATGTGCCGTCAAGTTGTTTTCAACTCCTAGCAACCACATAGATAGATTTTCTCCATGACAATCTATCTCTAACCTGTTCTTTCAGGTTTTCCAATGGTGCACTCATCACCATCACCACTGTAAGTGAGTCCATCCACCTTGTTGCTTGTCATCCTCTTCTTCTCTTTCCTTCCACCTTTCCAGCATTAGAGCCTTTTTCCAGAGAGCTGGGTCTTCACATAATGTGTCTGAAGTAGGATAATTTGAGCCTGGTCATTTGTGCCTCAAGTGAGAACCTGGGTTGATTTGTCATTGATCCATTGGTTTGTTTTCTTGGCTGTCCACGGTATTCTCAGGAATCTTCTCCAGCACTGAAGTTCAAAAGCATCAATACTCTTCCTATCCTGCTTCTTTAAAGTCAAACTTTTGCTTTTGTAGAGTGTCACAGGGAATACTATGGCTTGCACAATTCTGATCTTTTAGGTGTAGACACATCATAGCATTTGAATATCTTTTCCAAGGCCTTCATAGCTGCTGTACTGAAGCTAAAAGTGAAAGAAAGAAAGGAAGGAAGGAAGGAAGGAAGGAAGGAAGGAAGGAAGGAAGGAAGGAAGGAAGGAAGAAAGAAAGAAAGAAAGAAAGAAAGAAAGAAAGAAAGAAAGAAAGAAAGAAAGGAAAAGAAAAGAAAAGAAAAATAGAAAAGAAAAATAGAAAAGAAAAGAAAAGAAAAGAAAAAAGATACAAAGAAGCAGCTTCCAATCTTCTTTACAGCAGTTATAAGTACAATTATAAATTTACCTCTTACTCTATGGTTACAACATAGCTCTCTTCTTTCTATAATCTATCCTGTCTAATCGTCAAAACCATAAATCATAAGTTCATTTTTTTCTGTTTTACACAAAAAGTCTCTAAGGAGTTTCCAGCAATAAACGCAGATATTGTCTTTTCTCTGATCAAATAAGTCAATTTAGCCATCTCAGCAAGTTCCATCATCTTCACCAACCATTCCTCCATTGTGGGTAATGCCGAATCTTTCCATCTTTGTGCTTACAACAATCTTGCTGCAGTTATCATGTACAAAAACAAAGTTCCATAACATTTTCCCCAACTGTTTGCCCATCAATCCCAAAAGAAAAAGCTCTGATCTCAATTGTATATTGATCTTTTAAATCCTCTGAATCAGTGTATTTGAATCCAGAATTTTCCAGCTTTTTTCACATCCATCTAACATGATAAAATGTCCCTTCTTGTTATTCACATTTCCAACATAAATTTGAAGTGCCTTTATACATTCTAGACAGTTTCTCTGGTGACATATACCAATGATACATCATTTTATAAAAATTATCTTTAAAATTATAACATGGTGTTAATTTCAATCCTTTCAGCCACATACTGTATTTTGCCATTGTTCCATCTGTATATTATAACCAAACTTTTTAGCCCACTTTATCATACATTCTTTCACTTGTTCTTCTTCTGTTTCAAATTTAAATAGAAGTTTATACATTTTAGCAATTAAATGTTCACCATTTGTACATAATTCTATTTCAAACTCAGTCTTACAGTGTTCAAAACCATACATTCTTTTGTCTACTTTAAATCTTTCTAATAATTGTAAACAAGAGAACCATAGACAACTATATCCTTCTGCCATGAGTTCTTCTCTTGATTTTATTTTACATTCCCTTTGACAAAATTCTAGTATCTTGCAATAAGTTAGCCATTTGAGTTCGCCTATTATTTCTCGTCTATAAAACACTACTTGTGCTGAGAGCCACAAAGGTGTTTTCTGGCACAACCTGGGTTTGTATCTATTCCATATTGGCAATATGACATGTCTAACATAATGATTTTTAAAATCCACATTAGCCTTGACTTTATTGTACCACAAATACCCATACCCCCCAAATCGCAGGTCATTTCCTTCAAAAGCCTTCTATTTCTCAGCAACTTTGTTGTAAACCGCCCAGAGTCCCCTTGTGGGGGGAGATGGGCGGTGATATAAGTTGAACAATAAATAAATAAATAAATAAATAAATAAATAAATAAATAAAATGATATCATCTGTTCCAAAGATTTTAGTTAGATTAAAATTGTTAGTTTAATAACTGGTTAGGAATGTTATGTGCTTCTTTGCTTGCTAGATATGTGGACCACCCCCAGTCATGTGACCACGCATTCAGGAGAATAACACTCATGAGGTAGCTCTGAAGTGCGTCCAGCCCAAACTTTGCAAGACAATGTAAGGGACATAAAATATGCTAATAATAGCAGAAACACATACAAAGAATAAGGAACTGTTTTTGGTTGATTGCACAGTCAGCCAGATGTTTAGCTTGGATCTGGCATTTTTATCCACCTATCAAGTCCTTCCCAAGGACTTGAAATAGGCAGGTGTTGTTGTTTGATGGCGTTAAAGGTATCGTCACAGGATGTAAGCTGTTCCAAGTAAAGCTGCCTTTTGTAATTGACTGATGGTGATTTTGTCAATGCCGATGGTGTTCAAGTGGTGCACCAGATGTTTTGGGGTTGCACTCAAGGCGCCTATTAATATTGGTACTACCTTTGCTTTCTCTTGCCACAGTCATTCTACTTCTATTTGCAGGTCTTCGTATTTTGTGATTTTCTCCAGTTTTTTCTCTTCTGCTGTCTCCAGGTATTGCAGTGTCCACTATCCAGACTTTTTTTGTCTTTCTTATCAACAATTGTTAAATCTGGGGTGCTGTGTGGCAGGTGCTTGTCTGTTTGAATTCTAAAGTCCCAGAGCACTTTAGCTTCTTCATTTTCTATTACTTTGTCTATTTTGTGGTCCCACCAGTTCTTGCTTGCAGGCAAATGGTATTTCTTGCAGATATTCCAATACACCATTGGTGCTACTTTCTCATGCTGTTGTTTGTAGTCAGTCTGTGTGATCTTCTTTCAGCAGCTAACTAAGTAGTCCACTGTTTCTTCAACTTCTTTGCAGAGGCGGCATTTGCTGTCTGTTGCTGTCTTCTCAAGTTGTTATTATTTTATTATTATTATTTGCCTTCAAGTCAGTTTTTGACTCCTGCTGACTGCCTGGACTAGTCCCTGCAGTTTTCTTGACAAGGCTTTTCTGAAGTGGTTTGCCCTTGCCTCCTTCCTAGGGCTGAGAGAGAGAGACTGGCCCAAGGTCACCCAGCTGGCTTTGTGCCTAAGGCGGGACTAGAACTCCCAGTCTCCCAGCTTCTAGCCTGGTGCCTTCATCACTACACCAAACTGGCACTAGGAAGTAATACTGTATCAAATTATAAGCTCACCAAGAAGAGCCATCTAATATAATTTTACAATTTGGCATTGAAACACAATAAATTATTCACTTTCATCTAGTAAAACGGGGTTGGGAACATTTGGCCCTTCAGAAGTTACTGAATCCCAGGCAACCTGGTCTGTAATAAGGTATGCTGACAACAACATGTGGAGGTCTCCATGTTTCTGTTCCCTGTGGTAGAGAATACTCTCCTAGCCATGTGTGTACTGTATATGACTTCTGATGGCCCAAAGCCTATTATTTTCTACATACTTTGGCTAATATTGGCAGGGGCACATATTCCTGACAGTGTTTGGGGCAGAATATGTTTCAGGATTGTCTTAAAAAGAGCTTTCTTCTGTGTATGTGAATATTTCATTTGAACTTGTCCATATTTATTGTGGGCTCTGCATCTGTAATGGTCATCCAGATCATCACATATTAATAACAAATTCACAACACAAGTACACCTATATAGGGCTCAACTAACAGCCCAGCTCAGCCCGGAGGGAAAGGCCGGGAGGGAAAATGTTCCATGGGGCAGGAGCCATAACAGAGAAGGTAAGGAGCCATGTTTTCAACTTTTTAAAACTAAAAACAAGCTAGTAATGTAGAGATGATTCAGAGAAAACATGTGATTAAAACTATAAGTTATTAATCCAAAAACTATTTGAGAAAATTGAAAAAAAAACTGTATACTATGGGAACAAGGTGTTTTTGTGAGCACATCTATAACACCTATAAAATGTTATTATGGAAGCAAGATGGGCTTTTCTGTTTGTTTGTTATCACAACTGGAAGTAACAGAACAAACAGTTTCATGGTGGAACTGTTGGTTTCAGATTATACAAGGATTTCACTGAAAATTCAAGGTGAATTCTTCCCCCTATCATGACAGTATCACAGTATGTGTTTCTATCTCCTACAGATCGCTGACAACAGCTAAAGGGGGAAAATACATCACATCCGCAAGTTAGATATATGTATTTCTACCTCTTATGGGAAAGAAGAAATTCAAGAGATGGATAACATTTTTGATGGTATGAAGTCTTCCCCTGAATTTAGATTCTGCAATGGAAACTTGAACATTAAGATTTATACCAGATGAAATCATTCCAGTATCAAATATATCATTCAGGCTTTGAAACACAGAGACATGGTGACCTAATCCTTTTTCAATAATTTACTTTTTTAAAAAGAAATTTGGACTGGAATCCAAAAGACTTGCATTTGTGTTGTCATAAACCTTGAGCACAGATATTTATTAATTTAATAATTAAATGCTGCGTGGTCATTTGGAAATTGAGCAAGGAATAAAATATTAAAATGTCAAGTGATATAGGAGTGTGTCTTTCTATCTCAAAAATCTCCAGCATCCTCTCATTGCCATTAGATGCTCACCAAATAAAGAAAGAGCACCAGTTTATTTAGTGGTTATGTGTATCAGGCTAGAAACTGAGAGATTGTGAGTTCTAGTCCTGACTTGGGCAGCCAGCTGGGTGACCTTGGGCCAGTCACTCTCTCTCAGCCCCAGGAAGCAGGCAAGGGCAAACCACTTCTGAAAAACCTTGCCAAGAAAACTGCAGGGACTTGTCCAGGCAGCCTCTGAGAATTGGACATGATTGGATTAAAAAAAAATCAAGAAAAAAATATAATTGTATAAGAATGGAACAGAGCATCTTTATTACAGTCACTGACCAGTTATGTCATAGTATTTACAGAGCTTGAATGGAAATACATAAAAATGTCTAATTAAATTGGAAAAATATTAAAATAAAAAATAAATCAGAGCAATAAAATAGAAGTAGTAAAGTGCTGCAAGATTAAATACTTAAGATTAATTACTACATCAGAAAACTAGTTTGAAAAGGTGTAAAAGAAAAATGCACTCACTTATACTAAAGAGTAGTATAAAATGACATAAAAATCTAGAAGGAGTTGCCTAATTACATCATTTGAATAAAAATTACTTCACTATCTGTTTCTAGTCTTACAAAGTCTGAAGCAGAATTTGGCAACTTTAATAGTAGCATCATCATTATGAAATGTGAGCCAAAATGCAAAATAAAATTTGTCTAGTCTATCAGGGATAGGCTGACCATATTTCCTTGAGGCAAAAACGTCGCCGGACAAAGTGGACGTGTGGGCGTGTGCGTGGGCATGTGCACGGGGGGGCACACGGGGGGGCGGTGTGCATGCGTGCGGGCACGTGCGTGCGTGGGGGCGTGCGTGGGGGGCGTGCGTGCATGGGGGTGTGGGGGGGCGGGGGGCTTGCGTGCGCATGTGCGCATGCTTCACTGGGGAACTTTCAAAAATGGGACAAAATTGAGATTTTTACTATAACGACGGGACGCTCCAGAAATGGTGAAATAATGGGACAGTCCTGTTCAAAACGGAACGTATGGTCAGCCCAACCAGGGAACTTAGTCAAGAGTCGATACAGGTGGTGAATTACGTCCACAGTACAGCAACACATGACCCACAGTTTCAACTGCTCCTGAATGACAAAGCCTCTCTGTAAAATGGATACGTAGATATTTTTCCTCCCTAAAGGCTGAAGCCAGTTTGTTAAATCTGCCAAGCCAGTTTGGTCTAGTGGTTAAGGTGCTGGGCTATAAACCAGGAGACTGAGAGTTCTAGTCTCGCCTTAGGCATGAAAGCCGACTGGGTGACTTTGGGCCAGTCACACTCTCTCAGCCCAACTCACCTCACAGGGTGGATGTTGTGGGGAAAATAGGAGTAGGAAGGAGTACTTGGTATGTTCACCGCCTTGAGTTATTTATGAAAATAATAAAGGTGGGATAAAAATAAAATACAATAAAAGCCCTAAGTTATTTTGCGGGAGCAAGTTTATATAAATATTTAGCTGGGACAAAAGGTTTAACTTAAGTTCCCTTCTCAAAATAAGGGAAGAGCTAGTGGAAGAGCTAGTATTATCTCTCCGCAAATCGATATCCATTACTTGCAGTTTGACCATTTCTTTAGCTTTGGTGAAGACCCAAATAATGCAGGGCTGTTATAGATAGGACAGTCTTTTGTAATTTTGCTTCCCAAGTCTTATTCCAAGTTGAGTAAGTGCTATCTAATAGTTTCAGTGGGGCTAACCTCCAGGAAAATATATCAGTTTAAGTCAGTAAATGATATTTTTATCCAAAATCTTGCTTCTATCAAACCTGCCTCCAATCACATGGAGAACACACTATAGGACCCCAAATATAGCTCTCAGGAACTTCTGGACTATCTCCAGACCATCAAAATTAATCTGTTCACACTGCAGAGATTCAAGTGACAATCCTTCCTATCTGAACCAGGACATGATTGGACCCTGGCAAAAGGCTCCATACCCATACCCATACCCATTTTGTTATTTTATAAAATTTGTGATCAGAGTTATGGAAAAACCAAGAGATAAGTTTGTAGTAAAAATGTTGCTTTATTTAAAACAAAAACATAGGAACAAACCTTGAATCATCTTCTTTAGCCAAAGCATGGCATGGTTGATTAACATAGCTATTTTCATTTAGATAGCAGAGAGCAGAGTGCAGAGAACAAAAGAACAAAAGGCATTTACATTTTAAACCTTAACTTGATCAGCATCTGAGTGGACAGGATCCAGCATGTGACCAAAACACCTAGGCAACAGATTCCCAATATGGGCAAAGCTCTAACAGCTAATTCTGATTGGTCCAGGTAAGCCAGACTACTAGGCTCCAAAGGTAAATTAACATTCCTGAGTGGGGGTGAACATGTGCTCCTGAGCCCAAACAGAAAAAAAGTTTTGAGGCCTGGCTTTTTAAAAACTCAGCCACATATTCTACAGACATAAAAATATATACAACACTCCCCTTTTTTTATGACTAGAAAGAATATGGAAACAAACCCAGTTTGGTAATTAACTCATTGTGCCTACTGGCAACTAGAGGCTTGGTTAAGATATCAGCCAACATTAATTTAGTATCACAGTATTTCAAAATAACCTTTTTCTTGGCTAGAAAATCTTTAACAAGATGAAAACGCACATCAATGTGCTTTGTGCGATTTCTGGAACTTTCAGATAAAGCCAAATGGATACAGGCTTGGTTGTCTTCATGAATTGTTACAGGCTGGCTTAAAATGACTCCAATGTCTTGCAACAATTGTGTAAACCAAATTACTTCATTGCACAGTTGTGCTAAAGCATAGAATTCGGCTTCAGCTGTGCTGATGGCTACTACAGTCTGCTTTCTGGAAAACCATGCAATAGTGGACTTTGCAAATTGAATTACACTTCCAGAAGTAGACTTTCTATCACTGAGATCTCCAGCCCAATCTGAATCACACCAGCATTCTAACTTTTCCTCTGTGTCTGTAGCAGACAACCTTAAGCAAAAATCTTTGGTGCCTTGTAAATAACGAAACAGCCTTTTTAATCCAGACTTTGCAGCAGATGTGGGATTTTCCACAAACCTGCTCAAAATGGACACACTGTTAGAAATATCCGGACGGCTGTTATTTGCAATGTAAAGAAGACTGCCAATGGCTGATCTGAAACTATCTCCTTCAGATAACTCACCATCCCCCTTCTCCCCCACCTCTTTTAGAAACTCGGGAAGCATGGGGGAGGAGACAGACTTGCAGTCTTGCATTTTAAAATCCTCCAGCAGTTTCTTAATTTTACTACTCTGACTTATGAGAAAACTGCCATCTTTTTCCCTCTGAATTTCTAATCCTAAGTAATTGTTGACTGCTCCAAGACATTTCAATGTGAAATTGTTTTTCATACAAACCTCAAAGGAATGCTTCTGTTCATCAGATGAAGTGAGCAGCAACAAATCATCCACATACAAGCACAAGTACATTACACCTTGCTTATCATTTTTTACATACACACAAGGATCAGCAATTCCCTTCTGAAACCCAAATTTTTGCAAAATATTATCCATCTTAATATTCCAACAACGCGCGGCCTGCTTCAATCCATAGATGGATTTCTGCAATTCACACACAAGATGTTTTTCTTTTTCATAACCAGGAGGTTGTTGCATAAACAATTTTTCCTCCAAGTCACCATACAGAAAAGCAGTTTGAATATCATAGTGATAAACAGACAGTTTCTTAATGGCAGCAACCTTTAAAAGCAACCTGATAGATTCAGCTTTTGTCACTGGAGCAAAAGTTTTGTCATAGTCCACATTTTTTCTTTGAGCAAAACCTTTTGCTACCAACCTTGCTTTGTACTTCTGAATTTTGCCATCAGAATCTTTTTTCAGTTTGAACACCCACCTACAACCTAAAACCTTCTGATTGGGAGGCAAATTTACTAGTTTCCAAGTTTTATTTTCCTTTAAGGAATCCAACTCTTGCTGCATGGCTTCATGCCAACACTTAGCTATTTCAGCTGGCATTTCTTTAATTTCTTCCAGAGACTCAGGCTCTGTGTGAATGTGAAAAGCCTTCACAACATCTACTTGATAACGATCAGGAGGAACTCCCTTATTAATCCTTTCAGACCTGCGAGGTAGGACAGGACTTACACTCTGAATCCTACCATTGTCCTCAGAAACCTCTGACTTTCCAGACAAGTCAGCTTCCTGCTCATTGACTTCACTGGGTGATTCCTGCAAATCACCATCAGCAAGACTTTGCTGCTCCCCCATGGATAAATCAACCGAAGAACTAGAGTTTATTTTATCCCAATTCTGCTCAGCAAAAGAAGCACTTTTACTAATTATCAATTGATTATCCAGTATGAACCTGTAGCTCCTCTGACTTTGTTCATACCCTACAAAGATTGCTTTCTTTGTTCTGGAAGCCCCCTTGCACCTCAGCTGTTTGGGAATGTGGACCCAAGCTGTGCTTCCAAACACTCTGAGGTGGCTTATTTTAGGCTTCACACCATAGAACAAATGAAAAGGGACATCCTGAATTGCACTGCTAAACAGCCTGTTCTGAACATAACACGCTGTAGAAACAGCTTCTCCCCAATACCTAAAAGGCAAACTAGCATCCTGAAGTAAACACTTCATTGCTTCCTGTAATGTTCTGCCTTTTCTCTCTGCAACAGAATTCTGTTCAGGAGTGTAAGGGTTAGCCAAAATGTGTTCTATCCCTTTTTCTAACAAAAAGCTTTTAAACTTTGAGGATAGATACTCGCCACCGCAATCTGATTGCAAGGCAGACACTGGCCTTGGGAATTTTCCATTCGCCCAAGCCACAAAAGCCTTAAATTTACCAAAGACCTCATCTTTGTGTTTCAGCAAATAAATGAATGTGTACCTGGAAAAATCATCTATGAAAGTCAAAATGTACCTTGCTCCCCCAAGACTAGGAGAAAAGGGGCCTATAACATCAGAATGAATGATCTCTAGAGGCCTAGAGGTGGACCTATCAGAAAACTTCTTCACAGGAGCCCTTGTGGTTTTATTCTCCTTGCAAACTGCACAATCCAGATACTTATCACAAGGTTTCAATTTTAAATCAGCAGAATAACTAGGCATTTGAGAAATGTACTTAAAATTAGCATGAGCAAATCTCCTATGCATTAAATGGATGCACTGATCGTGTAAGGGCTTATTTTCAAAAACAGCCTTAGCAATTTGTTTTTCAGCATTTTGTACAATGTACAGAGAATCTTTCTGCAAACACTTTGCAACCACTTTGCCAGCCTTTCTAATATCACAACCCTCTTTCTTAAAAGTTACTACATAACCTGAGGCTACTAGCTGCCCCACAGACAAGAGATTGCTTTGAAAATTATGCACAAACAAAACATTTTGAACAGTTTTCCCCAAACATGGAAGATTGATCTCACCTTCACCCACAATCTTGGATACAGATCCATCTGCTAAGGAAACTTTTTGTTTGTTAGTTTTAGACAAAGACAGAAAGGAATCTTTATTGTGACATATATGAGAATTGGCTCCGCTGTCAAGAACCCACAAATCTTTATTATCAGAGTTCTCAACAACTTTTGCATGAAGAATCTTCTTTCTAGAAGTTTCTTCTTTCTTCTTGCTTTTAAATTTGACACAGTCCTTTTGCAGATGAGCAGGGGATCCACAGGTAAAGCATCGCCTGGTGGTAGAAAAAGCAGAAGCTTGGAATTCAGAGCTCTTCCGCTCCCTCTGCTGGCCACGAGAAGACTTTATTGTAGAAATGGAGGCAGCTTTATCTTGTCTTTTCTCCCACTCAGCAAGCAGCCGGGTAGTCACGAACGATGGAGTTAGATCAGCTTCTGGGATTCCCTCCATGGAGCAAATTAAAGTGTCCCAGGACTCATTCAACGAAGAAAGCATAATGTAGGCTTTCATCAGGGGGGTAAATTCCATCCCACGCTCTTGTAATTCCACAAAATAATTCTGAAGCTTGTGGAGATGATCTGGCAAATTTCCATTCTCAGGCAAGTGAGCCTTGTACAGCCTTTTGGTTAAAATAACCTTGCTGCCTGGATTTGTTTTCACATATAAATCACGCAAATAGTCCCATAAGTCTTTGGAAGTTTCTTTGCCTCTCACGTGTATAAGCTGATCATCCTGAACAGCCAAAATAATGGAGGCTTTGCATTTCTCATCTTTCCTCAACCAGGCTTGATCTGGATTCTGAGGAATTTGTTCAGAAATTGCAGACCACAAATTTTCTCTCCTCAAGAAACTCTCCATTTTCAAAGACCAGTTCAAATAATTAGTATTAGAAAGCTTTTCCAGGGGCATACCTTGAAAATTTGAAGCTCCAGCAGCCGCCATTGCTTCCTCTCTCCCCTGTTGTAGTAATCCAAACACGAGGCTTGCACGAGGCTTGAAACTCCGCCTCCAATTCAAACTTCTTGCAATTGCCAGCAAGTTTCAAAAAACAAAAAAAAACCTCTTTTCATTTTTCCATAAGTTTTGTCTCTGATCCAGAAGCAGTTGCTGGGCACAGAACCTTTTGTTATTTTATAAAATTTGTGATCAGAGTTATGGAAAAACCAAGAGATAAGTTTGTAGTAAAAATGTTGCTTTATTTAAAACAAAAACATAGGAACAAACCTTGAATCTTCTTCTTTAGCCAAAGCATGGCATGGTTGATTAACATAGCTATTTTCATTTAGATAGCAGAGAGCAGAGTGCAGAGAACAAAAGAACAAAAGGCATTTACATTTTAAACCTTAACTTGATCAGCATCTGAGTGGACAGGATCCAGCATGTGACCAAAACACCTAGGCAACAGATTCCCAATATGGGCAAAGCTCTAACAGCTAATTCTGATTGGTCCAAGTAAGCCAGACTACTAGGCTCCAAAGGTAAATTAACATTCCTGAGTGGGGGTGAACATGTGCTCCTGAGCCCAAACAGAAAAAAAGTTTTGAGGCCTGGCTTTTTAAAAACTCAGCCACATATTCTACAGACATAAAAAATATATACAACAACCCATACCCATACCCATACCCATACCCATACCCATACCCATACCCATACCCATACCCATACCCATAGTGTATTGCTCTGAGACAAAGACAAGGTCCAACATATGACTCCTGCATGTGCTGGTCCTGAGAATACCTGGTTGCCATGAAATCCTGCTGTTTCCCAGCCCCAACCTCCAGAGCATGGAGGTCCAAGTCACCCCACACTTAATAGGCATAGAGACTCCAACACCAGCCCTAAGACTAGATCCACAAGCCTGGGCAAGAACCCTATAGTCAGCAAGGCAGACAATACCTCAATGGGATCTCAAACTAGTCCCTATGAGCCAACTTTTTGCAGCCATTTACAGCCCACAACCTTGAGAGCAGAGCCTCTGGTCACACAAAAGATAGCTTTATCAATCAATGCCACTCCCCCTTCCCAGCCTTGGTGTCAAAGCTGATGGAGGACCCCAAACCCAGAAAGGAAGATCTCTGATCTTGGGCAATTGTTTTGGCGTCTTTCCATGTGATATGTAATGCCTTCAGGTCTTGTATCAGTGTTCTTCGCCATGTTATTTGGGGGCATCCTCATTGTCTTTTAGCGTTAGAAGGAATCCAACTCATTGCCATTTTAGGGATCTGATTGTTCTCCAAGCGGAAGATGTGACCAGCCAGTTGAAGTCTTTTACGTGCGACAACGTTATGAAGTTTACACGAGCTACTCCTTCGGAGCACCTCTTCATTTGTGATGTAATCAAAACATCAAATCTTTAGAATTCGGTGGAGGCATCTCTGTTGAAAGATGTTAAGCCTCTTGTTGATACTTGCTGATGCCTTCCAAGTCCCGCTGGCATAAGTAGCTGTCGGGATCACGATAGAAGTGAACAGGTGAAGCTTAATATTCAGTGATATAGACAACGAGGACCAGAACTTATTTATCCTCTGAAAAACGGCTATCGCCTTCCCAATGCAGCACTTAACGTCCACCTCTGCATCTCCAGTCCGGGCGATCACACTACCCAGATAGGTGAACCTCTCCACTTTTTCTAACTGTTGCAGTCCAAGTACAATTCCCCATACTGGGGCCATGGAGCTCACACCCAATCAGCTTTCAATAATATATGCCAGATCTGCCTGCTCATGAACCACTAAGTCTGGGATGAGCAAGGCCTTGTTACAAACTGGCCTTTTCTCATCAAAAGTTTGAGGCCAAGGCCACTAGTGTTTTGGCTACCAGAACTACTTCCCCAGGCTGGAAGTGGGGATTAACAGCATTGTTGATCCTCCTTCCTCTGAAAGAGACTGCTGGGATTCTCCACCGTATCTCCCTCAGGCAATAATAACCACAGACAAAAATCATCTGCAATACATAGCTGAAACAAAACCTGGGGAAATCTCCCTCAAATAAATGTGTCTGTGGATCTGCACATACATGTCAGTGTATATATAAGCTCTAGCTAGAAGGCACTCTCCCAAAAAATCGGTTATTCATTAACATTAATTGCCTGTAAAATAAGGGACCCCATTTATAAAATTGATTTCCTTATACACGCAGACCATTCTTTCACATACAACACACAAGTGTGCACATGCACCCACCCCACCCCACCCCCAACCTCCAGCCTTACAGCAGAAACAGAAGCAAGAGGAGAAATTGGATGGAGATGGGGCAAGGTGAACGGATAGCTACATTGGGAAGGGAAGAGAAAAGGTAACAAGCCTGGGTGGAGATGCTGCAAGGAGAAGAAATAATGGGCAAGGAAGGAAGAGAGAAACCGAGTTCAAGCATCCTACAGTATGTCCCTCTCAAGTCATACCAATGATCTTCAAAATCACCCTGGCTTTTCTTTGCACTGGTTACTAAAAGCAAGGATGGAAAATCATATTGTGATTCCTGCTGCCTGCGGAGTGAATTTTAAACTTTTTTGTAATGACTGAATAGGGATAAATCATTATCTTCATGTATCTGCAGTGGAACAGCGGATGGGGAAGCTGCTGCCCATCACTTTGGCCTGTCCGTCCATAGATTCCACTACCATTATTGGGAGCTTTCTAATACAGTGATATAGAAGTTAATTTTTCTCACCTGTTTCAAGAACTATTGTATAGGGGGAAACTTTCTGTTTACATTTACTAATTGAGCATGAGAATTTGTTTGTTTATTCTTTTAGATTTACAGTATATGCATGAATGCCGCTGGTATCAGTTTCCTTCCAAGAAAACATCAGGGCCTTGGAGCCCTCATAGGGCCACCTTCTCAGTCGGTTGTAAAAACGTATACAGTATTTCTATTTTACTTCATTGCTACCTTGAAATTTAAAATTGTTTAATCCTATCACTTAACCTGACTCAGTGAGATATTTTATTTAGCAAGTAGCCATCAGCCTTCGTGGGCCTAATGTTCTTTAAGAAACATTTGCCAGGAATCAGCACCCATTAAAATAACCTATTTTGCTTTTAGCTAAACAAAAATGATCTCTTAACTTTGCATGACACAGTAGCATTTCCATTGCCTCATATATCTGATTCTTCTCATAAGTATATTGAGATATTTTGTCTATACAGCTATGTATACAATGCTTACACAATTTACAATATTTAACATGCATTGATGTAGGTAAATTTACTGCACACTAATGCAAATGATCCCGTATCTTCCAACACACTATGAACTGTGATTAAGACATCACAGTCATGGCTCCTCCACACGCAACATTTCATCAATCAGGATTGGTTCTATGCTCCTGTATTATCATGACACTGGAGCTCTTCAGCAACTCTTCTTCAGCTGAGTCCATTAACATTCCTGCCGTGAGCATGGGGTTGATCTTGATGACCTAAATGGTTCCTTCCAACTCCATAATTCTATGATGGCTCAGCTGTGGTGCAGGAAGAAATGCTGTGAAGGTAACTTTCAGCATTATTGGTAAAGGTGCAAGGTAGTATATTGATCCCCATTGGTGGAAACTCTCTTGCCTGAAACGCCCACCCCCCAGCTTCTTGACTGTTTCGCCACCCTGCTAAAGACAAAGCGTTACAGTGCTTTGCACCAAGCTCTGTAAAAAGAGAGTAGCCCTCCTCTCTTTTAAAGTGCAGGTATTATGCTTTTTAAACTGAGTGATTGGTTTTTTCCTTTGCTGCGAAAACAGACCCTTTAGGAAAGATCTGAAAGCCTGGTTCTGCCACCTAGCGTGGGAGGGGGAAAGTAATAGCTCCTCCTGGGGGTGGTTAATACCGTAAGGTCCTCCCTATTATTTGAGATCAACTCGCCAGATTGGATTTTATATTTATTTATATTATGTTAATCATTTGTAATTTTATATTTATATTTTAATCTAATTTTATTGTAAACCGCCCAGAGTCCCCCGTTGGGGGAGTTGGGCGGTCATATAAATTTAAATAATAAATGAATGAATGAATGAATGAATGCAGCAAGACAACACTGAAATCCAGTTGACATGATTCAAGCTACAGACAATTCCACCTGGATGACTGAGAACCTTCATAGACAACCCTGAAGGTGGGGTTGCTGACTGGAGACCAGATTTCGAACTTCCCCATTATTCGGCTGGAAGGCACACTGGCCTTCTTCTGAAGAGTGGTGAGTATTGTGAGGGGACAGTATTGTCTAGCAAGCTGTTTTCAAAATGGTTCCGAAGGGTTAGGGAATGAAAATGTCCTCAGACTGCCAACAAAAACAGTTCCACCTACAGTACTCCTTAGGGCTGTACAATGTTTGGACTCAAAAGGACAAAGGTGCTTTGGAGCTTGTGGGGGCAAACCAGATTAATTTTATATGAGGTAGCTTTTTATGCCATCGGTTGAATGTGAGAAGGCACCTTATTATTATTATTTTTTTAATTTTTAATTTTTTTAATCCCACCTTTATTAATTTTATAAATAACTCAAGACGGCGAACATACCTAATACTCCTTCCTCCTCCTATTTTCCCCACAACAACAACCCTGTGAGGTGAGTTGGGCTGAGAGAGAGTGACTGGCCCAAGGTCACCCAGCCGGCTTTCATCCCTCAGGCAGGACTAGAACTCTCAGTCTCCTGGTTTGCCATTGGCTCCTTCCTAGGGCTGAGAGAGAGTGACTGGTCCAAGGTCACCCAGCCGGCTTTCATGCCTCAGGCGGGACTAGAACTCTCAGTCTCCTGGTTTGCCATTGGCTCCTTCCTAGGGCTGAGAGAGAGAGTGACTGGCCCAAGGTCACCCAGCCGGCTTCCATGCCTAAGGTGGGACTAGAACTCTCAGTCTCCTGGTTTCTAGCCTGTTGCCTTAACCACTAGACCAAACTGGCTCTCTTTAATTGTCTCCCTTGTTTTAACTGAGCCTAAACATTCTTTGGGAATGGGAGTATAATATTTATTTTTATTTATTTTATTAAATTTATATTACCGCCCATCTCCCCTGTCGGGGACCCTATAATAATAAGCAATGAGAAGAGAAGAACTGCTTCCAGTTTTGATATATGGCTATTTTTCCACCAGTTAAATTTCCTACCTTCTCAACATTCTTACTTCCAATATTCCCTTGAGGAAAGTTGTATAAGTCCACTACGGATCATTTTGACCTGGGACTACGACTTAGGTGTGAAATTGTTTATTTAGCTGTATATACAGTTATTTGAAAATCAGTTCCATAGAAATCAGTTGGACTTTTCACAGTGTATAGCACTGGGTTGTACGAGAGCAGAGAGTGGTAAGGGTGGCAGAAAAGATAATTGGGATATCTCTGCCCCTCATCCAAGATTTAGCACATGCACGCTGTTTGTCCAGAGCTCGAAAGATCATCAGTGATGCCTCCCATCCTCATCATGGTTTGTTTTCTTTGTTACCCTCTGGGAAGAGGTTCCGCTGTATCCGATGTAGAACAGCCAGATTGGGAAACAGCTTTGTCCCCCAGGCTATTGGATTCTTGAATGCCAAATAGGTTCTTTTAGGTGAAATATGTTGGATATGTAAAGAACGTATATTTTATAGTAATTATGGATTTTTATTAGTATTTTAATGTTTGACTGAAATTGTGAGTTAAAGAATGTATATTTTATAAGAATGTATATTTTATAAGAATGGGTATTTTATAGTAATTATGGTTTTTTATTATTATCATTAGTATTTTATTGCTTGAGTGAAATTGTGAGCCAACTGCAACGAAATTTCATTCTATTGTGCACTTGTATAGTGTATAGTGGGATGACAATAAAGTTATTATTCTATTCTATTCTATTCTATTCTATTCTATTCTATTCTATTCTATTCTACTCATTCATTTAAATATTTATAAGATACTTCCTGCAACTTTGACCAAGGGCAATGGGCATAACACAGATATAAAAATGCAACAGTATAATAACGAAGCCCTAAAATGGAGAAAACAATACTAGAAGAATGCATAATCTATAAAGTACTTTTCCAGAACTACAGCAGTAAAATACTAATAAACAACAACATAACAATAAAACTCATCATTAAAATGTACGGCCTTTTAAAGTTCTGCTACTGAAGAAACTGTTGTGGAAAAATGCCCACTTAAGTAAAGCATCAAAGTGTTTGGAGTCCTTTATTGGCATGCACAACTACCGTAATCATTGGGCTCCTCACCAAAAGAATGCAGAAGAGCCCTAAAGCCCACAAGATTAGAGGTTATATACCCTCTGAAATGATAGGACTTACAAGCAGTGTAAATTATAACATGACCTTTACTGCAGGACTGTAGAATCTGATAACAACATGGGGTGACCTTACTATGGGTTGATCCGGTGCCTCTACATTCTGCTCTTTAAGGAGGCTCCAAGCCAGCCCTTTCTACTGATACTAGCATCTTCTAACATAAACGTTGTCACTTCACACCATGGAAAAGACAAAATTGTTTTTGTTATCTGTCTCCTTCCCCTCCAGGGTCATCAGGCAGTTTGAGTCTAATATGCACTTCAGAATCATATATGTAAGGATAAAATATTATTTGTCCCCCACAGAACTAACTGCACTTCCATGGGGGAATCATTCCATAAGCTATGGTTACTAGCAAGAAACTTATGCATATTTACTTAACACTTTTTACCAGTGCTAATAAGAATTGCTAAATGTTATTAATACTATTTCTTCTTAAATATGGTACTTTAAATTTCAAAGAACTCTCTGGATTTTTCATCATTGTGTTTATAAGCAGTCCAAAGAAGGTCTCTGTCATTTTCATTACACGTATGGAAAACTGAGGATGCAATATAAGCAAAATATAAGTTATTGGTGTGTGTGGGTTTTAATTCAGCTCTCTATCTATTCAAGAAAATTGGCTTTCAATTATGACTACCAGTCTTGGTGATTTCAGTTAAACCAGAATCAGTTCAACAAGATGCAGCTTAACTAGGACTTCATTTGTGGAAGTGTATTTCATAGGATGAGAACAGATTTATCTGTTGTTTTCTCCAATCTGAATACATTACTATACATTATTATAAAATAGATTATAATTCTAGGAACTGCTGTTTGACAGTTTGGAGGCACAAGGTTGGAGAAAACTACTCCTACTCCAGAGACTATTCTATTGCTGTAGTCTCTAGAAGAGTCTCCTTTAACCTCTCTAAAAATGCCTAGGTATGACATTTGCATAAAAAGTATTCTGTTGATTAATTATTTAGCTTTTTAAAAGTTTTATTTTTTCCTACAGTTCATGGAATACTCTCTGGACCTCACACCCAAGGTAGACGATTGACAAGAAATGAGCCAATTTCTTCAACTCTGGACCAAGACCTACTGTATGTGTGCGTTCACAGAGTGGTAAAAGACCCTCTAGTCAAGCTTGACTCTCAAGGTCTACTGCACATCCATCCAGTTTTCTTGGCCACAGGATAACTCCAGGATGTGTTTTCCAATTTCCAATCTAATCTACACTCTGGAAAACCACGGTGGTTTCCCATCCAAGTAATACCCACATCATATCCTGCTTAGCTTCCTAAATAAAACAAGGTTGGCTACATGCTGCCACCTATTGAGCTGCTTGCACGCAAGTACCGCTTTTAAAACGGCAAAGGCAAATGCAGAAGCACAGGTTTGCCCATAGACATAGAGCCCACGAAGGAGCTGGAGGATTAGCTGCCTGCAGTATTCAATTTAGACTTCTTGGACAACCCTACGTTTGCTGAAGCGGCTCAGGCTTCGGGGAATCTCGCCTCCCCGCTGCCTAATCACTTCGGGGAGTGGTTGTGGTCGGCCTCAGAGGGCCCGTACCCCTGTCTGGGGGCTCTTTCCCTTCAGTCCCCTTGCTCTGTCTTCAGCGCAGCGCACCCCTTGCAGGACCTCCTCCTCCGCCCCCCAGAAGGCTGGCCAGCTTCTGGTGGTTCTTTTCCACACACAGCACGTTCCCTCCGCTCCAGCCAGGTTCAGGCCTGCTCCTATCGGTCCACACGTTCTCTCCCCAATTTCCCTTCTCACAGTTGTGACTGGGCCCACTCTTTGTCCCCCCGCCCCCCTTTCCGTTTTTTCTGGGAGCTCGGCGGCGCCTTCCCTTCCCCTGGCTTATTCCGCCATCCGGAGCGGTTTCTCCGCGCGCTTTCTCCGCCCCCATCGCTTGGCTGGGGCTCCGAGGCCAGAGATCCATGTGAGCGCACGGAGGGTTTCGCCCTGCCCTCGCCTCGCTGTCATTTACGTCAGACTCGGCGAGGTCTCAGGCTCCCGCTCTTTCTCCCTCACTCTTGAGAGACGGAGGGTGCAGCAGCGCCAGCCAATTCTCCGCCTCCTCAGCTCCTGCCCGCCAAAGGCAAAGGGGAGACGCGACTGCACCACGCGACGGAGCAGATTTGCGGCGGTCACCGGCGGAAGCAGCGACACCCATGAGAAGCACCTTTCAGCTTTGAGACCGAATCCAAGTAAGAAAGTGGTCCGCCGGTTCGGGGGCGTGTAAAGTGGGAGAACTGCAGCCCAGGGGAGGGGAAAGAGCTCAGCGCGATGCTCCTGGCACGCGAGCAGAGGCTCTTTTAGGACTGGGGGTCCAGCCGACCGCCTGCGCTTGGAAGGTGTGCCGCTCGGCCCCCCGGGAACTCTGCTCGTAACGGAGGACAAGAGGAAGAGGGGGCGGGAAAGGAAACTTGGGATTCAGCACCACGGACAGCTTCTGCGAGCCGGGCTCCGTAACCCCCATATGAACCGACTTCCGTTCATTTGTTTCTTCCTTCTGCTCCGATTAATTCTCCCCTCTTCATACGTTACCTTATCTTCATGTTGGATTTCACTCTTCTTTGCCTCACTGCTATTCTTTCACTTCCTATTTATTTGCAGAGGCTGCGGTGAAATGGACTTTGCATTCTTTTAACCGTCCCTTTTTTCCTTTCTCGTCTTTCTCCTGGCAGGTGGCTTTGCTGGCTGTGGCAGAAATGAATGAAAGTGTCCCCTTGAATGAGACTGGGGCTCCCGCACCTTGGATTCAGAGCAGCAGTGGCAATTCTTCGCTGGAGTTTTCCTCCAAGCTCCCCATCTTTATCCTCAATCCTTGGGATATTATGCTCTGCATCTCTGGAACCATTATTGCCTGTGAAAATGCCATTGTGGTGGCCATTATATTCTACACTCCCAACCTGAGAACCCCAATGTTCGTGCTGATCGGGAGTTTGGCCACAGCAGACCTCCTGGCTGGAGTTGGCCTAATCCTTAATTTTGTTTTCCAATATGTGATCCAGTCAGAAACCATCAGCCTTATTACCGTCGGTTTCCTAGTTGCCTCTTTCACTGCTTCTGTGAGTAGCTTATTAGCTATCACAGTTGATCGTTATCTTTCTCTATACAATGCACTGACTTATTACTCTGAGAAGACTGTTTTCTGTATTCACATGATGCTAATCATCACCTGGGGGGTTTCACTCTGCTTAGGACTGTTGCCTGTCCTAGGCTGGAATTGTATGGAAGATTATTCATCATGCAGTATTGTCAGACCTTTGACCAAAAGCAACGTGACTCTGTTGTCTGCCTCCTTCTTTTTCATTTTCATCCTTATGCTCCACCTGTACATTAAAATCTGCAAAATAGTGTGCAGGCATGCACATCAAATAGCACTCCAACAGCACTTCCTGACCGCATCTCACTATGTTGCAACCAAAAAAGGAGTCTCCACACTTGCTATCATCCTTGGGACCTTTGGAGCCAGCTGGTTACCTTTTGCTATCTACTGTGTCATTGGAGATTCAAACTACCCTGCCGTGTACACTTACGCCACACTTTTACCTGCTACCTACAACTCCATGATCAATCCCATAATTTATGCCTACAGAAACCAAGAAATTCAGAGGTCCATGTGGGTTCTCTTTTGTGGCTGTTTTCAGTCTAAAGTGTCCTTTCGTTCAAGATCCCCCAGTGAGGTTTAAGTGACTTCTTCCTCTGTGTAGTTTTGCACAAAGTGACGATTTTCAACTTTTTGTGAATTACAGTGCCTGGTATGAACCAGATCCATGTTGTGAAATTGTCTTGGGGGGAGATGTTTAAACAGTAGCACTTTATGTATGTGTATTCTTGAGAATGTGACAGGTCTGGAGTTTCTGGTTATGTGAAACTAAACTAAACTAAAAACAAAACAAACAAACAAAAACCATGGTTGTATACAAGATTGTACATTGCATTTGTGAAGTGAAGGCATTCCAAGACTACATAATTATAGCACTTTATTTTTAGCTGCTGAACTGCCGAAACAGTGTTGCCATTTCCAAAGGGCAAAGAGAGAATGAAAATAAGTGAAATGTTGTCTGGTTACTTTGGGATGTGAGTGATAATATATTTTGCTGCACAGTATTGATAAATTATGACATTTTGTATAAAATAAACAAATTCATTACATTTTTTCCTGTGTATTGAGCTGATTTAATGGCTTTAAGAACATGATAATGTTTCACACTGCCTCACCTTTATTTACTTGAAATATTCATTGGGTGCATTCACATAAATTCCTTACAAAGAGAAACCATATCATAAAACAAGGGAGTAAAATAAAAAATATTTTGTTTGTTTACTTTCTGGCAAGTAGTAATTTATTTTCCATTAAAAAAAACCCCAGTAAAGTGAGCTTTAGAATGCCTTTTAACTTTGCTTGCTGGAAATTCCCAGCCTTAACCCTTGTTTATATAAAATATAATTAATAATCGAAGAGAATATTTGTAGCTCAGGGTTGAACTGTGGAGTCCTTGGTGCTCTCTGAGCCTTGTTGTTTTCTTGCAGACGTTTCATTGCCCGACTAGGCAACATCCTCAGTGCGAAAAGGGAGTGGTGTTTGCTCTCAGTTTATATACAGTGGTTTGCCACAAGCAGGGCAAATCACTGTATATAAACTGAGAGCAAACACCACTCCCTTTTCGCACTGAGGATGTTGCCTAGTCGGGCAATGAAACGTCTGCAAGAAAACAACAAGACCCAGAGAGCACCAAGGACTCCATAATTAATAATACATATAATTTTGTTGAAGGACAGGAGAGAGAAAACAGCAATCTTCAAATACTTGAATGGCTGTCACAGGGAAGAATGTGTAGATTTATTCTTCATAGCTCCCGAGGGTGGGACAAGAGCCACTGGGTGGAAGCATTACAGAGGGAGATCCAAGCTCAAAAGGAGGAATGTCCTCCTGTAGTTGTGGATGCACAATCACTGGAAGTGTTCAAGCAGAGGTTAGATAGCCATTTGTCTGGGTTGGTATGATTCCTGCCCCGGGCAAGGGATTGAACTAGAAGACTTTTAAGGTCCCTTTCAAACCTATGATTCTATGAATAACATTGTATTTCTTGCAACATACTTCAAACTGGGCAATTTATTTTGTAGCTGGAAATCAAATTATAATGTATCAGTTTTGCATTTGAAGACTGCAACATGTATTATGGCTAATGGCTATATAATATCTTCCCCATCCCCTTCCCAATCTGGATTAAATATTTTCTAAAATCTAGAGTTCAGGTCAAACCACTTAACATTTGCATTCTGCAATAGCATGTTGGAAGGAAGGAAGGAAGGAAGGAAGGAAGGAAGGAAGGAAGGAAGGAAGGAAGGAAGGAAGGAAGGAAGGAAGGAAGGAAGGAGCCAGAGCTAACTTTGTTGACATTATGATCCAATAACAGCAAAACTGGGACAGAATATAATACCAGCTTGGCAACTGTAATGCTAACAGTACATGGAAAAAATATTAAATGCCCCATTTCAATCTTTTGCAGAGGTGGGATGGGTTTTCATGCATAGATTTTCTACAACTTGAGCTACAGTTGGAAGGGTCAGAATTCAGTAACTATGAGTATACCCTTGTGGGGAGAGAGAAAGAGAGAGAGAGAGAGAGAGAGAGAGAGAGAGAGAGAGAGAGAGAGAGAGAGAGAATGAGAATGTATGTGTGTATGTATGTATGTGTGTGTGTGTATGTATGTGTGTGTGTGTGTGTGTATGTATGTATGTATGTATGTGTATGTGTATGTGTATGTGTATGTGTATGTATGTATATATATATATATCCCGCCTTTATTATTTTTACAAATAACTCAAGGCAGTGAACATACCAAATACTCCTTCCTCCTCCTATTTTCCCCACAACAGCAACCCTGTGAGGTGAGTTGGGCTGAGAGGGAGTGACTGGCCCAAGGTCACCCAACCTAAGGCAGGACTAGAACGCACAGATTCCTGGTTTCTAGCCCAGCACCTTAACCACTAGACCAAATTGGTCTATTGTTGTTGTTGTTGTTGTTGTTGTTGTTATTATTATTATTATTATTATTATTATTATTATTATTATTATTATATACCCTTGTAGCTTTTTGAAGGGATAATGGAACACTCTGTCTTGCTGTAAGGTCTCTGTTGCTTATATAATCCTAACCACCTGCAACTGCTGAACAAATGAACAAAACTTGTCAGCATTACTAATCCAGCTAACACAGAGGATGGATTCTCTGGAGTCTTCTAGCTTAGCAAGAAGGAATATTATGGGGAGCTTGAGTTTAGTAATAATGGAATATGAATAATTTTTATTAACTGCACTTTTACTTTTCTGTTGAACAATAAAGACTGTAAAATTCAGAAGCTTTGAGGACTACTTGATTATAAATCTAGATCTGTGAAACAGAGAACAAAGGAGCTCTGCACACATTTCCCATTGTTTGATTACTGTTCTCTGCCCTTGATAGCTTGCTATGAGACATTACAACAGTAAAGTATAGCATGTGAAGTGATATAGAAGCTGTGAAAGCAGTTTCATTTAAATAAACCATCACTTGATATGCCTAGGGTGACCATACGTCCCGTTTTGAACGGGACAGTCCCGTTATTTTAGCATTTTTCAACCGTCCCGTCGTTTTGATCAAAATCTCAATTTTGTCCCTTTTTAAAACCCGGCGGGAAGGAGGACAGGAAGACAGGAAGGAGGACTGGAGCCGGACTTGCCATTGGAGGCAGCCCGGAAGAGGCCCTATCAGCGTGGCAACTGGAAGCCCAGTTGCCACGTGCGAGCCCAGCAGCAGACACAGCACCACAGTCCAGGTTCCTGCCTCCTTACCTGATCCTGAGATTGTCTGCCCAGCAGTGGTGAGGCCAGGGAAAGCAGGCACGGGAAGGTTGTGGAAAGAGGGTGCGTGTGTGTGCGTGTGTGTGCACGCGTGTGCGCGCAGCTTACTTGCTCAGAGTAATCACGCTCGCGCACACACACACACACACATGCACCCCACACCCTCTTTCTCCAGCCTCCCCATGACCAAATGCACCCGCACCTGTTGCAGGGAGGCTGGAGAAAGAGGGTGTGGGGTGCGTGCGTGTGTGTGTGCGTGTGGGTGGATTACTTGCTCAGCGTAATCGTGCACACACACACACACATGCACCCCACACCCTCTTTCTCCAGCCTCTCTGCAACAGGTGCGGGTGCATTTGGTCATGGGGAGGCTGGAGAAAGAGGGTGTGGGGTGCGTGTGTGTGTGTGTGCGCGCATCTGATCGGGCTTGGCCGAGGGAGGAGAGTTGTCGGGCCGCCGAGCAGGAGAAGCCGGCTGCGCTCGGCTGCTTCAGCCATACCACTCCGCCCCTTGCTGCCCACTGAAGCTCCCCAGGGTGGCCGCTCCTGTTTCTCCTGCTCGGCGGCCCGACAACTCTCCTCCCTTGGCCAAGCCCGATCAGATGCACACACACACACACTCACAGGACAGACTGCCCTGGCAGGAGCCGGCCATGCTGGGAGGCTTCAGCGGGTGGCGAGGGGCGGAGTGGTGTGGCTGAAGCCTCTCAGCTCGGCCGGCTCCTGCCGAAGGTAGTCTGTCCTGTGAGTGTGTGAGTGTGTGTATGTGCATCTGATCCGGCTTGGCCAAGGGAGGAGAGTTGTCGGGCCGCCGAGCAGGAGAAGCAGGAGCCGGCCACCCTGGGGAGCTTCAGTGGGCAGCAAGGGGCGGAGTGGTGTGGCTGAAGCAGCCAAGCGCAGCCAGATCCTCCTGCTTCTCCTGCTCTGCAGCGGTGGCAGCAGCAGCGACTCTCCTCCCTCCCTCGGCCAAGCCCGAGGGGGATGGGGCAGTGGTGGGCCTCCATCCCTGCCCCTTGTTCCCCGGCCGATTACGGTGCTGTGTGCACAGTGTGTGTACTCTGGCCTCCCCCAAACACACCAGCTCTGCCGCACCATTTACTGCTAGAAGAAAAAAAAAACCTTTAAAAATCGGGAAAAAAAATTAAAATCCGAGCCAATCACGCTGATGGGGGCGGGGTTTGCAGGCGGGAGCCAATCGTGTGGGGCGGGGGTGGGGTTTGCAGGTGGGAGCCAATTGTGTGGACTGGGGGGCGGGGTTTGGAGGCCGGCATGGTGGCATAAGTCCCTGTCCCGTTTTGCCATCCCAAAAGTCCCATTTTTGTCTGAAGGAAATATGGTCAGCCTAGATATGCCATTATCAGTATGCGTGAACAGGCTTATTAGTTGCAGCAAAAATCAATTACGCTAATATTCACAAGTCTAACTTCCTGCAGATGACAACTTTTATAGCTCTTCTGTAAAGTTTTGGTAATTTCATAATTACGGCTGCTCGTGATGAATATAGAGCGTCTTTGGTTACGGCTTCTATCCCATTCTGCCCGGGGCCTATTGCTCTTCAACATTTCCACACATGACTTAGGTGGGGGGATAGAAAAGATCCTCAACAAATTTACAGGTGACACAAAGCAGGGGAAGGGGAATTGATAACGCCTCAGGAGACAGGCTCGAGATTCAGAATGATCTTGATAGACTTCAACATTGGGCCCTATCCCACAAAATTCAGTTCAATGGGAGAAATGCAGATTCTACATTTAGGCTGGAAAAACCAGATGTACAGGTACAAGAGGGGTGGTACTACTTGTGAGAAGGATCTGGGTGTCCTGATAGACCCCGGATGAAGCATTAGCCAGCAGTGTGCTGTAGCTGCCAAAAAAGCTAATGCAATCTTGGGTTGCATCAAGAGAGATATAGTGTCAAAATCATGGGAAGTGATAGTGCCTCTCTAGCTGCACTGATCAGACGGCACCTGGAATGCTATAGAAAAAGGGCAGAAAAGGGCAACAGAGATGGTGAGGGGATTGGAGGCTAAATCCTGTGAAGAACAGTTAAAGAAACTGGATAGGTTTAGCCTAAAGAAGAGAAGGCCAAGAGGAGACATGATAGCAGTCTTTAAATACTTGAAAGAGGAATTTCCTGACCATGAGAGCTATTAAGCAGTGGAACAGCCTGCCTCCTGAAGTTGTGGGTGCTCCATCACTGGAGGTTGTCAAGCAAACTTTGGGCAACCATTTGTCTGGGGTAGTTGGAGGATTCCTGCCTTGGGCAGGTGGTTGACTAGGAGACTTCCAAGGACCCATCCAACTCTATGATTTTATGATTGTATCAACATTTAGGGATCAATAAATACATCACACAGGGGGTTGAACTAGATAACCTTCAGGGCCCCTTCCAACTCCGTGATTCTATGAACGAATTGCACATAAACCAACAAGAAGTAGCAGTTCTACTTGCCAATATCTGTGTTTCACATAATATTTCTAATCACATTGTAAACTTTCTGGAAACATCATTGACCAAATATTAAAATGTTTCTTGAGTGTGAAGATAAGATGTATTATTCTGAGATTGGAGATACTATCCATAGTACTATATAACCAGATCAGCCACCATATCCAACATAGATTCAGCATAGGAGGAGAAACAGACACCCAGAAATTATAGTGCTGGGAAAGATAAAAATGGTGTTAAAATTATTGTAATGCCCTCGGTGTCCCTGGAAATTCTACCAGCATTCCTTTTCACCAGGGACTGGGCCAGCGATGATGCCCGTGCAGTCGAGTGAACCAATGAAATCATAACAACAACATCCTCCTCAGTACACACACACAACCGTGCTTCATTCTGTTCGTCCCAATGTCACAGCCAGCACCAAGCAAGGTTTTGTTCTTGGTTGTTTTTTTTGCTTTGCTTTACTAGAGGCAGATATTTAAATCCCTTTACATACCATGAGCATAACATACAAATATAGCACTCCCTTCCAATGTTTTCCCACAGTAACAATCCAGTGAGGTAGTCCGGACTGCAGATAACTTGAGTTTCTGTAGCTGAAGGTGGACGTAAACCTGGTTCTCCTTGCTCATAGTCTAATGCAGTGTTTTTCAACCTTGGCAACTTTAAGATGTGTGGACTTCAACTCCCAGAATTCCCCAGCCAGCATGCTGCCTGGGGAATTCTGGGAGTTGAAGTCCACACATCTTAAAGTTGCCAAGGTTGAGAAACACTGGTCTAATGTCTGAATTACATCACACTGGTCTACTCTTTGGCACAGAGCAGCCAGCTATTTTTAATTTTAGGAGGCATCCTGCATAATAAAGGTTCCCCCCGCACATTTGTGCAGTCATGTCCGACTCTAGGGGCCGGTGCTCATCTCCGTTTGTTAGCCGAAGAGCCAGCGTTGTCCGAAGACGCTTCCACAATCATGTGGCCGCATGACGCGTGCGGAACACTGTTACCGACCCACCGAAGTGGTACCTATTCATCTACTTGCATTTGCATTCTTTCGAATTGCTAGGTTGGCAAGAGCTGGAGCTAGGGCGGGAGCTCACTCCGCACGCAGGGCTAGGGATTCGAACCTCCGATCGACAAGCCTGGCGTCTTACCCGCTGAGCCACCACGCCCCTTGTAGACTTGTAGACTCTTGTTATAATCTCATGGCTGCCCTACTAGTTAATTGCTGACCCTTTTTTCCCCCAGATGGCTACAGTTTTGAACATTACCAGCTATTGCTGGTGTTATCCAAGCTTTTTGAAATGTACCCTTATTCTCCTTGGTAAAAACCCAAATATACTGTACAGCATCATATCTGATTATTATATTATTATATGATATAATTGATTATTATATGATTATATGATATCATTGATGAAACCAAGGCTGGAGTTAAAATCGCTGGAAGAAACATTAACAATCTCAGATATGCAGATGATACCACTTTGATGGCTGAAAGCGAGGAGGAGCTGAGGAGCCTTATGATGAAGGCGAAAGAAGAAAGTGCAAAAGCTGGGTTACAGTTAAACCTCAAAAAAACCAAGATTGATAACTGGCAAATAGAGGGAGAAAATGTGGCGGCAGTGACAGACTTCGTATTTCTAGGCGCAAAGATTACTGCAGACGCTGACTGCACCCAGGAAATCAGAAGACGTCTACTTCTTGGGAGGAGAGCAATGACAAATCTTGATAAAATAGTTAAGAGCAGAGACATCACACTGACAATAAAGGTCCGCATAGTCAAAGCAATGGTATTCCCTGTAGTAACCTATGGCTGCAAGAGGTGGACCATAAGGAAGGCTGAGCGAAGGAAGATAGATGCTTTTGAACTGTGGTGTTGGAAGAAAATTCTGAGAGTACCTTGGACTGCAAGAAGATCAAACCAGTCCATCCTCCAGGAAATAAAGCCAGACTGCTCACTTGAGGGAATGATATAAAAGGCAAAACTGAAGTACCTTGGCCCCATAATGAGAAGACAGGATACCCTGGAGAAGAAGCTGATGCTAGGGAAAGTGGAAGGCAAAAGGAAGAGGGGCCGACCAAGGGCAAGATGGATGGATGATATTCTGGAGGTGACGGACTCAACCTTGGGGGAGCTGGGTGTGTCGACGGCTGACAGGAAGCTCTGGTGCAGGCTGGTCCATGAAGTCACGAAGAGTCGGAAGCGACTGAACGAATAAACAACAAAAATCATATCTGAAGATCATTAAGTTGTCTTTTTCCTTAAGGCCCACACTCAGTGAGAACCCCTTGCTAATTTTATAATTAATTTTTAGTCAGAAAATTGGATACTGGCATCAGAAATGATACAAGCAATTGTTTATTGTCTATGTTTTAATACAAGTGTTTGCTCCTGCAGGGTGAATATTGCATAAGGCAAAATTCAGAATTTTCTTTCTGTTTAATGGCAGGTAACAGCTCCTGAACAGGACAGCTCTTTCCAGCTAGATGACCAAGTTGGCCATAATCCCTAGACAATATGACCCATTGTCAATGCAGGCATATGTACCAATCGAAAAGAATATCTGTAACTCAGGGTTGAACTGTGGAGTCCTTGGTGCTCTCTGAGCCTGGTTGTTTTCTTGCAGACATTTCATTACCCAACAGAGGGCACCAAGGACTCCGCAGGCATGAGTGGCATGTTTTCTATTCTTTAGTACATAGCTTTCCAAACTGTGTGTCGCGACACTTTAGTGTGTCGCAAAACACAGTTTAGTGTGTCGCGAAGCGGCGGCGTGGGGGTGTGTGCAGCGGCGGCAGCGACGACGGCAGTGGCACGTTAACAGCGCTTCTGCGTTTTAGTGAGGCTGCCACCGCCGTGCACGCCATCGCCGTGCACACACCCCGCGCCGCTGCCGCGCACACACGCCCCCCCGCGCTGCCGCCGCTGCCGCCATTGGTGTGTCACCAATGGCGGCAGTTTGGAAAGCACTGCTTTAGTAATTTGTTCACTACCCTACCTTTCTATTCAAGGTGGCTGGTTGAGTCTCTTTGCTGACAAGACAGCAGAAGAGAACAGCAAACTCATCCCAAATAGACACCTACCCATCTGGGATCATTTGAGAGCAGTCTCAGTCTACTCTAAAGGGTTAAGTGACCTTTCTGAGAACAGACTGGGGCCACAGGAGAGAACCGGGGAGAAGAACAAGGTGGGGTTCCACAGCTTGGGCAGAATATCCCACGGTTTCCAGCATCAACACAGTTCTATTTTAACCCATTTCTCAATCATGTATAAATACAACAGCCATTACTGTTCTCAAAAAATTGGGTAAACTACTGTTAATTTTTAACAGCCCCCCCCCCCCATTACTATCAGAGCAACTCAGATCTCTGAATGCTTCTAACCGTCACATGAATAATAATGTAAATGATCTGGTGTATAGGCAATGGCAAGAAATCACTCTCTGCTTCTAATGATTTCTGGGAAGAAGTCATCCTAAATAAGGAGGATATATCAGTTTTGTTCTGGTTAACTCTTAGACTAGAATTGACGTCAGTCTAGTTGCAGTAAAGAGGTGGCTTTTCATCAGGCACAGTTCTGATCTGCAGGGATACCTGAGCAGAATATCATTATTGCCAGCAACAACATTTCTGCTTCTCCAGATTAGAAAAGCCTCGGGTTATATGCAAATGCTGAAAGTGTTTTCAGGAAGAAATGATGTGCAGTGTGTAATTTTATACATACAATTTTTAATACTCTCTTCTCCCTGTTTGGAGAGCTATTTAAAATTCAGAAGCATGTAATGATTGCTTACATGGCAAGAAGGCTCAGTATGAAATAGTTGAAGCAGAATTTATCAACAGATAAATTTAGGCTTAATCAGTTTTATGGGTTAACTAGAGAGGTTAAATTAGCATAACCTGGCTATAAAGATAGCATCGATTCTTTATCAATTATTCCTGATATGAATTAGTCACTGTTCTTCGGTATTCATTTTAGATACTCAGACCTTTTTCATTTGGCTATTCTTGGTATTTTCTCTAGGTCCATAGTGTCATGTGTGTGTGCAGGTCTGGGAATGTGGATACAAATCAAAGAGCTGTATTGCTAATAAACAATAACACTTCCTGTGTCTGATGAACTGTGAGGATTTTTACATATGCAGTCATCTAGTAATGAATTTAAAATCAGTTAATTTTTGTTCCATAATACTATGGATCATGTATCTTTCCAAAACTATTTTCAAACTCCATCATTCTGAAACATAAATTTAATACCAGGGGCGGGGGGTGGGGGAAGGAGAATTGTAGTGTTGAAATTCAAGCACACAGTCCAGCCAAGCATATTTGAGTCTCACTGTTCCAGAAGGAAAGAAGTACAAATAAGTTGTAAAAGTACTTGCTTGTTGCTCAACTATATAAGGAAAAACGGTTTAATATTTTGAAATTAGAATAAGAATGTCGGCACAATCCAGCCCACAAGCACTTTATATCTATTTCTCTTAGATTTAAGTATTTCTTACTTAAATCTAAGTTTCTTTCTTCTTCCATTCCCATCTGAGCAGGGCAGGCTTGAAACTCATGGACCACACATAAGCTGCCTCAAGCTTTGCTGTGGGTTATGAAGCTCCATTTTCACTTGTCACCAAAGTTCAGCACACTTTTACCATTTTAAATCGCTTGGACTTTATCAGATTTAATTCTGGTTTGATTATATCCAACAATGATAGAAACTCAATAAGTAGCGTAACAACTTTGTTAAAAACTGAAGTTGTAATAATACTGGAAATACTTCTGACTGTCGCTTGGTTGTTTTAAAAAGCTTTTTAGAAACTGAATTACAATAATCTCATTTGTACAGATGTTTGGGGTGGGGGGATGAAAATGCTTTCCAAATGTTTTTACAAAGATCTCACAATACATCTAACCAGGTCAGGCCAACCTGCTTCATTAACCGGAAGCATGTTACATTTAGCTCCAGACAGACATGAACTAACACCCTATGTATCATGTGAAAATATATATATATATATATATATATATATATATATATATATATATCTGCCCCATCTCCCCCGAAGGGGACTCTGGGCGGTTTACAGTCAATAATTAAAATAAGTAAAAAACACAATACAATACATATAAATACAAATAAATTAAAAATAAAATCCAAGAAGGGAATAAAATTGTTCTTAAAAGGGCTCTATGGGACCAGCCATCCCCAGGAGGAGCTGTTACCCTTCCCATCCCAGGCGAGGCGGCAGAACCAGGTCTTTACGTTCTTCCGGAAGAACTTAAATCTGGGCAATTGGTGGAATCACCTCACTTCCAACAGTGAGCTGACATCCTAGAGAGGCTCCATAAAACAAGATATATCTAGAACACTAATCTGTCTTCTTCCCCCTTGCAGCCATATGCAAAAGGGGAAGGAAGGTGGTCAAGTCTGTCCTGCTGAGTCTCTTTGGTGGCTGTAACCCTGATAATTATACTGATTTAATAATTATTATTACAATAATTATTGTAACCATCCTAGGTCCTTGGGAAGGATCCAATAGTCAAAAATACCAAATCTAGTCAGAACTGTTTGGTAGACTGTGTGTAAATAACAGAGGAGGGGGAGGAGGGGGAGGAGGAGGGGGAGGAAAGTGACAGTGCCCATCTTCTCCTGTGGAAATTGGGAAGACTAAAAAATTGTCACTGCAGGACAGAGCCCTCCATCCTGTGTTGTGTGTGTTGCTGGCACCCAAAGGTGAGTCTAATGATTGGTTGAGTGTCACGCAGAGAGAGAAACATCTAAATTGAAATGCCCTACACACACATCAATAAAACATGGCTTTCAGACTTTAAATGGATGAAGCTGGTAAATGTCTACATCTGCTCTACATCAATTTATGTCATAAAATGTTCACAAATATATAAATAAATGAATAAATTGACAGCAGTCCAAAGCCAAGCTTTTTATTAGATGAGCTATACCAATAGGTTAAATACCAGAGCCTTTATCCAGACCTTATTCAATCCATATACAACAGGAGTTTTGCCTGGGGATAAAACCAAAGGGTCCACAGAAGGATGATGCACTGTTAAAGCCTACATTGTCAATCTCACTCATGTGCAAAACTACTAAGGACAACATCCAGCTGAGATTAAACATATTTATGTTTTGGATGTAGTGACCGTCTGTAATTATATGTTGAAATGTAAGTGTACAACCCATCCTAAGTTAAGTACATTTGAATCTCATTGTTTCAAAGATAAGAAGAGTTATCACATGAATGAGATGTAAAGGTTATTTCAGTGGGGGTATGGAGCGGTTGCTTAACTCTGCAGGGGAAACAAATAAGACATATGGGTGTTATACATTCAGTGGTGTGACTTTTGAGGGCTCTGGGACACAAAAAGACCAAGGGCACAAGTTGCTCACACCTGTGAGAAAGTATTGAAGTCCTACTTGTGCTGCGATTAAGGTTATTTGTCTAAAGCGGTATCTCTCAAACTTGGCAACTTTAAGACATGTGGACTTCAACTCCCAGAATTCCCTAGCCAGCATGCTTGCTGGGGAATTCTGGGAGTTGAAGTCCACATGTCTTAAAGTTGCCAAGTTTGAGAAACACTGGTCTAAAGCATTTCTTCCCTGCTCATTAGTCAAACTGATTCCCAGAGTGCCAAGGTGTCTAGAGTCAAAACCTTGCATGTAAATGGGGGTGGGGGGTGGGGTGGGGCTTTAATCACAGGGTACAGCTGCTGTCTTAAGTTTTTTGACCCCAGATTCCCCTGCCACAGTGGCTTTCAAATACCTGTAATGAGACATCTATGACCTGAGGAATAGTCTAAAGGACACAGCAGAAGGAAAAGAGATGTGGAGAGGAAGGGAGGAAAAAGCAAATATAAGGATCCATTCTCAATCATAGTACTTTTCATCTTACCAAAACTAGCTGGGTGAAGAGAAAAAAGAAAACCTCAGGTGCTTGCTAGGAGGTGGCTGGGAAGGGCCCAAAGCAGCGGATCTTGCTGGATATGGAATAGTTTGATATGTCTTTTCTCCCTCTACCATCCTTTGGAATGACTGCTGCAGGGTTTTCTTGTTTCTAATATTCATCAGGTGTTCAGTAAAAGGTAAACCTCTGCAACCATGTCGTTAGTTTTTAGAAGACAGGGAAGTTTGGGAAAGAAAAACGTTTTTTCACAAGACAATTCAACATAACCCATGCCGTGCAGGGAAAAGATGGAGCCCCCTGGCGCATTCTCTCCCCAAGAAAATTGTTATGGAATAGGAGCTGCCAGCAAAAGCAGCATAAAGGGCCACTTTGCATACCCAAAAGCCCCAATGTTATGTCCAATGGCAAATCTAAGTTATCACTAAATGCAAGCATATTGAAAGCTATTCCTTCTCACAGAGGGCCCTGCAACATTACATTGTGGCAAATGAGTACTCCGTTACTTTCCTTCCTAATGTTCTTATACAGTTGCAATTCTGGATAAAAACTCTTTTGTATTCAAATGCATTTTAGAGTCAGACTTTCTCTCAACGTTAAGCGTTGTGTGTTGTTTTTTTTTAAACTGTCAATAGCTTCTAAATTCACAGATAAAAATATGTGTTATTATGGCTTTGTTCTCCATCAGGGGTCCAAAAGGCTTTTGGGCTGATCGTTACGTTTGGGATGTGAAAGCACGTTAAAGGGCACTCTTACTGAAGGGATGCCGCAAAGGGCCAGGCAAGACACACACAAAAATGCACTTACCAGAAGTCCTCCCCATTATCCCTTTGGCTTCCAGAAGGTACTATCAGCTTATTTCTGCCTTTTTTCTGGAGAGTGGGCACATTTCTCTATTATTTTACTTTCTACCAACACCTCAAAGACCTAAGTGCATAGCCCAGCAGCACTCTTGGAAATAAATATTATACACTTTCTTTTGCAGCATGCTTGCTTCCCATTTAATTTTTGTTTAATTAAAAGAATCTGAAAATCATAAAATAAAATCAGATGAAAAAAAAACCACTGGTGCATGCCGAGGGAGGTGTCTGCAGGCTTTATATAGATATTACTCATTCTAGTATTATAATTTTTAGATAACCAATAACAAAACAGCAGCAGCAGCAACAAAACATCTGGAGCACCACTTGAACACCATCGGCATTGACAAAATCACCATCAGTCAGTTGCAAAAGGTAGCTTTACTTGGAACAGCTTACATCCTGCGATGATACCTTTAATATTATTAAACAACAACATCTGCTTATCCCACGTCCTTGGGAAAGGTTCGATAGGTGGACAAAAATGCCAAATCCACTCTAAACATCTAGCTGACTGTGCAATCAAGCATAATAATAATAATTTGCTATTTGTGGTACCTTAAAGAATGCAGTGGTCTTTTCTGAGTACAACAATCAATGAGATGGCTGATAGTGAATTCAGCTAGACGTTCCTTTGTGACCATTCAGTTTAAAGTAAGGAGTATGCTATAAAGATAGATAGATAGATAGATAGATAGATAGATAGATAGATAGATAGATAGATAGGAGTATGCTATAAGGGGCATGGTGGCTCAGCGGATAAGACGCCAGGCTTGTCGATCGGAAGATCGCAAGTTTGGAGGTTCGAATCCCTAGCCCTGCGTGCGGAGTGAGCTCCCGCACTCGCCCCAGCTCTTGCCAACCTAGCAATTTGAAAGCATGCAAATGCAAGTAGATGAATAGGTACCACTTCGGTGGGTCGGTAACAGCGTTCCGCGTGCGTCATGCAGCCACATGACCGTGGAAGCGTCTTCGGACAACGCTGGCTCTTTGGCTAACAAACAGAGATGAGCACCAGCCCCTAGAGTCGGACACGACTGCACAAATGTGTGGGGGGAACCTTTACCTTTTAAAGCTGTATTCAGGATGTCCATAGTAAAGTATTTTAATGACCAAAACTTAACATTTTTCCAGGAAACCTATCCTCAGATGACCTTTTTTTTATTATGGCTCCCACAATTGCCTCTTTTAAAGGAAACATTGACTAATCATGGGTAGAACATTCATCAACTTCCAAGAATTAAAACTAGCTTGTTTTAGAATAAGCTGGCAACCTTTTTTTCTTGCTTTGAAATATAATTGTCATGTTTCATGCTGATTACATACTACAGTGAATATTCAAAATGAATCATACAGCAAAGAAAATAGAAGAAAAAGGAATGCATATGAAATCTTATTTGAGTACAGTTTTAGGCTCTGTTCTGATAACTTGTGCAACACATTTCAAATGACTAATATTTGTCAGAGTTTTAATAGTAACAAGTAATACTTTACATCCCGGGGGAACATATAATGTGATCTTCATACCTGCAGGCTGATATGCTATGTCACTTCTAGTTAATGTTATTTACTGTAGAACAAAAACTGAATCTGCTTACAACTTAATGCTCTCTCCCCTTTCCTCCCAGGTCTTTCTTCATAGGATCTGAGAGTTAAGAAAATTAAATTAGTCTCAGTTAATTAGGCTGCCCAGAGAGAACAACCTTTGTGTGCCTACCACTTTCAATTTATGCTTGATTGTGAAATCTAAAATCCAGGGTGCAATATCCTGACCATGGTCCAAAGAAATATGGAGCTAATTTTAAATACCCAGTAGGACTTTGGACTTGCTGGCACTACTACATTCCCCATAGTATGTAGTACTACACATACATAGTTCTCGAAGCTAAGGGGAATTCTAGAGATAGTTGATATATCATTAAGTCAGCTGTTCCAAGAAAAACAAAAAAATCAAGCACCCAGCTGTAAAGAATTATTCAAATATATCTGCTTTTTTTAAAAAAAAACAAAAATCCTGTGCAAGACACTGTTCAATTTCCATGGCTTTTTGACCTTGGTTAATTATAGTCTACCATCTGAATGTGTATGACCCAAATGGTCCTCCTAGTAATTTTAGCCTGTGATGTTTTTCAATAGAACTGAAAAGTAACTAATATAATTATTGCTCAAAGTGCACAGAGATCAATATACAAGGAAATATACCAACATAGCATCAAGCTGACTTCTTTATTTCATCAGTGATGGTTGTTGTGGTGACTAAATAAATTGAATAAATAAATAAATAAATAAATAAATACTCAGTAGGCCAGGGCTTTCCAAAGTTTTCCCGCGGCAACACACCAACCGCCGTTGGTGTGTCGCCGCGGGAAAACCTGGAAGTGCCGCCGTTGCGGCAGCGAGCAGAAACCCGGAAGTGCTGCTGCCGCTTTCAGTTTTTGCGCACCGCCGTTGGTGTGTCGCCGCGGGAAAACCCGGAAGCGCTGATGATGATCAGCACTTCCGGGTTGTGTGGTGACACACCAAACTGTGTGTGGCGACACACTTTTGTGTCGCGACACACAGTTTGGAAAGCTTTGCAGTAGGCTGACCATACGTCCCGTTTTGAATGGGACAGTCCCGTTTTTTAAACAATTCCCGACCGTTCTGTCATTTTAATAAAAATGTCCATTTTGTCCCGTTCTCTCCTTTTTTTAATATATTTTATTGAGTTTTAAATATACATAGATAAAAGTTGGAAACGGAAAAAGAAATAGAAATACAAATCAAGGAAAGAAGAAAAAAAGTGTAGTAAAGTAAAGAAAAAAAGAAAAAGATGAAACATAGAAATTAGTCAACTTCCGATTTAACCCTGGTCATAGTAATTTAAAGAGTTTATCTTACATGCTAGATCTATATATAACATTGAAAAACATTTCTTGTCTAATATATCAATTTATATATATTTTAATCTTCAAATCCCTATATAAGCTTTGCCTCTCCTGCATTTTGCAAATAGTCCGTTAATGGTTTCCACTCTTTAAGAAAGTAATAATTTGAATTTTCTTTTAATAAACAAGTCAATTTATCATTTTCTGTCATGTCCATCAATTTCAACATCCAGTCTTGTATCATAGGTGTAGTCTGATTTTTCCAATTTTGTGCATATACAAGTCTTGCTGCTATAATCATGTATTGCATAATTCTTGTAAATTGTTTTCCTATTTGTTCTTCTGATATTCCCAATAGAAATAGTTCTGGTTTAAATGGAACTCGAGTTTGTAAAATATTTTGCATCAATGAATGTATCTGAGTCCAAAATTTCTTTGCAATCTCACATGTCCACCACATATGGTAAAATGACCCCTCTTTTTTTTTACACTTCCAACACAAGTTGGAAGCATTCCCATACATTTTAGCTAGTTTTTGTGGGGTCATATACCATCTATACATCATCTTATAGAAATTTTCCTTCAAATTATAACACAAAGTAAATTTTAGTCCTTTATTCCACATATCTTCCCATTGTTGCATTTGAATATTATGACCAATATTTTTGCCCATTTAATCATGCAGTCTTTAACTTGTTCCTCTACCATTTCACCTTTTAACAATAATGTATACATTTTAGCAATTAAATGATGATCTGTCTCACATAGTTGTATCTCAAATTCCGATTTGGTTTGTTCAAATTCAAATTCTTTTTTATCTGATTTAAATTTTTCTACAAGTTGCATATAAGAGAGCCATTGGAAAGTATATCCTTCTAAGGCCAGTTCTTCTTTTGATTTGGTTTTATATTGTCCTTGTTCTTTTTTTAAAAAGTCTTTGTAAGTCAGCCATTTGTCTTTAGCTCTTACTTCTGTTCTGTGAAATGCTTCTTGCGTGGAAATCCATAAAGGTCTTTTATAACATAAAGTTAATTTATATTTATTCCAAATTCTTAACAAAGATCTTCTAATATAATGATTTTTAAACTCCACATTAACTTTTACTTTGTCGTACCACAAATATCCATGCCATCCATATCTTAATTCATGACCCTCTAAGTTCAATAATTTTTCATTTTTCAGAACTATCCATTCTTTAATCCATACCAAGCAACAAGCAGCATAGTATAATTTCAGATCCGGTAGACCTAGTCCGCCTCTTTCTTTTGAATCTTGTAAAACTTTATATTTTATTCTTGGTTTTTTCCCTTGCCAAATAAACTTAGAAATATCTCGCTGCCATTGTTTAAAAGTTTCTTCTGATGTCAATATAGGTAATGTTTGAAAAAGATATAAAATTCTTGGCAAAACATTCATTTTAATTGCTGAAATTCTACCTAATAATGATAGTTGTAATTTTTCCCATTGATCCAAGTCTTTTTTAATATCTATCCAAAGGGGAATATAATTATTCTTAAACAACGTAACATTTTTAGTTGTTAAATATACTCCCAAGTATTTCACTTTTTCTTCCATTGAATATCCCGTTATTTCTTTCAATTTCTCTTTTTGATGATGGTCCATGTTTTTGGTCAACATTTTGTCCCGTTCTCAATGAGAGAGCGCCCCCCCCCGCCCTGTTTGCCGGGGCGCCGCAGGGACCGCGCTGCCAGCGAGGCTTTGTTAGACGGAGTGTGTGCATGCGTGCAGGTGTGCGGGTGTGCATGTGGGTGTGCGGGCGGGTGGGTGTGTGGGCGGGCGGGCGCGCACACACGCCCACTTTGTCCAGCAAGTTGTGGGTAGGTTACGTTTTTCTCTCAAGGACATATTGAGAGACTGAGTAGGCTGAGTAGTCAGCCTACTACTCAGTAAAGGGGAAAAGACACAGAAGAGATACAGGAAAGTGAGAGATGGAGATAGACTGAATGAGATTGGGTAATGAGATAGGAAAACAGGAAAGTGAGATAGAATAGTGGAGAAAAAGAGAGTGACAGAGAGAGGGGAAAGGAATATGTTAAAAGGTTGAAGTCAAGATAGCTGACAAAAAGGAGAACAGTCAGTTCTGTCTGATCAGTTTAGCAGGCATGATTACTCTTTTTAATCTACTGAATGATTACCTGTTCCTGATGGATATGTTCTGCAAATGACTCTAACAAGTTGACCAACCGGATATTTTTTATCTCAGTGGAATCAAGAACGACTTTTCTCGTTCCACATGAAGTAACATTGGTTTATGGAAGAGAAAGGACTATCAGAGCATATATAAATTATAAAAGTTATAAAACGTCCTCATTAGCTGTTTAAAATTCTACCTGGAAGGCAACTGGTAAACCATCGTTCAGTCTCAGAAGAAAGTTTGAAACCAGGGCCAACGTTTAAAGTTTAAATACTTTTTTGAAATAAAAAGATAAACAATTTCCTTTAATAAACCACATTACAAAGCGGTATCCTTTCCTAATGAATGTCTAGACACTTTAGCCTCTTTTTTGACTAAGTCCTGTATTCTACCATGGTATTGTCTGGGCATTAAAATGAGGTGATTCTCCGTTCCATTCCATGCCATCCCTCTTTGCAATGAAAAATGTGGTCACTTGTTCATCACAGCTCTTCTGTTCCTGGTCCCCTAATCTGTACTGGAGGCCTTCTAGAGTCTGCTGCCACTTCCCAGTGCCTAATCACAGTATATCCACCACTCTAGATTCACTCCCAGCATTCCAGCAACAATTTGCTTGTATCTTGCTCAGTACTTTAACCCCCTTTCCCCACTTATTTAACTTTTTTTCTCTGCAACATGCTAATCAAAGAGCCAGTTTGGTCTAGTGGTTAAGGCACCAGGCTAGAAACCAGGAGACTGAGAGTTCTAGTCCCGCCTTAGGCATGGAAGCCGGCTGGGTGACCTTGGGCCAGTCACACTCTCTCAGCCCAACCCACCTCACAGGGTTGTTGTGGTGGGGAAAATAGGAGGAGGAAGGCATATGAGGTATGTTTGCTGCCTTGAGTTATTTATATAAAAAAATAAAGGTGGGATAAAAATAAAATAAATAAAACAAATAATCTCTTTAGGAACTCTTCCTAGGATCTACCCATGCTTTCTCAGTTCCTCAGCTCAGTCCCTCAGACATACTAGAAAATATACTAAGAGTGTTGAGATGCAATATAGATAGTGTGGGAGAAAATATTGAATTTATGCTTGGAACAATATTGGTACCCCAAGTCTCCAGAAGAATTAGGCAGGCTAGTGCACGGAATATCATCTCAGTGCTATACTTTTGTCCTGCTGTGTCTTTCTTCTTCTTCATTATTTCTCCCTGAGCACCTACCATGCACAGTGAGAACAATTGTCCTTTCAACGGTAAAGGAACATGAACTCTTATGCAACATCTGCTCTCAGGAATTGTCTTGGCCCTGAGATTTTTCTTTGCTAGTTTCTTGGGGCGGGGGAAGGGGGAGGTGTCATCATGGTTGTAACACTAGATGGATCCTAGCCTTTTCAATGTGGTGCAAGGTTTTCATTTACCTTTTTCTTCCTATGCTTTCTGATTCGTTTATACAAAGAAGATAAGAGAAAATTAAGTTTTCCCTTTGAAACAATGCTGGATAAACTTTTTCTCCCCTATGTAGGGCAGTATTCCCACAGGAATAATCCTTTGGATCACCAAAGTCAAGAGAGGTTGAATGTTCTCTCCCTTTCTGACATCTACCCAGAACCTTCCTGTTTCTTTTCTCCTCACACTGCAGGCTAACTTGTGAAAAAGTAGATCACTTTTGCCAGAGATCTGAACTTCTGGCTTGCAAAGGGCTTTTGAATTTAGGACAAAAGCAGCATGAAATTAGATCAAGGGCTGTGTATGGCCTGAGGGCTGCAGGTTGCCCACCCTGCTTAAAAGAAACAAGCTAATTTACTGTAACTTACTGCCGTTAGGAAGTGTGTGAAGATGACTAATGGCAATCTTGAAGCCAATTTAAAGCCTGGTGTATTTCTTTTCTTTTCTTATTCTTGCTGATTGGCAGCTGAGTCCAGAAGTCTTGGGATGGGGAGATGTACAAATATTTGTAACAAACAAACAAACAAACAATTTGGAAGTTAAGCCTGGAAAAAGGGGCGTGGTGGCTCAGCGGGTAAGACACCAGGCTTGTTGATCGGAAGATCACAAGTTTGGAGGTTCGAATCCCTAGCCCTGCGTGCGGAGTGAGCTCCCACACTAGCCACAGCTCTTGCCAACCTAGCAATTCGACAGCATGCAAATGCAAGTAGATGAATAGGTACCACTTCTGTGGGTAGGTACCACTTCGATGGGTAGGTAACAGTGTTCCGTGTGCGTCATGCTGGCCACATGACCGTGGAAGCGTCTTCGGACAACGCTGGCTCTTTGGCTAACAAACGGAGATGAGCACCGGCCCCTAGAGTCGGATACGACTGCACAAATGTGCGGGGGGGACCTTTACCTTTACCTTTACCTTAAGCCTGGAAAAGAGAGAGTGGAAACCAGAATATAGTTGTATTGTCGAAGGCTTTCACGGCCGAAGTTCAATGGCTGTTGTGGGTCTTCCGGGCTGTGTGGCCGTGTTCTGGAAGTTGTGGTTCCTAACGTTTCGCCAGCATCTGTGGCCAGCATCTTCAGAGGGCAGGAGCACAGATAGAAGCAAAATCTCTGTGCCCAGGTAGAGTGGCAATGTTCTATTTATAGAGCTAAATTATAGGAGATTAGGTGGGGTTTTTTGTTGTGTTGAAATGTTAACAAGTGGCTGATGAGCGTGATTAGCATGTTCATTGTGAGAAGTATTCCCATGTCCTGGTGGTTGGACTGAGTTCGTTGACCTTTTGCAGGCTGTGTTTTTCAGGACTGGTAGCCAGGTTTTGCTAATTTTTAAACTTTCTTCTTTTTTATTGTAACTGTGCTGGTGTTTGTGAATTTCAATGGCTTCTCTGTATAATCTGGTGTAGTGGCTTTTGGTGTTGGTCCTATTTGAAAACACAGAAATACTGGACAACACCAAAAGCCACTACACCAGATTATACAGAGAAGCCATTGAAATTCACAAACACCAGCACAGTTACAATAAAAAAGAAGAAAGTTTAAAAATTAGCAAAACCTGGCTACCAGTCCTGAAAAACACAGCCTGCAAAAGGTCAACGAACTCAGTCCAACCACCAGGACATGGGAATACTTCTCACAATGAACATGCTAATCACGCTCATCAGCCACTTGTTAACATTTCAACACAACAAAAAACCCCACCTAATCTCCTATAATTTAGCTCTATAAATAGAACATTGCCACTCTACCTGGGCACAGAGATTTTGCTTCTATCTGTGCTCCTGCCCTCTGAAGATGCTGGCCACAGATGCTGGCGAAACGTTAGGAACCACAACTTCCAGAACACGGCCACACAGCCCGGAAGACCCACAACAGCCACAGAATATAGTTGCTAATGCAACTTCTTTCTTTAGGTTTAGCTCCCTTGACATTAGATGAGAAGATCCCAAACCAGGTGGAAGTGAGCAGGTCACCACAAGCTTTTACTCCTACAGTAAAAAAAGAAGTCAAGATGATGATGGTAACCATGGGATTGAAGCCCTGCCTCTTTTTGCATACATGTGGGGCAGGCCAGGATTTGATTGTGTGTTTCAGAGCTGGAGGGGGGGACATTTTGCATCATCATCATCATCATCATCATCATCATCATCATCATCATCCTTTTCTACCCACCCACCCCGCCCCCGATCCTTTAATAGTGAGTTTTACCAAAGAATCAGGAAATGCTGACTCTCAAGTGCCAGGGAAGGTGATACTCAACCCTCCAAGGACCGAAACATCTGATGTGAGCTGGCCGTGGCTGCCACTTTAAATCAGACACTTTCAGGGTGTTCAGGAGAAAGATATCCTCACCATCACGGCAACAGAGTTGTAATAGTAATTGAAGAAACTGCCACTTTGAAACTCTGGGACAGTGCCACTTTGAAATGCTTGGGTCTCAGACCAATTCTCTGCTCCTGCTTCCATTTAATTTTTAGTGTGATTAGTGCATATGAATTTTCCCTTGTGTAGGGGTGCATTTCCATTGGAAAATTCTCTTAAGGCTTATCCTCACAGCCTGTTTGTCTTGGAGTGAGGATGGCCACCAAACATTTCCTAGGGACAGAAATGCACAATATTGTCCTCCTGCCTCTAGCCCACCGTGAAGGCCCATCTTCTCTTGCTGTGCATCAAAAGTAGCATTTTGTGGCTCCTAGTGGCACCAGTGGTGCTGTGCAGTGTGCCTGCTTTGCTTCCTTTCATTGTAGACAAATGCCTCCATCCCAACTGTCTACCGTGTCCTCTGGCACAAAGAACACCCCCTCTCTCCAGCTATTGGTCACTGTCCTGCACGATCATTTTTCTCTGGGTACCAGCCCTCTTCTGAAGGGACCTTCCCATGGTGGACCAATGAAAGGCTAGACTTTTTCTCTTCTGTTTGACACCTTCACTGGTGGAAAAGTGGATCTCCCTTTTTTGAAAGCCAGTGAAATTGACAAGAGTTCTGCCAGTTTCCCCTTCCAGCCTAAACTCAAATGACTGGGGGAGAAAGTAGAAGGGTGGTGTATTCTTCCTTTCTTTTTCCCCACCAATCCACAAGTGGACATGCCAGACAGAAGGTACCAGGTATGAGAGAGATTCAGTGAAAGGGGACTCATAATATCATTGGAAACCAAATGATCTCAAGGACGTAGCCAGAGATTGGATTGAAATCTGGATACCAATTTTTTGAGCTGGCTTCATTTCCAGCCAGTTTCTGTGTTGGAGACAAACAGCTAGGCTGCCATGCAGGCTGCGTCACTGAAATCAAAAGTGGGCAAAAGAAAGGTGGGATATTAATATTTTCCATGCATGCATATGTGTGTCAAGAGGCCTAGAAGTCACAAGCCAGGGCAGTCCACTTCAGATGTCAAGAGGCCTCTAACATGAAACCCAGAATAAAATAACTATCAGGAAGCAAAGGGCAAGCACATGCCTATAGAAATGGTTGGTCTAGGGTCCTACCATTAGGTAGAGTGAGACAGCCAGCTTGGGGAGTGCTAGGAGACGGTCCAACTTCTCTTTGCTTGCAGTGACCTTCTGTTCACTTCCCAGAATACTGTAGGAATGTGTAAATTATCCTTATGAGCCACTGAACAGCATCTCTAACTCAAGGGTACCCTGTGGTGTTTTGCATTACAGTCCCTTATTGTTGGCTTTGTTGCCCTGGACTGATGAGGACTGAAGTCTAAAACATCTGGAGGGTGTCAGGTTGCCCATCTGCTGTAGCATCTTCCTAGACCCTGGCAGCTTAGTATCCTCAGGCCCTTGATTGACTCCACTCAAGAAGACCAATCAAAGGATCCTCTGGCCAGAAGAACTGTGTGTTCTTGCTTCCTCGTAATCAATCTTTTCTGATCTTGCTCCAGATTTCTGACTTCCACTTTAGACTGCTGTTCACAGTCTTGACAAAAAGGGCTCGTGAGCCTTGTACACTGTCATTAGTCAATATTTTATTTCCATGACTCCTTGGATGTGCCTACAGAAGAAGAACCAGAACCTAGGTGCAGATTTGACAGGGTATTTTAACAGTCTCTAATATTCGGTTCTAGATTAAAGGGTTCCAGGACAGTGGGAGGCATTCCTGGTTCTATTGGGTCTCTGTGGGCAGGGGTTTGAAACTGTCAGCCTTTTGGACTGCCTGACTGAGATGGGACATGAAAGCACCATCCCATACAGTACTAGTTCCAACTCTCATTGGTGCCATAGTTCCCTAAGGTTGGGTTTGGGAACATTTGATCAAGTCCTATGGAGTCTTACCCCCCATACAAACCAAGGTAGAAGCTGTCTCGAGTTTTAAGATGCATGGTCATCAATAGATTGATGACGCCAGCTCCTCCTCTGCTGAAGAGACAAGAGAAACTTTGGTCAACTTCATCCTTGCTCATTTTGTATGGGTGCTGATATCGTGGTAACACAGAGGTGCTGAGCTGCTTTCCAACTGGCAGAGATGCCTGATATGCAAGTGACTTAATTCTAAGGAAAAGGTTCAAATACAGCATCAGGGCCTGGCATCAGTAATAGATTAGATGACAGTATGGAAATTGTAGTTTAATCAAAACAAGTCAGCTTATCCTGGTCAATACAAAACTGAGGAAGGAATGAAGATTATACTTTTCTTGAATAGGTTTGCACGTTTTTTTCAGGCTGGTGTCTTAATTTAGATGCCTAGATTTTGGCAGTGACCACATGCAAATTTAAACAGCTAAGACTAGGGGATCAGCTGTGCCTATTCCTGGAGATGTCAGTTCTGGTTCTTAATGCCTTAATTCATAGCTTTCCAAACTGTGTGTCGTGACACAGTACCGTGTCGCCTGCGGGGCCCAAGTGTGCTGCGCAAAAACCTGGAAGCGCTGATGGCGTGCCGCCGCCATGCGCGGCAGTGTGCGCAGCGGTGGTGGGCCATCAGCACTTCCGAGTTTTCGTGCGGCACACCAGGACACCGCCACTGCTGCCACCGTGCGTGAAAACCCAGAAGCGCCGCCAGTGTGGCGGTGCACGAAAACCCAAAAGCACCACGGCAGCGGCGCACAAAAACCCGGCGCAAAAACCCGGCGGTGGCGGCGCTTCTGTGTTTTCGCCCGCCGCTGCCGCCGCAGCACTTCCAGGTTTTCGTGCACTGCCATTGGTGTGTTGCCAACTGAAAAATTTGGAAAGCCCTGCCTTAATTAAACCACATCTTTACTAGAGTAATACATTTTTTACAGCTGCCTTTGAAGAGCTATTTGGAAACTTACTCTGATTCCCACTTGGCTAAGTTTTGTTAAAGATAGCATGTGACTCCCATGTTACAACTGGAGTAAGATTTTTGTTGTTGTTGTTAGTGTTTAAAACTTACCCCTCCTCCTGCTCCAATTTGCAGGTTTGTTCATCATCTTGAATATGGTGTCTGCAATATGGTCCTCACGATGCTGGGAATAGCTGACCCCACTGAATTTGGCAAAGGAAAAGGGTGCTAATTCTGCTCAGGCAGATTTTTTAAAACAATAATTTATTGAAAGTGATACATTTCTTCTACAAATGTAAGATTGAACATCTGATTTAAGAGAAAGCAAAACTGACACATTGTCTCCTCTTCATCTACAGTAGCTTTATAAACAAGCATGGTTCAAAATATTCACTAAGCCATGTATGAAGCCACATATAGATAACCCAAAACATTGCATTCAGCCATTGTGAGTACAGGTAGTCCTCATTTAGTGACCACAACTGGGACCAGCAACTTGGTCATTAAGTGAAGCAGTTGCTAAATGAGACCGCTACTGTGCTTATGATCTTATTTCAGCTTTCCTTTGCTTTACAGACCTGCAAATGTCGTAACTACAAGGACTGATTGCAAAGTTACTTTTTCATCACCATCATAACTGCAAATGGTCACTAAATGAGGCAGTCACTAAATGAGGACTACCTGTACACACATATTTAACAAACTGGAGGACCTTCTGAATAGCTAATATGTGCAATAAGTTGAATTTAGGCAACCTTTTGGCCTCCTAAACCAATGAAAATGTAATGTGGTCAGTTGGCTAGTTTTTGAAATTATTTTTGCCAGTGTTTTGCTTGCTTTGAATTTTACGTGTTTATTTCATAATATACTGTTAGTTGCATTGAGTACCCTTGATAAAAAGGTGGGATTTATTTTATTTTATTTTATTTTATTTTATTTTATTTTATTTATTTTATTTTATTTTATTTTATTTTATTTTATTTTATTTTATTTTATTTTATTTTATTTTATTTTATTTTATTTTATTTTATTATTTTATTTTATTTTATTTTATTTATTATTTTATTTTATTTTATTTTATTTTATTTATTTTTATCCCGCCTTTATTATTTTTATAAATAACTTAAGGCGGCGAACATACCTAATACTCCTTCCTCCTCCTATTTTCCCCACCACAACAACCCTGTGAGGTGAGTTGGGCTGAGAGAGAGTGACTGGCCCAAGGTCACCCCGCCTTTTTTCTGATTTCTAAATGGAGAACTTTTCCTTTGCGTTTCATACCGTCTGATGCGACTGATGCAGTCTCTGCTGGGGCATTCTGGGAAATTAACAGAGGAGCCTGCAGTGTTACATTTCCCACAATGTTTTCTTTGGGAAGTCTAAGAACGGAAAAGTGGCGACTTGGTCATGGCATTCTGGTGTTGCCGGGCATCTCCAATGGAGGTTTCCCCCCAAGAAATAACTTTGCCGGTTTCACACAACACACTGACCTCTATATCCAGGTGAACTGAATACACATCCTAAGATCACATTATATCCAGTGCCCCAAACAATAATGGTTTAACATGATAATCTGATCCACACAATTTGCGGATACAGGGGTGGGGTTTCCACAGCCCGAGAAACCAACATCTATCCGACCTCCTTTTAAGCTAGTCTAGCATGTTGTGGGAACCCAGCCTTTTCAACAGTCTTCTCACCCACAAATAGGAAAACCTGTATTCACCCAACACACTAGCCTAGTTTACTTAATCTGGGTTTACGGAAAGGCCTGGGTTGCTTGATTCCCAACAGTGGAACCCTAAATTCCCTGTACTGGCCAAGTTTATTTATTTATTTTCTATCCCGCCTTTATTATTTTTATAAATAACTCAAGGCGGCGAACATACCTAATACTCCTTCCTCCTCCTATTTTCCCCACCACAACAACCCTGTGAGGTGAGTTGGGCTGAGAGAGAGTGACTGGCCCAAGGTCACCCAGCCGGCTTCCATGCCCAAGGCGGGACTAGAACTCTCAGACTCCTGGTTTCTAGCCCAGCACCTTAACCACTAGATGCACATTTAAATGATACATTAAAAAGTACAGTAACAGCAACTGAAAGAAAGCTGTCATACTACTTTCAAGTATCTATCTGAGTCATAATATCTTACTTCTGTGCATCCTAATGTTGGAATTGACTCAATTCCCAAAACTGCTCCCAGTTAAGTCACCGTTATAGGATTGTGGACACATATTTAACATATTTAATTCTGAAGGGAAGTTACCTCAAGTCACCCTTTCTGCTGTGACTTTATTTTGCATTTGTTTGTTTTATATACTGTATTCTTGCTCTTTTTCATTCTGTACTTCATGCTTTCAGTGTGTTTTGTTCATTTTCTCCTTATTGTGGAGCAAATGGACAATAGGGAGGAGGGTTGGTGCTCAGTGAGATTTGTTATACTCTGTTTTAATGAACATATTTTATTCATCAACTCAAAGTATAGCGGAAAGGGTGACTTGAGGTAACTTCCCTTCAGAATTATTACAACCAACTGGTCCCTGCTAATACCCCATAAGAAGTGCATTTTTCAGAAAGTTACCTCAGACAGAAGACTGACGTCCTGTCTGGAGCATTTCCCCCCAGTGGCTAGACTTGGAAAATCAACCTGAGAATGATGGCAGCTGGCGGAGCCTTTTCAGGCTGCTCAGTATATAAATGGCAGGAGCAGATCCGTAATGGATTTGGAGAGGCGATAGAGTGCCTGGCTGCAGAGGGCTGGCCCATCAAGCCCGGCTGTTCACCAACACAACCATTTCTTGCCTTAATGACAACCAAACTGAATTAGCATCAGTTCTAAGCAGCATTGGAACAGACATATTCATTCCATCAGGACGGGATCCGCTGCAGTGCTGGTAGTCTTCCAGAATTTAGTTGCTGATCGTTTTTTATTTATATATCCCATCTTTAATTCAGGAATTCAAGGCAGCATACATAGGGTTCCCTCTTCCTGCAGGAGGAATAGGAGATGCTTGACAACCATGAAACTTCAATTACTGCCGAGTGGCTTAATTATTTAGTGCAATTTTCTATGTATTTTCTAGGTGCCCAGATTCAGCCATCATCCTATGCATTTAAAAAAGAAGCAAACAAATGAACATTAGCAAGTAATCCAAAGTTAAGGAAATTGTAGGTCCACAGAATATTTTATTTTGATGGAGTGTATTTTTTTTTTAGAAAAGAATAATTTTGGTTGAATTCAGCAGAAATCATTATGTATCTTGATTGATTAAGGCAGGGGTCCCCAACCTTTTGGGCACCAGGGACCGGTCGTGGAAGACAAACTTTCCATGGACCGGGGGGCAAGGTTTGCAGGCGGGAGCCAATCGCACGCACTGGGGGGCGGGGTTTGCAGATGGAAGCCAATCGCGTGCACTGGGGGGCGGGGTTTGCAGGCGGGAGCCCCACGGCCCACTTCCTAACAGGCCGTGGCCCACTAGTGGGCCAGAGCCCACATGTTGGGGACCCCTGGATTAAGGTATTCAGGTCCATCCTAAGCTATGGGAACTCACTGGGAGACTTTGGGCTAGTCACTCTCTCTCAGCCCAACTGACTTCTCAGCGGGTTGTTGTGGGAAGTGAGGTAAGTTTATTTATTTATTTATTTATTTTTATCATGAAGTGAGATCCACAAATAAGCTGCCTTGAGCTCCTGGAGGACTGGTGGGGGATATAAAACTAATACATAATTACTGTTATTTTACCCTAACAAGCATGCTTGTTGATGGGTTTTCAACATTCGCAACCCTTAGCTGATATCATATCTCCTCCTTGCTTTTTGCAGGAAAAAATAATACCTTCCTATTGTGCTAATGTATTTCCAGATGGCCCCCTCTGAGTTTTTTGACCACATAGTAATACATGGCAACTATTTATTGACTGTTCCACTGCTTTGTTATATTGATCTGTGGCTCAGGGCTCATAGTGTTATGGTCAAACAGACCTGACTCTGTAGCTCACAAGAGGAAAACAGAGAATTATTATTTGCTTCAATTTCCTGTCAAGAATTATATATCAGGAGTCATTTTTTATTGCATTCCTCAAATAAGTTTGCTGTCTGCAAGCTCCTTTATGAGTTGATCCCTTAAGGAGTCCATTAGGACCCATCATTGTTTGTAAAATGGCTTCATCTGTACTCCCATGTAGAGACGGCATTATTAGAAAACAAATACATTTTAATTTCTGTCCTGTTGCTCTTCATTTTTATGAAAGTGTGGTCCCTAATACGGATCTTATATTCTATTCCACTGGTTGTAGGGATGCTTGAGAAATTGAATCTTTGCTTTTGTGATCTCTGCAGGGTATAATTTGCACTTTACACTTCCTCGTCTGCCATTCTTTGCCTTTTTGCTGCCCATTTACTTGCTTTAGAGATGCTTTGGCAGCTCTGTTCAGAATACAACTAGCCACCCAAACTACACATCCACCATTGCCTAGTTAAGGCATTAGATCCTATGCCTTTCAAGATTTTAAAACAAAGCTTCTCTATTAAAGAATCATATTTGCCTTGCCTATCATGTCCAGAAGACTGTGACCTTGAATAGAGAGGCTGTCTTGCCACTTGTAAAACCTCTTGGGGATCTTTTTTTAGTTAAATAAGGGGCAAAATACTAAAAATAAAGAATGAAATAGCCAAGAGCCAGCCTTGGAAAGTGTGCAGCGTTTACTGCAATTTTCTTCAGTAAAGAGCCTGCAGCCCTGGCAGTTGACATTGGGAGCCAGTTGCCACAAATAGACAGGAATGAATGGGAATGGCCCAACACAGGAGGAGCAACACCACAGGACCAGAATCAGCAGTTTACCTTCATCTAAAAGAAAAAGGACACTCATCTGAGGACATCAATGTTCACATTTTGGACAGGGAAGGTAGGTGGTTTGAGAGAGGAGTTAAGGAATCCATTCATGCCAAAGTGGAAAATCCTTCCCTCAACAGAGGCGGAGGCCTCAGGCACAACTGGTCCCCCATTTATCATGCTGCTCTTTCATTAGTCCCCAGGAAGATTAAGACCACTTCACAAGTTCACCAGCAAGGCCACATTTAAGGACCCTCTTGGGGATGAATAAGGGTTTTAGGAGTAAGACATCCCAAAGACTATCTACACCCCAATTGCCCAATTAACAAGCCAATCAGGTGTAAGGTCAATATAGCCACCCTGGAGGACATATATGGGGTCCTCTCACCAACTTTTGCCCAGACTGAAGAAGCTACTTGGACAAGCAGCGAAACGTTTCAACCAAAAGAAAGAAATCCAGTTGCCATGACTCAACCTACAGACAATTCCACCTGGATGACTGAGAATCTTCATCGACAAATCTTTACTGAAGCCCTTGTTTCTGCATCCTTCTGATGCTCTCACGGAATGCCAAGGAGCTAGTGAAATTCAGCAAGACTCATTCTTCTGTATACATGATAATTTTGCTTTTCACCAATTTATCTAGAGCAGGAAAACCTAAGATAGCCATTTGGGGGTGAATGGGGAAAACAGATTTGGTGCAGATTTTTGTAATGTCTCAAAAACCTCTTTCACAGTACTTTTAGATTTCTTAAGTGATGGTTTGCTTCCAGCTCCTCGTGTTCTTACCTTGTGACCTTTGATATAACTTTTATAGTTTAACTTGCAGGGAAAGTGATTCTGCAACTACAATATGCTATCAATACATCAATACATTCACATATATGTGAATTCAGATATAATCAAAGATGATCAAGAAGGTTTGTGGGTGAATTAAGTCGGCAGGCTTGGGAAGCAATTTTGAAAGACATCTCCAGTGAAGGGTACATTATATTTAGGGTAGCCTACAGTATATTCCAGGAAGCACTTGTCATCTTGGAGGATCACAATAAGATGGTGCAATACTGAAATGCAGCACAATTCTTTGTATGCCTACTCAAAAGTGAAGCCCATTGAGTTCAGTGTGATACCCATTAGATCCCTGTGTTTAGGATTGCAGCCATAATCCCACTGGCATGTGTGATTAACATCTTGTGCCCAGGTTTAATTTGAGAATGCATCATTAGCATATGTAAATGTCCCAGGATTACAACACTATCGAAAATGAATACTTGCCACCAACTGTTCTTATGTCCCAGTGCCTAAAATGAATTGGTTTGAGCCCAACTATTACTCAGTGGAACATTTTTCAGATTTATCCATGAGTTGACATCACATCTGCAGTCCACAAGTAGGCTGTGCATTCAGTCTGTATATAATATATGTCTGTTGGGCTTTCTTCCTTTTAATAGCTTTGTGGAGACGCATGTTGGCAGGACTGCCAACTACAAATCATACACGTGGGTAGAAGGCAACTCGTTAAGAATTCCTGCAGGGCTTCTCTATCCAGTTGAGCCTGAGCTTGTTAGAGAGACATTACCAAAGTCGTTTAAGGACTGCAGCACAGGAGCGCTTTGGCCACAGTCATGATAACAAAGGTTTTCTTCTGAGACTTCAAGCCACGGAAAGGGGGAAAAATAAACCATAACTCTTTGGGCTCTTTCATCTAACTGCTTTACAGTTTTTAAAAAGCATTGATGATTTAAAACGTTGCATGTCTACAATAACCTTCTATAATAGTTCAGTGTTGGAACTCCAGGGAGTCAATAATGATGTGCCTGCATGGGGTAACACATCCGTTGCATGCATCCACCTCCCTGTTGAATCTTCCATACACCGTGGTTTCCTGCTGAGGTTGTGAGCATTTGCTTTTGAACACACCTGCTCCCATATGAGCTTTCTCTTTTCATGGCTCTTACAGCTGTTATTTGCAGGTTCCCAATAACTGGCCAGGCTTTTAAGATTACTCTTGCGGTGCCAAAGGACTTGGAGGGGGGTGAACATCAAGGGAGGATGACAGAGTCTGGATTCAGATAGAGAACCTCTCCTATGCTGGACTGGTCATCCATTATGATGACAGTACTTTGGTTAGTCAGGGTATACTGTATATTGGGCAATGTGGGCTTATAGAGATGTGGCTTTCCAGCTATCCTACTGCAGGGGCTGGGCATGGACCAGAACTTTCAGTGTTTTTTTGATTCAATCATTTATCACAGAACGAGGAGAAAAAACAGTGTTGTGAATTTGGGGCAACTCCTTATGCTTATATGCATTATAATGCTCATGTGTGAATGCAATTTAAGTAAGCTAGCTATAATTTGGGGCGCGGTGGCTCAGCGGGTTAAACCGCTGAGCCGGTAGTCTGCCGACCATAACGTCGGCAGTTCGAATCCGCGTGGCGGGGTGAGCGCCCGTCACTAGCCCCAGCTCCAGCCCACCCAGCTGATCGAAAGCCTAGCAAGTAGATGAATGGGGACCACTCACGTGGGCCAATTTGCTGGCGTCCTTTTCGGAGGGTCGCCCTCGAACCGAGAAGAAAAGCTGGTTCCCGTGGATGCGATGGAGGACGGCAGAGGACGACGGATCCCGAAAAAAAAAAAAAAAAAAAAAAAAAAAAACATCAACTTCCTGGACGTCAGCAGCCGGCTCGGAAGCAAAGGTTCCTGGGACATGTAGTCCGACCTGCGATTGAAGAGCCGGTTCCCTCACCCCCCTCCCTAATTGCGCGGGTACTATAAGATGATGTATAATTGAAATATATATGTACTGATTGTAAGCCGCCTAGAGCCCTCCATTTAGGGAGGGGATAGGCGGGGTATAAATAAGATAAATAAATAAATAAATAAATAAATAATGCAAGGCCAAGATTTGTAGAAGCCATTTTAGAGTATAAATGGAAAGTTTATACACTAAAGTTTGTTCAAATTTCCAAGTGGAAATTTTTTGAGATGGCCATAGTGTGACTGGGAAAGTTCTGAAAGCACCAAGCAGACAATATGAATAACAAAAACAAGGTCAATTGACAGGAACACAGAGAAATGTCAAGAACCGTTCAGAAATATCTACAAAATGCCATGTAAGAGCTATGCCAACTCCATATTCCTGAACCAGCGTGGGAGCAAGAAAAGAGAGCTGTGGCAAAACTGGGTTGATTTGGTCAGAAACTGGGATGGGAAATCTGTACCTGCAGTCTAAATTCAGTCATTATCCTAATTTCCATAATCTCCTACAGTACCAGCAGGCTTAAGCTGTCTCTCTTCAGCAATTTGCTCGTCAGGAAAGAAGAGTTAAAGAGAGAGAGAAGGTTCAGTTCCACTTACTTTCTGCTGGCTTCAGCCCCACGTCTTGCCAGCATGCACCCATTTACAGATTGCCTCCAAAATAATAAAAAAGTATCCTGCCTCTGCTGTAAATATTGGATGTGAATGGAGAAACGCACCTTCCTTTGAAAGGCATTCTAGAGTAGCTAGAATGTAGCCTTTTGCTCATCAAGTTATTGTGTAAATAAATAAATATATATGGAATTAGGTTCCAGAAGATATGATGTGGGACAGAAATACAATGGCTTAGAAAATGGCTTAAGCAAATTTGTGTCGATTTTATGTGTGTGCATGTGTGTGTGTTTATTTATTTCACATTTTTCCCCAGTATGGCTCTGAATACCTGTTTCTGGGGAACATGATCTGAAAGATATTGTGGCAGTCACGCCTTGTTTACCAGTATGTGAAACATGATACCGGACTATATAGGCCTTTGATTTCATGCAGCATGACTCTTCATATTCTTAGATATGTCTGGGTTGATCAAATGAAACCATGACTGGTTGCAGGGATGCATTTGCTCATTAAAATTTACTTTGAGTAAGCCACCATCTCAATTATCTCTTTATTATCAGTATTAAAATTGTACGTGCTAAATATTTAACATTTATAACAAGAGAATAGACATCTTTGTTCATAATAAGATATTATTCATCCATGCCTCTTCTAATATCGGATTTAAATTTATTAATAATGGTAATAACATTGTATTTAGAATCAAATCTATCAGAGAATAATGTCATCATTGGTAAGTTTCCTACCGAGATATCAAAACCATATCCAATCTGGCTGTGTAGAATCAGTTGAATCAGGGCTTGCAAGTTTTTAGCCAACCACCTGCATTTCTGATCTTTGCCTGAGGGAGTTGACTTGGGGGGAGGTCCCCAGGGTGTACAATTTATCTTTATGAGAGGGAAATCATCAAAGTCCATTTAAATTCAGATGCAGCCCTGGTTTCATTCTAAAATGGTCTTAGTCATGGAGGTAGAATCTGTCTTCAATGACAGAAAAACAGAGGAAGCACAGCCTTGTTGACACTCCAAGACCTCTATGAGGCTCTGGTTTCTTGGTGAACAAGCTGAGCTAGTTGTGTGTAACAGTCGCAACAAGAGGGGTGTGTTCTCAAGTATGTTTTCATGACAGTTCCAGCTATTGTTGGATTTCAGAAAATAGTACGGGGGGTAACAGTAAGGGCCAATAAATTCAATCCTTAGAAGAGAGGGAAAGATTTATCCATATCTACAGTATTTGTGAATATATTCCAATTTAAAAAAACAAGAAGCAGCACATAACATCAATTATCAACTACTATAGCAGATTGATTAATAGAAGACAGGAATGCATGCCAACATAGATAATGTACTGGTGCCTGTGGGCACGATTAGTTCCCAGCCACCTCCAATGGTATATACCAGTTCCCTGTATTTAATTAAAATAAAACCATTTTTCTAATTAAAATAGGAAATATGAAGCTGGCATGTGACAAACTGAAACATCAGTTTCTAGCATTGTATTTATTTACAAGAATGGCTTCAGGCTCATAAAGGTCCTATGGGATGGTAAGAGAACTCAACCACCTAATTTTCTGACTGCTTCTGAGTGGCCTTTTATCAACTATGGTTAGTGCACAAGCCATGACAGTCCCAGATTTAGTTTTTCCACAATTATCCATGATCTGATAACTTCTAGATTCATTTATCACAGTGAAATGCACTTGGTGGCTGCTATTAAAGATTATTCAGGAATGTCAGTTTATAGTACAGAGATTAAGCAGCCGGAGTATGGTCTGCACTAAATCTTGCTTGCTATTGTTATTGTTTATAGTTTTACTGATTTTATAGTATTGTTATCTTGTATTTTGACTTAATATGTACACTGCCTAGAGCCTCTACTTATTTATAAAGAAATAAAACATGTCTTACCAACTTTGAAATGGTATAATTGTATTCTTTTCCATCACAAATTTTTGAAGTAAAGGGTTTTGTTCCTTCAGCATCCAACTTTGTCTATGACCTGTTTAAATTGCTTACTTGCCATACTCATTTGGCACAAAAATTATAAGCTGGCAAAAAAGAGAAGAAAAACTATATATGTGAAGTAAAAGAAAGGTCCGGGGGGGGGGGGACTTCCCTGCTGAAATAGGTCCCCGGGCATCCCTCACTATATTAACTCAAATTGAGACTTCAACAGAACTTGCTACCTTCCAAATTGTCTGCTGAATGAAGGAGTCTCCATTTCTTTTTAGAGTTCCCACTTGTTTCCTTTCCCTTCCCTTTTTTTAAAATGCTTGAGACCGTCTGGTGATGTAAGAAGGTGCCTGGCTGTGTGGGAGATGCTGTGGAGTGTTACACATGTAAGCACACATGACAATTGAAGATAATGCTCTACTCCACCAGTTGCCAGGTAAGACAATCTGTATGGTTGATATTTCTCTTAGCTCTGTTTACTTTCTTCAGAATATGAGTTAGCAATAAAGACATTTTGAATCATGTGCCTGACAATAACATTATTTATGTTGTACACCCAATTTGGTGTTCCAGTGAAACTGGCTGAGGAAGCGTGATGTGGTTCAGCCCTTTGGTGTTTATTAAAAAAAAGAAATAAAGCCTTGATCGTGCCAGAATGTGATGCATTCACAAAATTGGCATTCATGTTGATGGCAACAGTCAGATTGACAAACAACTGCCCAGAGAATAATTGACTATAAAATTAAAGCACCTTTTAGTGTTGCTAAAAAAATGAAAAATGAGAGGGGTGGGGTGGAGGGTTCTATGGAGAGAACAGCTTTAGCTACTCACATTTCATCTATGCAGTAGCTAGTTATTATTTTAAGCGAAAGTTTTGAACTCATTCACCCTGTCAGCTACGCTTACAGTATCTGTACTGACTGCTTTACCTTGTTTGACCTGGAACTAGCTCCACTTGTGTTCCCACACTGCACAAACAGGAGTGTTTTTAGCAAGTCACTTTAAGAGAGCCTTTGTTAGTTGGGAACAACTTCATTTTGTTTTGGGTAGGTGAAGGAATTATAGATTCACCTAATGTGCAGGGTTCATGTAATTCATGCAGCCAAACCCTCTGCTCAGTGCTAGAACAGTAATCGATTGACTGATTGATTGTGTGCCATCAAGTCAGTGTTGACTCTTAGTAACCTCACAGATAAATTTTTCCAGGATGATCTGTCCCCAAACTGGCCCTTCATGTCTCCCAATGGTACATCCATCACTTCTAAAATTGAGTCCATCCACCTTGCTGCTGGTTGTCCTTTCCTCTCTTACCTTCCACTGTTCTCAGCATTATGGACTTCTTAAGGGAGGTGGATTTTCACATAATGTGTCCAATTTGAGCCTGCTCATTTGTGCCTCAAATGAAAACACTGGATTGATTTGTTCTTTGATGCATTTACTTGGCTGTCCACGGTATTCCAAGGATTGTCTCCAACACCAAAGGTCATAAGTGTCAATACTCTTTCTATCCTGCTTTTTCAAAGTCCAACATTCACTTCCACAGAATATGTCATAGGGAAACCCGCTGCCTGCATGATTCTGATCTTCCTGGCACCCGAATGTCTTTTCCAAGGCTTTCATCGCAACCCTACCAAGTCCTAGTCTGTGGCATATTTCCTGACTGCTGGTTCCTTTACTGCTAATACTCGTTTTACCATCTATGCCTCTTGATTTTAAGCTTGTTTGAATTTTGTACTTTATATTTTATATATATTTTCTGTTTTCTGTTTTTATTAATCTGCTGTAAACTGCCCAGAGTCCCTCCTGTGGGGGGAGATGGGCGGTGATATAAATAAAATAAAATAAAATAAAATAAAATAAAATAAAATAAAATAAAATAAAATAAAATAAAATAAAATAAAATAAAATAAAATAAAATAATAAAATAAAATAAAATAAAATAAAATAATAAAATAAAATAAAATAAAATAAAATAAAATAAATATCTGTTCATGATTCTAAAAGACAGAAGTCATCTGCCACATCAATATCTTCACTGTCAATTCTAAGGCTGGTTATATACCAGTTGTCATTAGTTTGGTTTATATTTAATCTTAGTCCCATTTTTTCATTGTGTTCCTTGACTTTTATTGTTAGAGTTTGCAAACCATTTGCATTTTCAGCTATCAGAGCAGTGCAACTCCGTAGGCAAGGGCTATCTGCAAGGAGGATAAAAAAAGTCAAGATAGGCCTTCCAAAAGTTGACACCACCTTGTAACTCCAAATGTGACAAGAAAGAAACACTATTGAACACTTGAAATCATATTTAGCTTGGGTTTTTTTACAATTTTTAATGTTTTTAATATTAATAATAATTATAATTTGGTATTTATTAGTTAATTGTTTTTAGCCTTGTTGTATGCCACCCAGAGTCCCTTGTTTGTGAGATGCACAGCTATATAAATTTGATAGATAGATAGATAAATAAATATTAAATATATTTAATCCATTGATTTAATTATTTCCCCTCTCCCCCAAATGACTAGGGAGGACATTTCAAAGATAATATTTTGAATGAACTCACAGTTCTACTCTTCCTTTGCCAAAATATTCTCTATCAAAGCCTGATATTCATCAGTTTGATTACATATGTTTGTGATGTGCAGTTCAAGCTTGGAATAGTTCAATAAAGACTGTGATATGAATGGGTAATAAATTGAGGGCCTTTATTCTAGATGATAGTGTTTCTTCCAGGCTGGAAGCCATAAGGCAACCCAAGACAAATGTTTAGAACTAGATGGTGGGCCAGAAACTGCACCATTTCCCACGCCACTCAAACACATTTTAAAAATTGCAGCTGCCAGAAGCTTGGGTAAGCTGGCAAGAAATGGTTTTCATCTAAAACATCCTTCCCTAATCGCTGGTGTTGGGATGGAGGGGTCAAAAAGTCAAGATGGCAGCTTTGTTTGCACTGCCATTTTGACTATTTTGATCCCCCCGAGGATGCCCCTGTCCAAGTTGATGCTCCACGGGTGAGTTGTATTACAATTCCTATAATTCCCAAGGTGGCATGGCCAAAGTAGCCCAGCACCTCTAGAGGAAATCAAGTGGGGGAGATGCTGGTCTAACTCTAACCTAAACAGGAACATTATTAATGTCGCAATTCCAGAGGATTCTGGATGAAACGGATTATCTAGACCCCTTTCAGTCAGGTTTCAGGCCGGGATATGGGACGGAGACTGCATTGGTCGCGCTTATGAATGATATCTAGCAAGGACGGGATGGTGGTAGTGCATCCATCCTTATCCGTTTAGATCTCTCAGCGGCTTTTGATACCATCGACCATGGTATCCTTTTGGGACGGCTCAGGGAGTTGGGGGTGGGCGGTGTGGTGTTGCAGTGGTTCGCCTCCTTCCTCCAGGGCCGTTCCCAATCAGTGATGATAGGGGAGGAGAGATCTGACCCACGGCCCCTCCTGTGTGGGGTGCCACAGGGTTCGGTGCTCTCCCCTCTCCTGTTTAACATCTATATGAAGCCACTGGGTGAGATCATCCGTCACCACGGGATGAAATACCATCTATATGCTGATGATACACAGCTGTATATTTCCATCCCGGGTGAAGTAAGTGATGCAGTTGCCGCCCTATCTCAGTGTCTGGAGGCTGTGGGGGCCTGGATGGGGAACAACAGGCTTCGACTGAACCCTAGTAAGACGGAGTGGCTGTGGATTGATGGCCGCTCGGGTCCTAGGAAGTTGTCATCTTTGGCTCTAGATGGGGTGGCACTACCCCATTCGGAGCCTGTGCGGAATCTGGGGGTTCTCCTGGACTCACGACTCCTGCTGGAAGAGCAGGTGGCTGTCGTGGCCAGGAGGGCCTTTGCACAACTTCGGATTGTGCACCAGTTACGCCCTTTCCTGGACCGAGATGCCCTCCGAACAGTCACTCATGCCCTCGTCATCTCCCACATAGACTATTGTAATGCGCTCTACATGGGGCTACCCTTGAGGAGTATCCGGAAGCTTCAACTGGTCCAGAATGCAGCTGCGAGGACAATTATTGGGGCCAGAAGATCGGCCCATGTGACACCGTTGTTACGCGAGCTGCATTGGGTACCGGTTTGCTTCCGGGTACAATTCAAGGTGTTGGTTATCACCTTTAAAGCCCTACATGGCATAGGACCAGGTTACCTGAGGGACCGTCTCATCCCCAGAACATCGACCCGTCCCACCCGTTCAGCTAGAGAGGGCTTGCTACGGACCCCATCGCTTAAAGAGTTTCACCTAGCGGGGTCCAGGAAGCGGGCCTTCTCTGCAGTGGCGCCCGCCCTTTGGAATATCTTACCCCCGGAGCTGAGGCTGATGTCCTCGCTCCCAGCCTTCCGGAAAGGCTTAAAGACCTGGTTCTGCCGTCTTGCCTGGGAGGGAAACGTCAACAGTTCCTCTTGGGGATGGCTGGCCCCTTGAAGCCTCCCAGTGACTTATTTTAATATTCTTCTTGGAATTTATATTTTGTATTTATGTAATTTTATATATTTTTAATCTCTATTTTGCTGTGCACTGCCCAGGGTCCCCGTTGGGGGAGATGGGCGGTAATATAAATTTAATAAAATAAATAAATAAATAAATAAATAAATAAAATTATGGTGGCTGGGTCATAATTCCTATTATGACAGGAGAGGGAGTATGTGTTGGGTACGGTATGTGTGTTGGGGGTGGGGAAGAGCTGTGAATTCCCTTGTCAGAATGTTTACTCTCGAAACGCTCCTCCCTGCTTCAGCCACTTTATTTCTGGTGTGTGTATGTGTGCACATGCATACACACTGGGGATATATTTTATTCACCAGAATAAAACCAGTTGAGTAAAACAACCCCAAACAAATGAAGAAGGAAACATACACACTTTAGAGGATGGGTGCCTGACAGCCATCTTTCTAGTTTGACTTTGATGCTAAAAAGAGCTGTTCTGGTCTTAGGAAAACCATCACTGAACCAGCATGAATTTGCCTGGAGGAAAGTGGGCATTATTTCACTAGCTTCACTGAAGAGTTAGAAAGGCCACCTTTATGCAGAAACCCTTTCCCTCTCATTCTCTCTCTCTTGCGCACACACACTCATGTGCATGCACACATACACAGACATGCACGCACACACACACAGCCCATTCAAATCAGGCAGAATAAGAAAGGGAAGAATAACTTCATGACAGACTGCTTGAAATAACTTTTTTATGGTTTCTAGCTCAATTTTTTCCCCCTATTCTCACATTGCCGTGTTTTCTATCACTTATTAGGCAAGGATCCTCTGGCATTTCTGTTCATTTGACCTCTTTCTGTCACAGCCTCGAGGGACATTTCATATATTAACCACCACAGTGCTGTGGAAGCTATTTCTATGTGGTTCCTTATACATTTCTTCATTGTGATATTGGGCTACTGGATCCAGATAAGCAGGAATAACTGCTTTGTTTCTTTGGAGCATTTTTTCTGTTTGGTCCTCTTTATGCATGTGGCATTTTGCAAAGCAAAACAGTCCTTTTAATTATTAAAATTATGTCCCACCTTTTTAGCTTACATAAGCCCTCCAGACAACTGACAACAATAAAATGAAAGGTAAGGTACAAACCATGACAGCAACGTCAGTACAACAAAAGCCAGAATTAATATTAGTATCATTAAAATCAATTCACAGTTAAAAGCCTGGTGGAAGAGAGACATTTTTTGCTGTTTTCCTCAGTCCTATGAAAATGGAGGCTGCCCACATCTTCCCGAAGAGAGAGCTCCATAGCTGGGAGTTGTGTACCAGAAGGCCTTGTCCTTTGAACCAGGTAGCCGAGCTTCTAGCACCAGAGAGATCTTTGAAAGGGCATCTCTTGCTGGTTGAATAACTGGGCAGATTCCTTGTGTAGTGGTAAAGGTATAGGAGCGGGGGTGGGGGGTGGGAAACCCAGGTCTGGCCACCCACAGCCACAGAAACTCCCTGGATTTGTGGCATTCACTTTCTCAGCCCAACCTACCTCACAAGGCCGTGGTTGGGAAGAAAAATGGTAGGAGATCAGGAGGAAGTGCTAAGTATTCCACCTTGAGCTCCTGAATGAAAGTGGGAAATTGATCTCCTGTAATAAATAAAGAGAGGAAGTGGTTCCTCTGACAGTCACGGCCTAAACCATTTTAAAGTTCAGTTCCTTAAATTATGATCACTAGACAAGTGGCAGCCAGTGTGGATCTTTCAATAGATCCCTTTATCTTGCACCAATGGGCAGCCTACTTGGCTGGGACAGTTTCTACCAATTTCAGTTTCCAGCCTCTGTTCAATCCCAGCTAACCCCTTCTCTAACTGGACTAGTTTAGACTGACCAGGCACAACAGAGGAAGGGGAAGGAACTGGCGACACGGGTGGGCAGGAGAGAAATATACAGTGATTTCAGTTGCAAATGCTACAGTCTGATTACCAGGACGTATCGGGGAGTTTTATCAAAAGCTCCAGGAAAAGGCTGCTTTTCAGAGGGACTTCAAAGAAATCTGTGGCTTGAATCATGTCAACTGGATTTCTATTTTCTTAGTGGAAACGTTTCACTCCTTATCCAAGGAGCTTCTTCAGTCTGAGTAAAGTTAGTAAGGGAATCCTTAAATATGTTTCTAGGCTGGCTGTGTGACCTTGCACCTGGGGCTAGGTCATGGTTATTTTTGAGATGTTTGTTTCTAAGTCCCTTTATCATCTAAAGGAGGATCGTTAAGATTACCCTGCTGCTGTTGAGCTTGTGAAATGGTCTTAATCTTCCTAGGCACAGAAGACAAAGCAGGAAGGAAGATAGGGGAAAGGTTATGCCTGAGGCCCCCACCTCTATTCAAGGAAGGATTTTCCAAGTTGGCATGAATGGATTCCTTGACCCCTCTCTCAAACCACCTATCTTCTCTGTCTAAAATGTGAACATTAATGTCCTCAAATGAGTGTCCTTTTTCCTTTAGATGAAGATAAACTGCTGACTCTGGTCCTGTGGTGTTACTTCTCCTGTGTTGGGCCATCCTCCTGTACAAAGGTTGTTTGGTTTCTCCAATGTAGAGTTCAGAGCACTCCTCACTGCACTGGATTGCATACACTACATTGCTTTCCTTGTGTTTTGGAGTTTGATCTTTGGGGTGTACAAGCCTCTGTCTCAGTGTGTTGGTGGGTTTGAAATATACAGGTATGTGGTGTTTGCCAAATATCCGTTTGATCTTTTCAGACACGCCAGCCATGTAAGGAATGACCAGGTTCTTCCGTTTACTCTGAGTCTCAGCCCTATCTGTCGCTGTTTTAGGTCTGGTAGACTTAGATTTGGTGAAGGCCCAATTTGGATATCCACAGGCCTGCAGAGCTGTTCTCAGATGCTGCTTTTCATTCTTTTTGGAATCCATGGAGGTGGGGATGGTTTCTGCTCTGTGTGACAATGTCCTGATGACTCCTAGTTTGTGCTGCAGTGGATGGTGGGAGTCAAACATCAGGTATTGATCTGTGTGTGTGGGTTTCCTGTAGATCCCTATTTCTAGCTTGCCACCGGTCCCAATGAGGACTTCACAGTCTAGGAATGCCAGTCTGTTGTCCTTGGTGTCTTCTCTGGTGAAGCTAATGTTGGCATCTATAGTGTTTATATGGTCCGTGAAGGCCTGTACTTCCTGGGCCTTGATTTTGACCCAGGTGTCATCCACATACCTAAACCAGTGGGTGGGCACCGTTCCCTGGAATGTGTTGAGTGCTTTCTTCTCCACTTCTTCCATGTATAAATTGGCCACAATGGGTGACACAGGAGAACCCATGGCACAGCCGTGTTTTTGTCTGTAAAAGTCACCTCTGTATGTGAAATAAGTGGTGTTTCATACAGATGAAACTATGGTCTCCTTCGATGTGTCCTCCCTTTTCACCAGCATCCCCACCACTCATGCTCTATCCGCTGTCAGGAAGAGACTAGAAGAGGACAGCACCCTGGAAAGGAGAAGCCATCTCAACCCAAACCAGGTCTGCCATCTTCTGGACCTGTGTCTTAACACCACTTATTTCACATACAGAGGTGACTTTTACAGACAAAAACACGGCTGTGCCATGGGTTCTCCTGTGTCACCCATTGTGGCCAATTTATACATGGAAGAAGTGGAGAAGAAAGCACTCAACACATTCCAGGGAACGGTGCCCACCCACTGGTTTAGGTATGTGGATGACACCTGGGTCAAAATCAAGGCCCAGGAAGTACAGGCCTTCACGGACCATATAAACACTATAGATGCCAACATTAGCTTCACCAGAGAAGACACCAAGGACAACAGACTGGCATTCCTAGACTGTGAAGTCCTCATTGGGACCGGTGGCAAGCTAGAAATAGGGATCTACAGGAAACCCACACACACAGATCAATACCTGATGTTTGACTCCCACCATCCACTGCAGCACAAACTAGGAGTCATCAGGACATTGTCACACAGAGCAGAAACCATCCCCACCTCCATGGATTCCAAAAAGAATGAAAAGCAGCATCTGAGAACAGCTCTGCAGGCCTGTGGATATCCAAATTGGGCCTTCACCAAATCTAAGTCTACCAGACCTAAAACAGCGACAGATAGGGCTGAGACTCAGAGTAAACGGAAGAACCTGGTCATTCCTTACATGGCTGGCGTGTCTGAAAAGATCAAACGGATATTTGGCAAACACCACATACCTGTATATTTCAAACCCACCAACACACTGAGACAGAGGCTTGTACACCCCAAAGATCAAACTCCAAAACACAAGGAAAGCAATGTAGTGTATGCAATCCAGTGCAGTGAGGAGTGCTCTGAACTCTACATTGGAGAAACCAAACAACCTTTGTACAGGAGGATGGCCCAACACAGGAGAAGTAACACCACAGGACCAGAGTCAGCAGTTTATCTTCATCTAAAGGAAAAAGGACACTCATTTGAGGACATTAATGTTCACATTTTAGACAGAGAAGATAGGTGGTTTGAGAGAGGGGTCAAGGAATCCATTCATGCCAACTTGGAAAATCCTTCCTTGAATAGAGGTGGGGGCCTCAGGCATAACCTTTCCCCTATCTTCCTTCCTGCTTTGTCTTCTGTGCCTAGGAAGATTAAGACCATTTCACAAGCTCAACAGCAGCAGGGTAATCTTAACGATCCTCCTTTAGATGATAAAGGGACTTAGAAACAAACATCTCAAAAATAACCATGACCTAGCCCCAGGTGCAAGGTCACACAGCCAGCCTAGAAACATATTTAAGGATTCCCTTACTAACTTTACTCAGACTGAAGAAGCTCCTTGGATAAGGAGTGAAACGTTTCCACTAAGAAAATAGAAATCCAGTTGACATGATTCAAGCCACAGACTGTTCCACCTGGATGACTGAGAACCTTCATAGACAGACTTCAAAGAAAAGATCATAACTAGGCTGACCATATTTCCTTGAGACAAAAACAGGACATTAGGATGGCAAAACAGGACAGGGTCTTATGTAATATTCCGTATTCATGAAAAAGACAAGGGTCCCTGTTTCAGGTTCTGAAACAAGTTTAAAAAAATAAAAACAAAGAAGAAGACCCAGACTTCCTGTTTTGAAACTCTCTCTCAAAGAAGGGTTATGGTTTCCTGATTTTTTAAAAAGCACATCTTGACACATTGCAAGCACTTCCAGGGAAGGCTTTTGTGCACAGTCATCCTGCTTCGTTCATAGACATGTCTTAGAAAAGAACTGTTCCTAAAACTGTTCTCTTCCATTGTTCCTAAAATGTTCTGGGATTCTTCAAGGATATGTGGATTGTGAAAAGCATGGAAATGCTGCCCCCTCTTGGCATACATTTTCATTTTTCAAAAATTGCTCAATTCTGCTGTATTGGACTTTATCAAGCTTCTAAATTCATCCTTTAATTAGGTGTATTTAACTTCAGTTGTGTATTACAGCAATGGGATTCAGCCATTGTAGAGGCAATTTCGGTTGAAACAGTTTCATCTTGGAAATGATGCACATGGTGCTAAAGGAGGAAGAAAATGCTTAAGTTATGCATGTGTGTCCCTGGTAAGATGGCACTGCTTGACTTTCCCTTTCCCAAGTATTATGGGTAGAGTCACCTTACTACTGCATGCTTAAACCTGGTCACAAAGTACGCCAAATGCTACGCTATGACATCTGGATCTGAGCAAGTCATAAGGACATAGGAAGCTGTGCTGGATTGAGTCCGAGTGTTGGGACAGTCTGGCTGGGGAATTCTGGGAGTTGAAGTCCACATGTCTTAAAGTGGCCAAGGTTGAGAAACACTGCCTTGGACTATCTAGCTCAGGATCATACACTTAATTGGCTGTGGCTGGCCAGGATTTCATTAAACGTCTTTCTAAACTACTGTATGTCTGGCTAAAATAAATTAAATAAATAAATAAATAAAATGCTTCTATAAGCATGGAGGAAATAGGGCATGGTGAGCAAACCAAGCAAACTTTCCCCTGCACATATGAATAGCTATTCTTACTCATCTCTGCTCCCTTACAGCTATTGAAACTCAAAACCTCCATTGTTCCCTTAAGCTTTCATGCTCAAGGTATCTCCCGGTGACTCTCCTTATACGTTGCCATTTTCACTGTGCTGAATAAAAGGGACCATGGAGGATAGAAGCTGTTCATTGTTCTTTTCAGTATGAGGAGCAGATCCGCCTGTTTTTCCTGCCGAGTGAGGCAGCTCAGAGGGAAGGGCTGCTTTGCATTAACACTTCCAACACAGAAGGATTCTGTTTCTGGATTAGCTTAAGCGTAACAGAACTGTTCGGGAGGCTTTGGGTACTGGGAATAGGAGGAGATTTTTCTCCAGGCAGAGCAAGAGTGCAACATCAGACATCCCATGCTGGCTGGGGAATTCTGGGAGTTGAAGTCCACACATCTTAAAGTTGCTAAGGTTGAGAAACACGGCACTAAGCTATACCATGGCTTTTTCTGTTTTGTTGTAAACACAGCCATTGTGTCTTATTCAACCAACTACAGCTAAGACAAATGATGACTTAGTGCAATGTGTAAATCTATTAGGTTTCCCACAAAGGTTGATGCCCTCATAGCCTGAAATAGTTTTGCCAAACATCATTTTTATCTCTGAAAAGCTGGAAGCGTAATCAACAGCAGAGGGCTCCAGTTCCTTTCTAAAGCAATGTAGGACATGTTTCAGTGCAAGACTTGGTTAAGGTTAACAAACCTATTAGAAATAAATGCTATTGCAGGTACATATAATGTAAACAATTTTGAGAACAATAACTAGGAAAGGAAGAGTGCATACCAGAGCAGATGGGAAATTGTAGATAAAAAGGTAAAGGTTCCCCCCCGCACATTTGTGCAGTCGTGTAGATATCAGATGCTGAAAAGTGACCTTTATAAAAATATCATTTTTTTTAAACTTAAAACCCTGTTCTGTAACGTTGAGCCATGCTGAAAGTTCAGATTTCACATTCATTTTAAAGGAAAGCAGATAATGGAAGCTGACTTTCATATTATTATGCAGAGACAAACATTTTATACCAGCTAGTTTTGTTACTATCCTTCACTCGAATGGCATAAAGGTATTTGCATGGAATGAATGCATCCCTGAAAGATGCTGTTTTCACTCAACAGACTGCATGTGAAAGTAATTTGGCTTTTATATATCTGAGTGGCTTAAAAGCCCTGGTTTGAAAGATAAAGGAAGACACACAATTCCTATTATAAATGTATAATGTGGGATCAGAACAGTCCATTGTATGTATCTCTAGGGATTGTAAAATTGCTGATCAAGGAAAAAGAATAAAAATAAGTCCTTTTGGAACTTAAATTTCAGAGTAATGCTCAAATGGAGTATGCTTCTCCCTTAAGGTGTACCTTTTCTATGCAAAGTCAATTTACCCCTTGTGACTTTTTTTTATTTGACTGGAGGTGGCTTTGCAGAGCCTCAGTTGTTCTCAGCTTTGTTCCTTAAAATCCTTTTGACTGGCAATGCCAGGAACTACGTGTAAGCTTCCTGCATGCCGAGACTCAGCAATATCCCTTGCCCATATATGCCAGCATATGTGCACCAAAAGGGTAAGAATAATCTCCTTCTTCTAATACCACATAACCATCTTTTCATTACACATAATCCACAAATTTCAGTTACAGCATATTAATAACTGTATAGTATTGACTCTATTTTATCTTCTGAAATACTAGCATTTTTCTGCAAATGCAATGCAAATGCAATGGTACTTTGAGCCTAACCATAAGGGTTTCCTGATGTACTCACATTAGCAATTAAATTTAGTGGGGAAAATGAATTTGTACAGGTATTAACCATTTTCTTCTACAGAAGGATGTATTCCTCCAGGTAGACAGAGATTTTGTCAGCTGCATACAGATTTTATGCACCTTTGCTGGGACTGTTTGTGCTGCATTCTCTTAACAAAGTCCCTGCCTTTCTGATAGTTGTTTAAGAATATTTAGTTTTCTTCTTTACTTCACCCTATCTTGTAGTTCACCACAATTAAGCACAATATAGGAATTGTACACAATTATTGCACTTACTCCAGCAGGACTGACATGCAAATGAAAAGACTGCCATGGGTAGTTTCTATGATGGGAATTTACACATGCAAGGGTGATGTCTCAACCCCCCCCCCTCACTCTCCATGGATGGACGGAATGACAATTATTTATGGGATATGAGATCCTGCAAAGACAATATTCACTATAATTAAACTTGTAGCATTGTGACAAAGCCAGTGTCATATTTTGCAATGTATTTAGTTGTTGAAAATTAACAAGGGAGCTACCATATTGTTCCAAAGAGACAAAGCAGCCAGAATCCATAACATTTATGGTGGCAGTACCTAGCCAATCTTCTCTGAGTGCCTGGCTAGTTCTTGGACACAGAAGAGTACAGTGGGAAGTTGAAGAACCATCCCAAAATCTCAATTAAAGAATATAGTACAAATCCATAGCTGATTGGGCATGCTATGCATAGCCATGGCCATGGATGGCTATAGTGATGGTGGCAGCAGATGAAGGCGGGCAGGGAAAGGAACATGCCGAGAAGATGGAGGGACTGAATATGCCACACTAGAAGCCAAATTACTGTGTGACTCATAAATTAGTTGACCACCCCTCCCTAATTAAAGGAGTTGAATATAACAGAATTGTGTTCTGAGAGACTAGGATATCACTTCTCAAGAGACATGGAGGGATAAGAAAAGTTACTAATAGTGTTTGCTATGCTAAGAAATCAAGACATATTTGGAAGCTATTTTTTTTTAAAAAATAGCCCATTTTAATTATTTGTGATGAATTTATATCCTCTATTACACAGGAGAAAAGAATGCTTATCTGAATAACAAAACACATACAGTGGGTCCTGGGGAGGGAAGACAAGAAACAAAAAGTCACAATGAAAGGGAGCAGCAGGATCCCCAAACCCAAATTTGTTAAGATTATTGATAGTTCTATAGTCTTTTTTGACCCATGCTGGCTGGGGAATTCTGGGAGTTGGGAGTCCACACATCTTAAAGTTGCTGAGGTTGAGAATCACTGGTCTATAGGGCAGGAATTAGCAACCGGCTTATGGAGTGCATGAGACTCTCAAAGGTCTTTTCTGTAGCTTGCCATAGATTGTCTCCCACTCCCCCTTTAATTGTCACTGCCCTCATTATGCTGGGGAATAGGATATGCAAGGAGACCTTCACCACACCTTGATCAGACTCTTCACAGTCCAGCAATCAGCTATTGTGCAAGTCTGCTGAAGATGGAATGCAAGGAAAGACATCTTTGCAAGTCCTTTTCCCAAAAACAATCTCCATCAATGTTGATGGCGGGAAGAATGAAATATGAAACTCTCCCTTTCCCTTAATGATTTTGATTATGTTTCCTTTTTGCAAACAGTCATAGATGTCTGCTATAAACCATGCTGACAAAGAAATGATGGACCATGCATTGAGACAGCATAACACAAAGCCTGGTCTTTGTATTTGCATCCTGATGTTGTATGCAAGTACATATAGTTTAAGTTCTGATGACACAATTCAAGTTTTTTCACCTGTCTTCTCCCTGCAGATGCCTGTTTGTTTGTCTGGTACCTTTGAGTCAGTGCTGACTCCTGGCCACTGCCTGGGCAAGTCCCTGCAGTTTCTTGGCATGATTTTTTGCAAGTGGTTTGCCATTGCCTGCTTCCTAGGGCTGAGTGTGATTGGACCAAGGTCACCCAGCTGGCTTCACGCTAAAGGAGGACTAGAACTCAGAGTCTCCTGGTTTCTAGCCTGGTGCCTTAACCACTAGACCAAACTGTCTCTCTGCCTATGAAAATAGTAATAGGAAAAAAAGCAGGTTCAGCTGCCTACCGAGTAATATAATAAGTCATTTTAACTTTGCTTCTCCAGTGCACTCTATGAAGAAGAGTAAAAGCATCTGCATATGTGGTCCCCAACCACCAATAACTGCATGTATCTTTTAAGGCCAAAAATGTTCCTACCCTGATGTATCCAACATAGCCAAGAAAAATATGCAACTTGTTAATACTCTTCGAAGAGTAAAAAAGCTTTCTATACATGTGTAAAATCACTGTAAAGTTTGGAAATTATTATTTAACATTCAATAAAGCCTCAAATGAATGTTCTGAGTTATTCTATGCCAAAAAGCAACAACCAGGAACATTTAAAACAAACCATTTATTTAAACTGAATGGTTATTTTTAAGAGTTACATAAATTACATAGAATGACTAAGTCAGATGGTTTCACAAGGGGAGAAAAATCAAAATCTTGAGCAGGGAAAATATTATCACAACAGGTAAAAGGAAAGAAAATTGCAAAAGCATTCAAATAAGGCCATAATTCTTTAATAAAAAACAATAAAATTCCCCAAAGATCCATATTCCCTTCTCTTTCAGTATTCCAGTGCTGCTAAAACTACAAGTACTGTACAGATGTAATCAAGGCAGTGGTTACTAGGGTGTAAATCCTTCAAGTTCTTCTCATACTTGAGGTCCATTAAAATGTTGGGATTCCAGTGCTGGATGGATGAACACCCCCCTTTTCCAAGTTTTCAGCATTAGCAATCTAATGTAATGAAGCTTGTTAGTACATGCAGTTGCCCTTGAAACTTCAGACTTAATTGCCTTCATAACTTAAAATTCACAAAGTGCACAGTTAAATGCCAGAAAATGTAGTCTGCTACTCTATCAACAGCTGCCCATGCTTAATACTTAATGGTCTACTGGAGCAAAATGATGCTCTTTTTAAAGAACTGTCTCACTGTAAAACATTTAGTTCCAAAGATGTGCCAACATTTTTCGAAATAAAAAGTAGAAAAACATAGATTATATAAAGAAAATACAAAAACACTAGAAATGACCAAACATTTTCAAAGAACAAGCACCACAATGGACACTAGCATTCAGTTTTGTAGCATATAACCATTTTACTCCAACCAATCAACTTCGTCAAATTCTGAGTCATCTTCTGAATCACTGTATTCCACAGCAATGCGGCGAGACAAGATGGTGGCAACATCATTTTCAACACGCTCGTGTTTAGCTTCTTGTTCACGTTGTTCTTCAACCTTCCGTAACTGAATACCTAGAAAACCACCAAAAAACCCCAGTATTTTGCAGGCCGTATGTATTAGGCATACCAGCATAAACTAATTTGTTTTCCATAAGAACCTTTAAGTAATAGCATATACTTTTATAGCTTGCTTAGGAGAAAGCAGAATATACTTTTACCTAGTTACCCCCCCCCTTTATCTCTGAACTACTTAAATTAATAAAACGTTGTTGAGAATTTAAGCTCTTCTGTTACTTGTATTAATGATTTCAACCAAATAACAAAGCAAAGTAATATAACTGGCTTTTTTAAAAAAAAAATGGTGAAAATCTTGTGAACCACAGAAAGAAAAAGTTGGGATGTTTGGTATGTGGGAATATGCATCAATTATATACTGATTTCTTTGTGGTTGTTATAACTTAATAGTACAATATATACTTGTATACTTTCACAAACTATTGTCCTGTGCGTGAACCCTTTTTGCTAACATTTATGTAGAGCTGTTATGAACTCCATCCAAGCATAAACGACTATCTAGCATCGAGTGAAGTTTAGAAAGAAATCCATATAGCAATTTGCTGAACACATGCTTACTCTATTCTATGCACAAATACTTTTTTTTAAAACATTAAGTCTGCTGAAAGAATATCTGCTTCATCAAGTGTGCCGCCCTGCTAATGGATCTACGGAGGGCTACGAAAGTACCTTTTCGTATTGCTTCGAGGAGGACACTTCTGGCATCGCTGATGACGGGTAGTGTTGATGGGTGCCGCTTGGGTTCAGGAACAGGAGTGACTTGGGATGGTGGGGATGGAGGCATTGTGGGAACATGAGGGCCCGGGACAACAGAGGTGGGAGGGTGGGAAAGGGTTGAAACTGGTGATGAGGGACGAATGCCAGGAGGTGGCAGGGGAGGAGGAGGAGGAGGAGGTGGAGGAAGTCCTTGCATTTCACTTGGTGGAACTGGAATGGGTTCGCATACTTGGGCAATTCTGGTGACGGGTGGAGAGGGTTGCACTAGAGGAGGTGCTATGGGAGGCGGGGCAGGATGAAGAACTCCGGGAGCAATCTGTAGCGGTGCTGGGGGTGGAGGGACAGCGGGAGGTTGTAGAGCAGTGGTTGGAGGAGGGGGAGGAGGCGGCACCGGAGGGGGAGGGGTGGAAGTCATTGCAGATCTTAAGGAAGAAGCAGACAGAGCAGACGGGAGGGGGGGAGGAGGAGGGGGAGGAGTGGGACTCACAAACACTTGGGTTCTGCCAGCAGCAGGTGACTGGGGGCGATTTTCTGTCAAAGCTGCAGTGGAGCTGAAATTAAAAAAAAATACTGAAAATGAGGACAACTAGAAGAGTGGAAATTAGCCTAAATTACATTCCAAGTATCAATAACCATTTCAGAACATGCAAATATTTTGAATGTGCAGTCGGTCATACTTGAGCCAGTTCCCAGTGTTCCCATATCTAACACATATTGTTTAACATTTCATTTCTGAGGTTGTATTACAAATATTGATAATTTGAAGATTATTTATTCTTTCTTTCTTTCTTTCTTTCTTTCTTTCTTTCTTTCTTTCTTTCTTTCTTTCTTTCTTTCTTTCTTTCTTTCTTTCTTTCTTTCTTTCTTTCCTGGGTTGTCGCATACTTATGGTTTTCTTGGCAATGTGGAATTTAATAAAGAAAAACAAAACTAGAGTTCAGTCAGTATAACTATTATAAAGGTAAAGGTTCCCCCTGCACATTTGTGCAGTCGTGTCCAACTCTAGGGGCCGGTGCTCATCTCCGTTTGTTAGCCAAAGAGCCAGCGCTGTCCGAAGACGCTTCCGCAGTCATGTGGTCGGCATGACGTGCACAGAACGCTGTTAACTATTATAACATAGCACTAAAAAGACTAATCTGTCAAAGTAGAGAGCATTTCATTACAATAATTAAATAATTGACAGCAATGCATTGATTAACATGATAAAATGTATTAAAATGTTTAAGAGCCCAGGTGATAAATTAAGAATGCATTATGAATACATTATCATAAGGGCAAGGCAAGCTTCTCTTTTGAAAGTACTCCACAAAAGGAGTGTGAAACACTGTCCTTCTTCCTTATGGTCACCCTCTGCACTTCAGAGTGAAGTAGAACTTGGAGTAGACCGCTGTAGATTTTACAGCATGTGTAAAAACTGCCCTGCCAACATTATTTTTGCAGCTCTCAGAGCTTACCCCCACAGATGGGGTCAAAAACATTGGCCCTTATTTTTGCATTTTTTTAGAAGTATACATAGTTTCAAGTGTTCCTAGAGTCATCATCGTCTATGGAGATCAAGTGATCTTATTTATTTATTTATTGCTAGCTTTATACCCCACATTTCCTCCAGGAACTGAAGAAAAGGTACACGGTACTCTCTCCATTAATGTTTTCCCCAAACCTGAAAGATAGTGTTGGCCCAAAGTCAGCCAGTGAATTTCATGGCTGGGGAAAGACTTGAATCTAGATCTTCCCAATCTTAGTCTCGTGCCTTAACAACTATGCCTAACTTCAGGTTTGGTTGGTAACAATCTATATCTTCATTTGGTATGCCACTAGGACTGTATAGCAATTTAGATTTGAAAGATAAAAGGTGCTTAGGAGCACACATAGACCTCCATGTCACACAGAGCAATTGTTTAAAAAGACTGTGTCTTTTCCTTGGCTTGGACAGCAACTGAGCCATCCCAGGAAAAGGTGGGTCTAATTTAAGGAGGTGCTGACAACTGCTATCTGCTACCTATGCATGCACCCAATCATGATCACTGCACAACTCTAGGAAGTATGCCCTTTCTTGGACAGGATAGCCTAATGTAAGGGATTCACACAACGGTAGCTACATTTACAATTACTATGATGTGCTCTACAGGTAGTCCTCATTTAGTGATCACAATTGGGACTGGCAACTTGGTTGTTAAGCGAAGTGGTCACTAAGTAAAACTGTGACTGTGCTTACTATCTTGCTTCAGCTTTCCTTTGCTTACAGACCTATGAAGGTTGTAAATGCGAGGATTGGTTGCAAAGTTACTTTTTCATCACAGTTGTAACTGCTAACAGTCGCTGAACGAGGCAGTAGCTAAATGACGACTCCCTGTATGTGGATTTCATTTTTTCCCTTTTTTTAAGCTGAATTTGTCACTTTCTAGTGTTTTATACTGTTTTAACTTATTGCTTGAATTTGATTACTATAAATGTTGAATTGGTTCATAATTAATGGCAAAAAATCTATTTATTGAATAAATTCATAGGAAAAACATTAAGAGCGAAACATATTAGAGAGTATCAAAGTACTCAGACTTAGCAAATAGGTCATTAGGTGTTTCATGTTTTCTTGTTCTTGTAAAGATTTCCTATTTTTCTGTACCTACAACTTATAGTCCGTCAGTGTCAGCTACTGCAAAGGCACCTTAACCTTTCATTTTAAGCGCTTCTTACCTAACACAGGGCGGAATGGGTTTCACATCTCCTGCTCCGTGCATGGGTGGGGGTGGGGGTGGTTCATGTGGTCTTACTAAGACACGCTCTTCTGCCCTGTTAAGAAGTTCATTCATTTGGCTGTATGGTAAGGCAGAAAGAGAATAGGGTCCATCCATGTGTTCCACATATGCCTGAGGTCTGAACAGAAATAAATCCCATGCACATCTGTTAAATTCATTTTATTCTGATTTCATTTCCGTTAAAAGGAAGAAAAAAAAATTCTCTCAAAAGAGTAAGGAAAGTTATCCCATTGTTTCAATACTTACGGAGGAAGAGGGCCCAAAAGAGTTAATAATTAGGTGGCAAATAAGGTAACTTAACACATGAGAATGAAATACACACACACAACACTCTGTTTTGTAACTCTGTCATAAACCGTGTACACTGAAGATATATATCGAATGCAGCAACAGAAATGATACATTCAGTTTCATTAACTCCAAAGTAAATAGTAAATCATTATTATTGCTGCTATTATACACACACACACACACATATGCATGCAAGAACAGGAGGGTGTTGTCCGGAGAATAAGGCATTCAAAAGCCCTCCATGGAGAATATGTGAAGAAAAACCACGAGATCAATCAGGAATATAAAGTGGTGTGACATACGGCAATGATATATTACAGCAATGTCAAATTATGGTCTCTTCTAGAAAATTACCCCTAATTATAGCATGCAAGGACGACAGCTAGCTTGAGATTCATACTAACAACATAAATGAGCTAGTATAAAACTTTAAGTTAAACAAACAACCTGGTCTCAAAATGTGAGGATGGGCCATTAGCTATTTCAATATGCTTATGTAAGAGGCCGGCATCATCCTCCGCGAGTTCTGGCCCCTGGGCTAACTTCTGCCACTCTCTGCGCCTGTCATGAGGAGCCCGTGGTACTTTTTCTGGTTCATGAGGACGGTCGAGATTCTTCTGCTATTAAAAATACAGAAAACCTGACACTGAAACAGTTCTTTTCAGCAAATCACAACAGAATCTGCGGGAAACATACATTTTCTTTTACTTATAACAAACATATGACATTTAAACTAGACTGTCAGTGATAATTCCTTCACATATTTATCATTCCTTCATTTTTATTTTGGTTTCTGAGCAGCATAAGATATAAATAATAAACAATACAGAATTAATCACTGAATTATCAAATGTAACACATAGAGACAATCTGTAATATTATAAGTTAATAATATAAGATATATTTACTATAAAATAGCTATAAGACTAAGATCTACTGATTATAACTGAAAATTATAAATGAATGAATTTAAGATCTGTAAGATGCTATAAGGTTTATGCTATAAAATGCCTATGAGAATAAAATCTATAAAGCTAGAAACTGTAAATTTATAAACTTACACGACCTAAAATACCCTGAGATAAAACCTAATTAAAATAATAATTATGCATTCATCTTTAATTAACAAGCAACTAAGATCAAAATACATATATGAAAGATTCTTTTAGCCCAATTAACATTTCCTGGCTATCAGGTCCTCCCATATTTTATATGCCCTCACACAGAACCTGACTGCTTTGAAAGCACTAAGAGCTGTTTTCTAGAAGCAATAAACGGATGTAGAATTGATCTGTATTGTACAGGCTGGTAGCTGTAAAAGTAATGGGTAGATCAGTGTAGTACAAATGTCTCTATTGAACTATTGAACGTGTTCAATAGTTTTGACTCGGCCATCATCACGAGGACACAAATGTTCCATTAAGGAGATCTTCCTATATCTTCCCTCTGGCACATCAAAGCGGAGGGTAGGGATATGAGCCTGAGTGAAAACCCTTCTGTGTTTAGGAACTTCTAGCTACATAAGACACATTGCAAATGCTACTATAAAAAAGGTAAAGGTTTCCCCCGCACATTTGTGCAGTCGTGCCCGACTCTAGAGGCTGGTGTTCATCTCCGTTTGTTAGCCGAAGAGCCAGCGTTGTCCGAAGACGCTTCCGCAGTCATGTGGCCAGCATGACGCGCACGGAACGCTGTTACCTACCCACCGAAGTGGTACCTATTCATCTACTTGCATTTGCATGCTTTCGAATTGCTAGGTTGGCAAGAGCTGGGGCTAGTGCGGGAGCTCACTCCGTCATGCGGGGCTAAGGATTCGAACCTCCAAACTTGCAATCTTCTGATCGACAAGCCTGGCGTCTTACCCGCTGAGCCAATGCTACTATACCTAATACTTTTTACCATCTATTTCCATTATAAGTTGCCTTACAAGAAATCTAGACTGGTTATACTCCTTATAAGAAATCTAGACTGGTTATACTCCTATACTTACCCAAAGCTAAGTAAGATAATTTATTCTTTTCCATGAGGTTTGGTATCTATGTACAAGCATTCATAGGCTAATAATATTTATTTTTAATACTTTATGGAAAGACTTTCCCTCCTATTATAAAAGTATGTTTTATAAATCACTATGCTAACTGTGATAACAACAGGGGGGGAAATCTTTCCTAATACAAGCCAAAATCAGCAGGGACATAATTTTGATTCCTAGGAACCAAAGTTCAATCCATTCTATTTTCTATTATAGAATTTATCACAAGGAAACAAAACTGCTACCTGACAGTCAAGAGAGAATTAAATACATAACAGGCTTGAACTGGTGGAATGAAGATTCTTTTTTATCCAATTTGTATCTCTTTCCCATTTTTATATGGATCTTTGATTTTCCAGAAGGTATTTCTATTATTTTTGCCAGTTATTCAATTATTATTTAAATACTTTTATTTTGTTTAGGAAAGCACATGATTTTAATGGCTGCTTTAATGTGGCTACTTTTGTTCTTCTTTGGTCAAAAGCAGCATCTTGCTTTTATTTAATCAATTAATATGCAATCATTTTTAAATGTAATCATTTATAAATACAAAAAATATTTTTTACATTTTATCTCATTTGTTAATTTATCTTAAAGACTAAATAAATCACACATTGGAAATACCTTCTGTTTTCTCTTTTCCTTTCTTTTATCTTCTGTATCTTGTAACATCTTTTCTTTCCACAGATCAAAGAAATATGAAGGATTTGTGTAAAATTTTAAACCCTCTTTTCCATCATCTCTAAAGGCAAAGCAATTGTATTAGGTAAAATGTTATTAAGCATACATTGAATGATAGCATATTGTACATCTGAGACTATAATACCCTCATCTCCAAATGAAGAAACACATTTCTAACAGAGTGAAGTCTTAAGCAGAGCATGCATGCATGCATGCATGCATGCATACACACACACACACACACACACACACACACACGGGGGAAAAGGTGCATTTTAATTTCCAAGAAAAATAACTGACACTCCACAATAAAGTACACACTGAAGGAACATGAGATATTAAAATTAAATGATGTGAAGACAGTAGATAACCATAACCAGGGGCAATAACATGTGGACCCAAACTTTAAATTATTGAGTACACAAATCATAGTAAGTAAATGTGTCATCATACTTCTAAATATTTAAAGAACATTTAAAATTCTTTATGCGATGCCTATTTAAATTCTATTATTTGTTTGGTGATTTTGAAAAGGAGCTTGAGTACTAAGCTCATTGCAAAATATTATGCACTGATTTAACAATCAGTTAATATATAAAATCATACATTAAAAATATAAGGAAAAGGTTAAAGTAATGGAAATTAATTATTTGTTAGTAAATAAATTGTTTGAAGAGTTATTTCTGATTCAAAGTTCTAATCAGGTGGGTTGAAAAAAGTCAGAGCTTGGGAATGAAACCATGTGCAGATGCTCCATAATGAGGAAAATGCACTCAAAATATGCTCAGGGGCAAATTAATCACATATTTGTCAAATATTTCATGCCCTCTAAGGCCAGAAAGAGGTTCCTCTTCTTCAGCACACCACAAACTAAACTCTTTATCAATAGCCTGGGCTAGAGATGACTTCAAGATTTTTTAGTAGCTGTAAAGAACATTCTGTGTACATAAATCAAAGGACTTGATCCAATCTCTAGTACAAGCTCAAGTGTGACAAGATGTTACCATTATAGCTTGGTGCTTATGCTTTCTATGTAGAAAGTTCCAAATTAAATCTTTGGTATCTCCAGGGAGAACTCCTGGAAAAAAACCCGTTCCTTAAACCCTGGCAGTACAGGACTAGCTAGACCAGGAATACATATAAATCATTGCCTATGTATTATAAAAAAAATATAATCATGATGAATAATAAAACAAAGACAACGCAGGTAATCTAGATAGTCAATTATGTAATCTTAGAATCATCAGTTGCCCTAATAACAACCCCCAAACAAAAATTGTGAAATTTAAGTTGCATAGAACCAATTGTGTCACTTTTGACGAAAAAGAATTGAGATCTCAAATGAAATTCCTTAATTAGATTAGAGATGCTTGAGAATAATTACCTGAGATAAATAATAAGTGCATAATATAAACACATGGTAAATATTTTTGAAATGATAACCTGTAAGGGGTAAGGATGTTGAGTGGTGGTGGCTGTTCACATGTATCGTAAGTCTCTTGCAAAGGGATTGGAAGACTCTTGCGGTCAAAGAGCTGCTGATCTTGAGTTGTGGAACTTCGGAAAGCTTTTCTCATTGTTATATCTTGCAGTGAAACTGAAGAGAAGATCAGTATTTATGTAGTTAGTGAGTTACTAATCTCAAGTATTCAGAGACGGTTATACTTTACTTGAAAGTTTGCACTTCGTAAGAAAAAACAGGGCATAGAAATTGTTAGGGTCAGCTCATTAAAAATTAAGTTTGTGCAAAGCACCTGAAGGGCATTTTGCAAAATATCCCTCCTAGAAGCATTAAAGTGGCCACATCCTCTGGAAGCTCACTGTGCATAAGGCAAAGGCTTTCCCTAATTGCTTTGGCATGTTTGTGCATATCCAATTGCTTCATTTCACTGCAATCTCAATAGAAGTCTTGTGCACCTGTACACATAACGAATACCTGGGAAAGCCTTCAAAGCAGCCATGCCAAGCCTTCTGGAAGACATGTCTCCTTTAATGCTTCAAGGAGAAGAATGTCAAACTCACAACAACATGCTTTGCAGGGCAACCCCTTTGAATGCTTCTACACAGTCAATTAAAATGATAATTATAATTCTGTAAAGTGGAGTATTCTGAACTCAATACACCTAGTGGAAGTGAGGCTGTAACCATTCTGAAATTAGAAGTTGCTATGACAAGAAAAATTGAGCAATTGAAATTGGAAATAAACAGCTTAACAGGATTTGTAGAATAAGCTGCTGCAGATTCTCTGACTGTGGTCTGAATTTGCTAAGTAGCTGCCATCTTTTTAGTAAGTTATTTTTATGCAACATTTTGTTAGAGTTTAACATATAAGTTAGACTACTGGCATCAATGATTTTTCCCAAATGGTTTCCTCAAAGCTGAACACAGTAGATTCTTTATAATGCTGTGCATTTTGCTGATGAAAGATATCTTCCAAATGAATAATTAACTACAAGCAACAAAAGAATAATATAATGGAAAAAAGCATGTATGCGCTACTACGTAATTTATCAACCATGCTCCTGTTCTTCAGATGTGGCTTACATCTAATATTGACTATAAATTCAGGTAGTTAACAAAATTGAACATACATTTCTACTGCCTATAATTTATTTAATTGAATTTAATTAATAATGTGTGTGTATTAATCTTTAACTGCATATTTAATGAAACTGAATTAAACTGATTACTTTCTGAGAAGGCAATTTTCTGTAGGGCATTTGGTTTTATCTGAAGGGAACTAGTAAATTGGGCTTCTTCAAACTAGTGCCCCCCAGGCAGACCATACTGGCTAGGTATAACAGAAGTTATAGTTCAACATATCCAAAAGAACATAATATTGGAAAGGCTATGATAGCTGGCTGGACTAAAGTACTTCTAATGCTTTCCATCTCTGAATTTATTGATTCTAAAACTCTTAACTGAAAATGTCCATACATTCCTAAGAGAGCAGATGGATTAAAATAGTCCTGGGTTTGAATGAAGCTACGCCAGTTTGGTATTGGAAGTCTTGGCACATAAATAATGCAAAATATTGTAAATGTTCCTCTCTTATACTTTTGTCATTAAAATGATTGCACTTGTTATACATAGAGAAATCTTGCTATTTGTTTTATTTTTTTCAACCCTCTTTCCATCTTTGGGGCAGATACAGTAAATACTTTAAACATCAATAGAAAACTTCCTTAAATTCTTTGGTTTTTTACAGAATAGCTAAAATTTCACTGCTACACCTCTTGAGTAACCAGCTCACAATGATATCCAGATCAGATTTCAGCTAAACCCAATCTTTTTGAAAATATATTTACAGAAATTACCTTAAAGTGCTTAAAAATCTGCAGATACCAAGCACCATTGATTAACTTTCATTTCCCATAGTTTCCTGCTGTAACTATGCCAGTAGCATAGTGTAAGTGTGATTTGTTTATGCCTCCTCGTACTTTCTTTTGAAAAATATCTGGACTAAAACAGGTTTTTTTAAAACTATTTATTATTTTAAAATGTACTTATACTCTAATATCCTGTCTTTCCTCTGCAAGCTCCAAATAACATGCTTGGGCATCTCTCTCCAAATTTTCTCCCCACGGTAACAATCTTGTGGGGTAGGCTAGACTGATAAATAGTGACTACATTGAACTTATCCAGTGAATTCCATGATCAAGTAAGGACCTGAATCTGGTCTCTCTTATGCAAAGTGCAGAAAAAGAAAAACAATTATCCAAAGAAAGACAGGAGTAGAGATGTGCAAAACACATTTAATTAAGCACAAAATGGGCTGTTCTAAGTATTCTTGAAGGGTTTCAAGCTTCAAACAGATGACACTCAAAATGGTTCAAATTCAAAACATTTTGCATACCGCTAGGCAGAAAACAAAGGGAAACAAATTGTAAACATAATTTATATAACATTTTATCTCTCCATAACTTTCTATCCTTGCTTCCACTGTGTCCATACATTTATTCATTAAGTTTTTTAAAATTTCTCATCTCTCTCTTTTTGAGGATCTCATCAAATCCATCCAGCCATGGCTTTCTCAGTTTACGCCCTCCTCTTCACCCATTCACTTTTCTTTCATATGTTTTGTTCTCCTCATTCACTATCTATATAAGACCAAACCACCTCAACATAATTCTTTCATATGGGCCCCTCACTTTTCTATTCAATCCACATTCATTCAGCACCATTCATTCTTGAACCTATCTTTTTGTTGCACCATGCACACTTAATTAATCTGTCCCCATTATATTCAACTTATTTTTATTACATTTCTTCTGACATACAATATTTCCATATAACACTTCTATAGGCAGAATCGTAATTCTTAATATACAGTCTTTTCACATCTTTTGACATTCATTCCTTACAACAGACCACACAGTACCCACTATATTTCTACCAGCTTTTACCATGTCTTAAAACTGCTCCATCCATTTCTCCATCTTTACTAAATATTCTACCAAGGCATACAATAATTTCAGTAAACACTGTTCCAATTTTTCATCTTTTATGTATAACATGTAGCTGTTTGCTCCATTTTTCCTATAAAAAGCAATTGCTTTGGTCTTTGATCCATTTATTTTCAGACCCATATGTCTTGTTGCATTATACAGTCTAACATTTATTGCAAATAATCTGGATTCTCAAAAAACAGCATGTCATCATCAGCATGGAGAAGTACACTGATGTCCTTAACTAACCCCCTCTAACCTCATCATAACCGTTCCTTAAGTATTTGTCTATACGGACATTAAACAACCAAGGAGACATCACACATTCTTGTCTTACTCCCTGCTGAATATTGAACCATCTGCTAAACTTCCTATTTATTGTATACTGTGTTTATCACATTCAGCAACCAACCGTCAACTCCATATTTGCACTAAGTCCCATAATTCAAACCTATTCATTTTCTTGGATGCTTTCTTTAAAACAATAATGTACAATAAACTTCCTTGCTTATATACATATATTTCTCACCAAGTTGCTGAAGAGCAAAAATCTGGTCTGTGCAGTCTCTGCCTAGTACAAAGCCACACTGCGTTTTAAATGTTGCTTCTTGTATCCTTTCAATTAATCAGAATTCTGCCAAATATCTTTCCAGGCACACTTAATAAATATCCCTCTAGATCTGCATTCACTCTTCTTATATTTTCCTTGTACAAAGGAACAATAATGGCATCTTTCCAATTGCATGGAATGGATGCAACTTTCACACAAGCACTACACAGCTGATTCATAGGCAAACCACATCCATATTTTAAGATTTCTTCATATATGCCATCTACACCTGCTACCTTGCCACTTTTCAAGATTCTCCTGATATTTTTGACTTTCTTTCAGCACTTGTTTCAATTACATTTTTAACATATCACTAAAGTGCTTCTTCAGTATTCCCTCACTTCAGTTTCATCCAAAATTATTTTATTACTTTTGTTCTGAGTTCCATTCACTCTTCTAAAGGCTCCTTTTTAGTCATTTCACCCACTTCCACCACAATTATTTTGCAATTTCAATGCTTTATTTATTATTTCCTTGCTCTTTGACTATATTCTTTGCAACTATAGTTTTCTCTCTTTATATATTTTTATAATATCCTTCTCCAGCCCTCATTTTGCAGTAATAATTCTTTTATATGCATTTTTATCATCCACAGTCTCTTTCACTTCATTCCACTAAGCATCCTTTTTCATGCTTCCTGCTTGAATATCTTTCTCATTCCATTCCAATCAGCTCCCCTCCTACTTACATCTTATTTCCATTTTGTTGGGGGATTAATATTTTAATACAGGACTCATACTTTGTCTTCCTCTGGGTGGATGGTGTTCCAGTTACCATTCTCATTCATTTTGGCCTGCCTGCCTGTCTGCCCTCCCTCCCTCCCTCCCTCCATCTTGTTCTCACCCTTCCAGAAAATCTACCATTACCACAGGACTACATTCTTTCAAAATGTCACACAATTTTTCAAAAACCTCATCATTGGTTCTCCAAGTCACCATTCACCAAGTCACTGCTAATATCACTGACGTATGACTTCCTATTGCAAATTATTACAATTACTATTATCTTTATATTGTGCTTCCTCCTGAAGGAGCCCAGAGCACTATACAGAGGATCTATCTACCTGTATATTGATAAATGTCAATATAACATAGCAAAACTGTCTTTTCCAGGAATGGGCACACAGTGGCTACCAAGTCAAAGCTGGTTACAGGGACTCGTAAATACCACTATCAATTCAAAGATTACACCCAAGTCATGAACAGAATTTTATGGTGGAATTGTAATATATTCATATTCAACTGCTTTTGCAATCATGAAACCGAGAACCACCACTTATATTTTTGGATCAAATTTCAGTTTCTTCATCTATCCAATTAATAACCTCAGAAACTTTCACAAATCAACTACAGTATATCAGTATCTGTTAGCCTTGTGCAGGATTGGTTTGAACTTGCTGGTAAAGCACTTTGGTTTTAAAAAACCAAAGTGCTTTACCAGCAAGTTCGAACCAATCCCTCTGCAGCGCCATCAATCCAGCTTAAAGGTGTGTCACTAGAAAATGTCGACCACTTTTCTTATCTCGGCAGCTATCTATTTACAAAAGCCGACATCGACGCTGAAATTCAGCATTGCCTGAGCTCTGTGAGTGTAGCTTTCTCCCGAATGAAGTGTAGAGTGTTTGAGGATCGGGACATTCGCAGGGAGACCAAAATGCTTGTTTACAAAGCCATTGTACTACCAACCCTTCTGTACGCCTGTGAAACATGGACCCTCTACAAACGCCACCTCCAACTTCTTGAAAGATTCCATCAACGCTGCCTCCGAAAAATTCTGCAAATTACTTGGGAAGATAGGCGGACTAATGTTAGCGTATTAGAAGAAGCGAAAACCACCAGCATTGAAACAATGATCATCCAACATCAACTTCGCTGGACCGGTCATGTTGTTCGAATGCCTGACCGTCGTCTTCCAAAGCAGCTACTTTACTCCCAACTTAAGAACGGAATATTGGTGGACAGCAAAAGAGATTCAAAGATACTCTCAAAGCTAATTTAAAAAAATGTAATATCAGCATTGAGAACTGGGAAGCCCTAACTCATAAGCGTTTCAATTGGAGGTCAGCCTTTATTAATGGCGCTATGGACTTTGAAGAAACACGAGTACAGGGTGAAAGGGAGAAAAGAGCTAAAAGGAAGGCACGTCAGGCAAACCCTCATCATGACCGTCTCCCACCTGGAAACCTATGCCCTCATTGTGGGAGGCTGTGCGGATCCAGAATTGGCCTTTATAGCCACTTACGGATCCACTGTTAAAATTTTACCTTTGGAAGACAATCTTACTTGGCTACGAGTGATCGCCAATGAATGAATGAATGTGCAGGACACTCAGCTATTTTCATGAATCAGCATGGCAAATATCTCCTGAAATCTGCTTCCAAACAGATCTAACTGAAACTTGATCTCTCATTCCAAGAACACAGATTATTCAGTGGAATACTGAAAACTGCTTTTACTTGTTCTTAATCACAGATAGTATATTTTAAAGCCTGTCTATACTGCTTTGCTTCAGATTTATAGTGCAACATCTGCTAACTGGAAATAATAGATAAAAATGTCTTCAGTAGCAATATTTACCAATGGTAACCATGTCTGGTACAAGGCATAAGATTAGGCATCTACTATTTATGAAAAAACTCACGCTCTTCTTCCTTTGGATCAAGTTGTGTAACACTGACAGATAAGCGATCCACACGTTCTTGTAAGGAATTCACTCGGAAAGAAAAACTATGTGCCTCATTGAAAAGCTCGCCAAAGATATCTTCTGCATATTTACCTGCAAAAGGAAGTTTTTAAAAATAGGGTTAAGAATATGAACATGCTTCAAAAGACTTGGATTGTTTTATCATACTTCCAGTTTAGATATATATCATATAATAAAAATGCAGGCTTAAAAAAGTCAAGTCATTAATGGAATCTATATTGGTCTGTTGCGTTGAAAGTTTTGTGGCACTTAGACTAACACACAGGAGAAGCTTCAATAGCCTTTTTATTGGAGTTCTGTGCATAATTATAGGTGCAATGCCCATTAACAGCAGCTTGTCCCAGTCCTTAAGAACTTGTATGCTTTGTTTCATGATCCAAGAAATATCCCATTTTTCTCAGTAATTATCCCAGGTGTTTTTTAAGGTGTAAGAGTTAAGCATCTGTGTTTTTCCCCCACTACTACAGATATATAGGTGTTTACAATCTGAAACATGCATAATTTCTATGCATTATAAATGAAAGTCTGTAGAAATGTTTAAATATGTATTTACAAATAAAACAAAAATGGACTCCAAGACTATTCTAATCAAGAGAGAGAATGGAATGTCCACTCCAAGATTAATGCAACTAGAAGTGCCAGAATATTACCACAGGCGTAAAATAGAATTGAAGTCTAGTAGTTAGTTACTCATAATTCCATAGACATAAAAAACAAAAAAAACCCAACAACACTGAACATCTAGCAGCTTTAAATATAATTATTTTGACTAAACAGTCAAGTATTTTGCTAAAGATCCAAACAGAATTGCTGGATATTTGAAACCCTAATACAGTTTCTTCTTTTTGGAATGCACAAAGATTATTATTATTATTATTATTATTATTATTATTATTATTATTTGTATTTGGCTCTTTGTGTTCATCCTCTTCCTGGTGGGCTTACTTTGTTGTAAATGACTTTTAATGATTTAGTTGGAAAGAGAAAAAGAATGCAGGACTATATTTCAAAATGTTAATTTTAAGGGGCATCTTTGTTTATTTTCCTGAAAAAAATCTTTAACTATTGCCGATCTTCCTGTTTATACGCAGGTGCATGCACTCACAGAGACGGATATTTTTAAAGCCTGCTATCTCAGGGTTAAAACCCTGTAACTCTATTCTACTCTCAGATACTTAATACTTAATATTTTATAATACATACATATCACTAATATCCTCATAATACTGTTTCAAGAAATGCCCACACTTTCTCTTGAAGGGTCCCCCAGGGAGGTAGTGCTCATAATTACAACTACTACATTGTCTTTTACTGTGCAAAATGACCAATAGATGGAATAACTAACAGGTACTAATAAAATAAAACTCTCAACCAGGAGGCAACTACAGACTCCGTGCCATGTATGGGACAATCCTCTTAAGGGCAGTTGAATCCAGAATTTGATATCTTCTCTGTATACCTGAAACTTCAAAAACTAATGTAGTCATGATACTCAAGATGCTAATGTTAGAAACTCAATGAATAATCCATGTAGTGATATATTTCTTTCACACATGCCGGTCCTTGTTTTTGTCTCTGCACAGAAAGACTTGAATTAAATCTACAAATGCTACTTAGAATCATACTTAGTGGCATTTAGAAGCCTACACAAATTGGCAGAAAATTTTCAAAAATGTTAATTCAACAGCAAGAGTGAAGAATGTTCTATTCAAGCTTCATGTAAGACCATGTCCATTAATCTTAACAACAACAAAAAATCCTACCTGTACGGTCAAAATAGTGTAGGGTTGGACTGGGTTGACTTTCTTCACTAAAAGAAAGTCAACCCAGCAGTATTTTCCAGAATGCTGCCAGGCTGTAAGGTTTTGCCTGCAGAGTCCAGCGTCACTGTAAGTAAGCATAGTTTTTCTAAAGTACAGGTGCTATGCCTGTATAAAATGTTCTAAGCTCAGAATGTCAGTTTCAGATGTTCTGGGCTCAGAATAAAAAGCATTTTCTGTCTAAACTCCAATAGATTCCCTGGCACAAAACTGGAAATCAAAAGGAAAAGCAAATGAAATAGAAAGCTTCCCCAAGCTAATAGCAGACATAATATTCACAGGGCCCCAACGTTGTTTAAGGGCAACCATGGGGTCATATTTTATTTCTTCACCTCTTTTCATTCATTTACAAATTATTTTACCATTGACTTGATGAACAAAATCATGGCTCAGGATCAGATTATCTTGAAGATCAGGGGGGAGGGAGAGAGACACACATGCTAGAATAGAAACTTTTTCCTGGACTTTTAGGGAAAGAAAAATGTACCCAGTTTTCTCTAATGTGGGGAATGGCTGCTGTAGTACATCAATGATATGATCAATTTTAAATAACTTGCATCTTAAAGCATTGTCCTAAGTTCTTTTAAAATGACATTGGTAGGGTTAGGACTTACACAGTAGTAATAAATTCCAAATGAGGACGTGGAAAAATAATATCCTCTCTCTGCCACCAGAGAGGTAAAATCTGAAAATGAGATAGATGTCTTCAAGGCAAGCTTAACAGTTCAAAAAAAATCTACATACAGTACTTAAATTTTATTTATTTATCCATCTATCTATAAATCAAATGTATAGAGCTGTCCATCTCATAAATGTGACTCTGGGTGGTGTATAACCAACAGCAGCTAAAAACAATATAACCACCATTAAAAACAATTAAACCTAAATAAAAACCAAGATTGTGGGAGAATAACAGCCACCTACACAATGCAGCCATCTGTATAAATATAAAGTATATGTATAATAAAAGCATAAAATAGGGATGACAACTTGTACAGACATCCAGATGTTGAACTGCAACTCTAGCAAGCCCAGCCAGTCACTTCCAATCCGGTGAGGGTGAGGGACACGGAAGTTTAGGAATATTTGGTAGGTCACAGATCACATACTTTTCATCGAATGAAATCTGTGTATACATTTACTGTTTATTTCTTCATAGAACACAGTCCCACCTGAAGGAGACTACAGTGAGGAAGAAAAGATCTCTGTTTGTGGGGTTTCCTATATGCCACAAAATTTACCACTATGCCCATGTAATGCTTTGCAGGTACAGGATTGCCCTGGAAAAAGCATAATGGGACCATGTCGGAGTGGTCTTGTAGCTGCTGTTTCCAAAGGCTTCTGGTACAGGGCTCTGACCCAAGATGCCTCACCAACAACAGGCTTAGCGTAAGAAAATTCTCTCATATTAATATGAACGGGAGAAAAATTAAAAATGTATGCCAGAACCCTCCTTTGCCCCCGCTTTCAGTCCTGGTTGGCAAGCCTTTGGAAATAATAGATCACACACGTACACACCACTGCATATTTGTTTAATGGATTTCTACCTAATTCTCAAATAATTCCCAGTATTACTTAAAACACAACCCATAAAGCACATAAAGGCAGTAAAAACAAACAAACAAAAAAATCTAAAAAGAGCCATGTAAGATAATCAACATAGATAAATACAGCTTAACTAAAAGGATGGAGAATATATTAAAAAAAATCACTAAATACTGAAATGACATTAAAGCAAGTACCAGGAAAGCAAGCTTTCAATATTCCACAGTCAAAACGTCACTGTTTTGAAAGCCCTTTATTCAGTAAACTGCAATTATATCTTAGACAGTAGGAGAGCTTTGGAAAGGTACTGTATCTAATAAAGATGTTATAGAGGGACAATGCTTTACTTCTGAAGAGGTTTACAAATCATAAGCAACGTTCTGAATTTAGCTTTGTGCATTGTGCTTGCTCTTGAAAGCATTAATCACATCAGATCAAAACCAATTAAGAACATCCCTAATATCAAAATATCAATACAAAAGCTGGTGTTATTTCTAGGAGTCCTGTATTAAAAAGCAATTCATATGTCCACAAGAATTAATAAGATGATTCTAGAAAGGTAGTTAAGTCTGTTGCAAATAATGAATGTTTGTCAAAAGAAGCTAAAATCACCGTGCATAATAATGTGCTTTTCCCCACTTTGCTATATGGGAAAAAGAATTGGATACTTCAAAAGCAACAAAAACTTGAATGCAGTGAAAATGGGATGTTTCATAAGTGTGTATGGCAAAACAAAAAGACAATGAATCAAGAATGAATAGATGTTGAACATAGATTGAATACAAAAATGAATGACCAGTATGAAAGAACTATGTTGAACTATGTTCACACAGAGAGAATGAATGAGGATCAAACTGCAAAACAAAATGAAGGAAGATTAAAGATTAAATGGATCAAGAGCAAGATTAAAAGGATCAATAACAAAAGGAAGACTGAGAAAGTTATGTTTGGGTGGAATTGCTGAGATTGCCAAAAAGAAAGGTGAGAAGTTTAAAGAACAAAAGGTGATATACTATAGGTAGTCCCTGTTTAGCAACTACCTCGTATAGTGACCATTCAGTTACAACGGTGATGAATAAGGAACTTTGCGCCCAATCCTCACATTTACGACCTTCGCAGGAAAGCAAAGGAAAGCTGAGGTAAGATCGTAAGCACAGTTAGTTTCACTTAGTGACTGTTTTGCTTAACGACAGAGTTGCCAGTCCCAATTGTGGTTGCTAAACGAGGACTACCTGTATATAAAATGGTATGTGGACATGATGGAAACAAGGATGGTTTGCAAAGATAGAAAGGAATGGAGAAGAATAGTCAACGGTGTTGGTGTAAACTGGTTAGCTATATTTACTTTTCTTTTTCTTATCCCACGTCTTTAGTGTTATTGGCTTATTGTTCTTACTCTTTTTTGTGCTCTGTGTAATGTTGATTGTCCCAAAACGGAATAGTGTGATGGGTGTATATATACAGTACATAATTAATAGGTCCATACTCTCTGCATTCTCCTAGAATATGTCACCCATCAGAAAACCGAAGTAGGTTTAATTCCAAAACTAGGCCTGAAGGAGACTGAAATAAGTCTAGAAAATTAATCTCATTAAATATTAATTCAAAATGGCAATTATACATGCTTGAGCAACTTCCCAGGAAGAGATTCTTAGCAACTGGCTGATAATTATAATCATGAACTTTAGTCAATGTAGGTTTCTTCAGAAGTGGTAGAATCTCTGTTGTTTTTAAGACAATTAGGAAACACATACACACTGGGCAAGGAAAGTATTTATCACTGCCTGGATACAGCCAATTAAGCCCTTTTTTATTTGATGTAATAAAGCCGACAAGGCAACGAGCAAAGAAAGAGATGGCAGGTCAGCTTATCCAAACATCTTATCCTTGTCCTCAGCTCTGAATAACTGATATTCAGCATCAGCACCAATGCAGATGGGATATTCATTCATTCATTCATTCATTCATTCATTCATTCATTCACTCACTCACTCACTCACTCACTCACTCACTCAAACTGTTTGAATGCTTGTAACTTGGTATCAAATATGTTACTTAATGCTTCTTGAGAGTTCCTGTATACCTAAAATTTCTAGTCAGATCAGACTGTTAAAACTGTAGTGACTTGATGTAGTATTTAAATGACAAAATCACTTTCCAAAGATCAGAGATCTATATTAAACTTGCATTAACTATACAGTTAACCGTAAAGTATTTATCCTTAAAAGGTAACTAAAAAGCACAAGAAAGCATAGGAAGTTCAGACCCAATCTATTACTTAAGTGTGCAAAACACCCGATATATTAGTTGAAACAGAAGATATCATACATTAGAAAAGCCAGCAGTGGCAAAGAAAGACAAACTTTCTCTAGAAGGCTATTCCACAAAACACGGGCTTCAATAGAGAAGCAACTCCTCCTAGTCTCAGCTCCCCTTATTTCGTGATAGTGAGGGAGGGACTGTCAGCAATTTTTCCCATACACTTTGCATCGGATGGTTGATTGTGGTTAAAAGAGGTGGTCCTGAAGGTATCTTGGTGTCAAGCCACATAGGACTTTACAGGTTAAAATCAGCACTTTAAATTGCACCCAGGAAATCAATTCAGGGCCTGAAACACATATCTGTGTTCGCGGTATCTAGCCCATTAACAGATGGACTGCTGTATTTTGAACTAATTTTATTTATTTATTATTTAAAATTATATGACCGCCCAACTCCCCCAATGGGGGACTCTGGGCGGTTTACAATAAAATTAAGGTTAAAATATAAATATAAAATTACAAATTATTAAAAAGGTAAAGGTTCCCCCCGCACATTTGTCCAGTCGTGTCCGACTCTAGGGGCCGGTGCTCATCTCCATTTGTTAGCCGAAGAGCCAGCGTTGTCCGAAGACGCTTCCACGGTCATGTGGCCAGCATGACGCGCGCGGAACGCTGTTACCTACCCACCAAAGTGGTACCTATTCATCTACTTGCATTTGCATGCTTTCGGATTGCTAGGTTGGCAAGAGCTGGAGCTAGTGCGGGAGCTCACTCCGTCACGCAGGGCTAGGGATTCGAACCTCCGAACTTGCGATCGACAAGCCTGGCGTCTTACCCACTAAGCCACCACGCCCCCTAATTATAATAAATATAAAATCCAATCTGGCGAGTTGATCTCAAATAATAGGGAGGACATTATGGTATTAACCACCCCCAGGAGGAGCTATTACTTTCCCCCTCCCACGCTAGGCAGCAGAACCAGGTTTTCAGATCTTTCCTAAAGGTCGGGAGGGAGGAAACCTGCCTCAACTCTGGGGGCAAGATATTCCAAAGGGCGGGCACTACTACAGAGAAGGCCCGCCTCCTGGACCCCACTAGATGAAATTCCCTCATTGATGGGGTCCGTAGCAAGCCCTCTCTGATCGGGTGGGGCGGGTCGATGATATGGGGATAAGACGGTCCCTCAGGTATCCTGGTCCCATGCCATGTAGGGCTTTAAAGGTAATAACCAACACCTTGAATTGGACCCGGAAGCAAACCGGCACCCAATGCAGCTCGCGGAGCAAAGGTGTTATATGTGATCTTGGTGCACCTAAAATTGCCCGCGTGGCCGCATTCTGTACCAGCTGTAGCTTCCGGATATTCCTCAAGGGTAGCCCCATGTAGAGTGCATTGCAATAGTCTATGTGGGAGATGACAAGGGCATGAGTGACCGTTCGGAGGGCATCGCGGTCCAGGAATGGGTGTAACTGGCGCATAAGCCGAAGCTGTGCAAAGGCCCTCCTAGCCACGACTGCCACCTGCTCTTCAAGCAGGAGTCGTGAGTCCAGGAGGACCCCCAAGTTCCGCACCGGCTCCGAATGCGGCAGTGCCACCCCATCCAGAACCAAAGACGACAACTTCCCGGATAGCGCCTTGGTCATCAATTCACAGCCAATTTTAATTTCTGAATGGATTTTTACAGGCAGCCCTATGTACAGCGCATTGCAGTATCCAACCAAAGGGATTTATATACATTTATGAACTTCATGAATGGATCTGGCTGGCCACTACTGGACCAGATGAGCTGTTGATATGATCTACTAAAACTCTTTCTGTGTTTTCCTCCTTCCCTCACATTCTTTCACCTCCTCTCCTCTGCTGATTAATACTACCAATGCTGCCTCCCCAGCTATCACTGTCATTCAAGATGAACTAGTCAACTAGTTAAGGCTGCAGCTAGACATCACTTTTAAACAAAAGGTTTTTTTTTCTTATGTTAGCAGCCAAATGGCCCTATTAGACACTGTCTTTGGGGCACAGAACCTCTGAAAGGTTCTAAGACCTTCCTTCTCATCTCTTCAGTGCTCTCATTAGACATGTATCCCCAGGTCACCATGTGATTTTTATCAATGTGGTAGAAAAGAGCCATATTAAAGACACCTCCCTATCCTCTTAACTTGCTAGCCAATATACTGCTTTCTTTTAATGGCTGGCTATGCAGCCTCTTGCTTGTTGCTAACACTGCCTATCTGGCAGTGTGGCTGGGGATCCACCTGGACTAATGTCAAGCCTACCCCTGGGATCACTCAGCCCTGGCTATCCTAATGAAACCACACATAAACCTAAAGCCTGCTAAATTATCTTCTATTTCTTCTGAGTTAATGGCTGTAAGGTAAAGGTAAAGGTTCCCCCCGCACTTTTGTGCAGTCGTGTCCTGGTTCTTCGAGAGATTATTTCTGCATTCACAGAAACAGATGATGTGCCTGCACACAACCTTTTACAAGACCTTCTATATAGGTGGGGCAGGCTTTTAGGCAGGAAACATTCTGCTCTGTGCTTCTGGGTACGGTTTCTGCCTTTCCTCTCGGGTTCGTATTAGACTGCTGGCGCAGCCCAGATAGCAGGCATACCCACTGAATGGCTGGGGGAAAAGGCAGTTGACTCATGTGAATGTACATGTGATCACTTCAAGAACCACAGTTACAGGTAAGCAATCTGTTCTTCATGGTCTCTGTACACCGCATGTATGGATAAGTATCAAGCTTATTGAGGGGGGGGGAGGGTAAAGCGATACATCTGTTTATACTCAAACAACAAGATGGCAGTGTTGAATTAAAAGTAGATAGTCTCAATCAGGATGCAGTTATACAGAGATCAGTGGTATGCCTAGGTAATATACAACAGAGAAAGCTAGAGCTCTTGTTGAATGCAAACAAAACCCCTGATGTGAGACTTCACACTTGGTGATAAGATACTAAAATCACCTCTGGGATCCTCTTTGAAATCTCACCCACCCCAAACCTCACCAACATGTAGAAGAACTTTTTACATGCATATCAGTTGGTAGGAGTTTTATTATTGCAGAATTCTATTAATCAACAGTAGCAAGTCAGACTTCATTGCCATGTTAGTAGAATATAACTATATATTCCAGCGGAATGCTTTTTTTAAATAGTAATTTTATTAAAGATTATAATTATAATAGTAAAAACTAATACAAACTAAAAGAAAGAAGAATAGAAAGAAAGAGTAAAATGTGCAAAGAGAAAAAAGATGTAAAGAATAGAAGGAAGGAAAGAAAGAAAAGTGCAATTCCAGTGCATTACTTTATATACACTCAATAGGTTTTATATAAATTTTGTAAAGCCTCTGAAATGTCAATTCTTTTATGACCGTTATATTCAACAATAAAGCTACATGTAGAACATTTTTTAAAATACATAGGGGATAGGACAACAACAAATCTTTAAAAAAAATAAAGAGATGGACATGATGAAATAGGATTTGGGGTACAGCCACTCAGATTTGGCCATATGAAATTTACCCTTAAAATCCATTAATTCTTAATAAATTAGGTACTTACTTAGACTGCTTAACTGTCTTATTATGTTTGCCAAGGAAATATTGGTAACACATTCCAGTTCATTCTTGATGCCTCGTGGCAGAGCTGTATGGCAAAGATATCTAGGGTCTATGTTTCTTTTTACCAGTGGCATCTTGAAATATCAAGCAGCTAACGGACCTGTGAAGAGATAGAAGAGCAAATTATAATATAGTTCAGTGTTGCTTGTTTCCAAATAAGATGTACAAAGGATGACAAACACTTGAAAATACAATTAAGGCACCTGTGAAAAGTTGCAAGTCAGATGCAAAAGAGCCTCTGTACTATTCATTCATTGGTTGTGAAGCTCGGAGAATTATATTTTATAGTTCTACATATTGTGCCAGATGGTATAAACCAGCTTTTCCAAATTTGGATTTCTCTAAATGCCTGCATTATGGCATCTCAGCTAAGCATGTGGCCAATAGGCTGGGATGACAGAAGGTATAGTCCAAAACTTCTGGAATGAACTAAGCTGAGAAACACAAGTATATTCCACAATCACATGGTAAAAATGATGGGGAAAGTGATTTCTTGATTTTAAGGGAAATTAAACAGGTTGTAATAAATACATATACTGGATTTCAAAAAAAGTGGATTTTAATAAACTCAGAGCAATGATAAGGAGGATCCCATGATATGAGAACCTAATGAGAAGAGAGTAAGAATTCCTAAAAAGGAAGATTTAATATAGCATTCTTAATACTACTGCAAAAAAATTCAGTATGAGGAAAGAAAGGAGGACAGAAGAAGCCCAATATGGCTACACAAAAAACGTAATAATGATTACGTCACAGAGTAAGAGCACAGATCAGTAGGCTGCAATCTAGAAAGAGCATCTGTAAAGCTGAAGTTCAAAATGAGCTGATATTGACAAAGGATGCCAACCACAAATGGCTTCTTTAAATATGTTCAAAATAAAAGGAAAGAAAAAAAAACCCCAGTATACCAGTTGTTCACTAAAGATAGGAAAATGCTAATAGATTACAAAGAAATTATATACAATTCCTATTTTGGTCCAGTTTTCTCCAAACCGAAGATACGTCAGTCAGTTGTGAAAGGGCAAGAGCGAAACTTAAGATTCATAAGAAAAATCTGTTTATTTTGAATAAGTTTAAATCTTCAGGGCTAAAAAATTCCATCCTAGGGTAAAGGAATGAAATGATGGTCTAGCTGAACCATTATCAATTATATTTTAAAAATTCTGGAGAAAAGGTGAAGTGGCAGATGATCTGTGGAGGGTAAATGTTGTCCTTCATTCTGGGAAACTAAACATTAATCAATCTGGTATCAACATCTGAGAAAATTCTAGAGCAAATCCTAAAGCAATTCACTTTATAAACCAGTGTTTCTTAAACTGTTTTTCTCTCAGGAGCCCTGCCCACTTTTAAAAATCATGGAGGACCGCAAAAGAGCTTTTGTTAGTATGGGTATGGGTTAGTATGGGTATGATTTGTAAACCGCCCAGAGTCCCTTGAGGGAGTTGGGCGGTGAGAAATTGAATGAATGAATGAATGAATGAATGAATGAATGAATGAATGAATGAATATAAATAAATAAATAAATAAATAAATAAATAAATGGGTTATATTTATCAATATTTACCATATTGGAAATTAAAATTGACACATTTACTGCCACCACTGCTTCTCACGATTGATTGATGGGATTTTAATATTGTATTATTTTTCAACATAGGCTGGTAAATAATTTTGATTTTGCGGACCCCTGAGAGGATCTTGGGGGACCCCCAGGGGTCCTAGGACCACACTTTAAGAAACACTCTTATAAACAATGCAGTATGTACTAGAAATCACCATAAATTTGTAAAGAGCAAGTATTGCCAGATTAACATTTCTGATCAGGTAGCTTCCTTAGTAAACTGGGGAATGCTATGGAAACAATATACAATATTTTAATTTCATCAAAGCACTGATGAAGTATCATATGACATTTTGATTAGTAAGCTAATTGAGGGCTGGATAGCATGACAAATAAGTGAATACATAGCTAGTTTGAAAATGGCAAAAGAATGATCATCAATAGTTCCTTATCAAACTAGAATGAGGTATTAAGTGGGATGCCATGAGAGAGCTAGTGTGATGTAGCAGTTAAAATGTTGGATTAGAACCTGGGAGACAAGACTCAAGTTCATCCTCAGCCATGGAAATGGAAGCTCATTGGAGGTCTTTCAGCCAGTCATTCTCACTCAGACAAGCGTATCTCATAGGACAGTGCTTTCCAAACTGCCGCCGTTGGCGACACATCAACGGCGGCAGCACGCGCAGCGGTGGGGATGGCGGTGGCGGCCTCCGCTAAAATGCAGAAGCGCTGATGGCGCACCGCTGCCGTCGTCGCTGCCACCGCCGCCGTGCACACCACCGCCACCGCCGCGCATGCCCCCACCATGCACGCCCCTGCCGCCGCTTCTGGGTTGTGTTGCGACACACTAAACTGTGTGTTGCGACACACTAAAGTGTCACGACACACAGTTTGGAAAGCTATATCATAGGAGTATTGTTTTGGGGATAAAAAAGGGAGATCCTAGAATAGTAACTAATTGCAAACTGAATATGAGCCAGCATTATGAAGAGTCCTAAAAACAGGCAAGTACAATTTAGGCAGCATCAACAGAAATATAACTTTCAAATCATGGCAAATAACCTTTCCATTTTATTCTGCTTTGGTAAGACTATTATCCCCTTCATGGATCACTGCCTTGTCATGGCGAAGGGGCTTGCGTAACTCAATGAAGTCAGGTCAAGAAGAACAGGTCATGACGGAGAGTTCTGACAAAACGTGGTCCAAAACTGGAGGAGGGAATGGCAAACTACTCCAGTATCCTTGCCAAGAAAACCCATGGACAGTATCAAAAGGCTAAAAGATAGGACGCCGGAAGATGAGCCCCTCAGGTCGGAAGGTGTCCAAAATGCTACTGGGGAAGAGCGGAGGGCAATTCCGAGTAGCTCCAGAAAGAGTGAAACGGCTGGGCCAAAGCCAAAAGGACGCTCAGTTGTGGATGTGTCTGGAAGTGGAAGGAAAGTCTGATGCTGTAAAGAACAATATTGCATAGGAACCTGGAATGTAAGATCTATGAATCAAGGTAAGCTGGATGTGGTCAAACATGAGATGACAAGATTGAACATCGACATCTTGGGAATCAGCGAACTAAAATGGACAGGAATGGGCGAATTTAATTCAGGAGACCATTATATATACTACTGTGGGCAAGAATCCCTTAGAAGAAATGGAGTAGCTCTCATAGTCAATAAAAGAGTGGGAAAGGCAGTACTGGGGTACAACCTCAAAAACGACAGAATGCTTTCAGTTCGAATCCAAGGCAAATCATTCAACATCGCAGTGATCCAAGTCTATGCCCCAACCACTGATGCTGAAGAAGCTGAAGTTGACCGGTTCTATGAAGACCTACAACACCTTCTAGAACTAACACCAAAAAAGATGTCCTTTTCATCATAGGGGACTGGAATGCTAAAGTAGGAAGTCAAGAAATAACCGGAATAACAGGCAAGTTCCGGCTCGGAGTACAAAATGAAGCAGGGCAAAGGCTAATAGAGTTTTGTCAAGAGAACACGCTGGTCATAGCAAACATTCTTTTCCAACAACACAAGAGACGACTCTACACATGGACATCACCAGATGGTCAATACCGAAATCAGATTGATTATATACTTTGCAGCCAAAGATGGAGAAGCTCTATAGAATCAGCAAAAACAAGACCTGGAGCTGACTGTGGCTCAGATCATGAGCTTCTTATCGCAAAATTTAGGCTTAAATTGAAGAACGTAGAGAAAACCACTACACCACTCAGGTATGACCTAAATCATATCCCTTATGAATATACAGTGGAGGTGAGGAATAGATTTAAAGGATTAGATCTGGTAGACAGAGTGTCTGAAGAACTATGGATGGAGGTTCGTAACATTGTACAGGACGCAGCAACTAAAACCATCCCAAAGAAAAAGAAAGGCAAGAAAGCAAAGTGGCTGACTGATGAGGCTTTACAAATAGCTGAGGAAAGAAGGAAAGCAAAAGGCAAGGGAGAAAGGGAAAGATATAAACAACTGAATGCAGAAGTCCAGAGAATAGCAAGGAGAGATAAGAAGGCCTTCTTAAATGAACAATGCAAAGAAATTGAGGAAAACAATAGAATGGGGAAGACTAGAGATCTCTTCAAGAAAATCGGAGATATCAAGGGAATGTTTTTGTGCAAAGGTGGGCATGATAAAGGACAAAAAAGGCAGGGACCTAACAGAAGCAGAAGAGATTAAGAAGAGGTGGCAAGAATACACAGAAGAACTATACAAGAAAGATCTTAATGTCCTTGATAAATACGATGGTGTGGTCACTGACCTTGAGCCGGACATCCTAGAGTGAAGTCAAGTGGGCCTTAGGAAGCATTACAAACAACAAAGCTAGCGGAGAAGACGGTATCCCAGCTGAGCTATTTAAAATCCTAAAAGATGATGCTGTTAAAGTGCTGCACTCAATATACCAACACATTTGGAAAATTCAACAGTGGCCACAGGATTGGAAAAGGTCAGTTTACGTTCCAATTCCAAAGAAGGGCAATGCCAAAGAATGTTCAAACTACCGTACAATTGCGCTCATTTCACATGCTAGCAAGGTTATGCTCAAAATCCTACAAGCTAGGCTTCCGCAGTATGTGAACCGAGAACTACCAGAAGTGCAAGCTGGGTTTCAAAGAGGCAGAGGAACTAGAGATCAGATTGCCAACATTCGCCGGATCATGGAAAAAGCAAGAGAGTTCCAGAAAAACATCTACTTCTGCTTCATTGACTACGCTAAAGCCTTTGATTATGTGGATCACAACAAACTGTGGCAAAGTCTTAAAGAGATGGGAGTACCAGACCACCTTACCTGTCTCCTGAGAAACCTGTATGTGGGTCAAGAAGCCACAGTTAGAACCGGACATGGAACCACCGACTGGTTCAAAATTGGGAAAGGAGTACGACAAGGCTGTATATTATCACCCTGCTTATTTAACTTATATGCAGAGTACATCATGAGAAATGCCGGGCTGGATGAATCACAAGCCGGAGTTAAGATTGCCGGGAGAAATATCAACAACCTCAGATATGCAGACGATACCACCCTAATGGCCGAAAGTGAAGAGGAACTAAAGAGCCTCTTGATGAGGGTTAAAGAGGAGAGTGCAAAAGCTGGCTTGAAACTCAACATTAAAAAAACCCAGATCATGGCATCTGGTCCCATCACCTCCTTGCAAATAGAAGGGGAAGAAATGGAAGCAGTGACAGATTTTATTTTCTTGGGCTCCAAGATCACCGCAGACGGTGACTGCAGCCATGAAATTAAAAGACGCTTGCTCCTTGGAAGGAAAGCTATGGCAAACCTAGACAGCATATTAAAAAGCAGAGACATCACCTTGCCGACAAAGGTCCGTATAGTTAAAGCTATGTTTTTTCCAGTAGTAATGTATGGCTGTGAGAGTTGGACCATAAGGAAGGCTGAGCGCCGAAGAATTGATGCTTTTGAACTGTGGTGCTGGAGAAGACTCTTGAGAGTCCCTTGGACTGCAAGGTGGTCAAACCAGTCAATCCTAAAGGAAATCAACCCTGACTGCTCATTGGAAGGACAGATGCTGATGCTGAAGCTGAAGCTCAAATACTTTGGCCACCTAATGCGAAGAGAGGACTCACTGGAAAAGACCCTGATGCTGGGAAAGACTGAAGGCAAAAGGAGATGGGGACGGCAGAGGATGAGATGGTTAGATAGCATCACTGATGTAATGAACATGAATTTGAGTAAACTCAGAGACAGTGGAGGACAGGATGGCCTGGCGTGCTATGGTCCATGAGGTCACGAAGAGTCGGACACGACTAAACGACTGAACAACAACAACAACAAAGACTATTATGGAGCACTATTGTTGGATTCAGACAAGGAAAGTGAGGGTGATCAGGGGACAAGAAACTAAATCTTATGAAGAGAGACTGGAGGAGCTGGATATGTTTAGCATTCAGAGGAGAAAAACTGAGGGAGAATGAAATAACACCCTTCAAATAATTGAAAGGGTATCATGCAGAAGGTTAAGAGCTGTTTTTCATTATTCTACATTGTAAAACATGAAATAATGGATTTAGCTATCATGAAGACAGATTCCAGCTGAATGCTAGGAAAAAGAAAACCTTTCCAAGATAAAATAATTTGGCAATAGAACTACCTACGTAAAGAAAAGGTGAGCTTCTCTTTATTGGATCTGTTCAAATGGGGGCTAGTCATCTGTCAGAACTGCTTTAATTTGGATTTCTGCACTGAGCAATGTATTGGACGTAATAGCCTAAATGGCTCATTTTAACTGTAAGATTCTAAATAACCATGCAATTTCTTAAATAAAAAGTGAAAAATACAGATAATAATTTTCCCACCCTAAATTGCTCAGAGGTAGCAAAGAATATATGGAAACGAAACCATAAATCAGTGGCAGAAAACCTGCTGTAAAAACAGACATTCTAGATTTATTTATTTGATTTATCACCGCCCACTCCCCCAAGGGAGTGGATTTAGTGCTTAACTTCTCCACTTAAAACTATTAAATAGCACAACGCAATAAATGTAGGTAACAATTTATCATGATTATCTGTGAATACACTCACACTAGTTCCAATGCTTGTGTGAGAAGATCCTGGGTGGTAACAAGAGATTACGTTCTCATGTCTACTAACAAATTAAGAAACTGAAATCATGCTAAATTCAAATGTCAATTTGCTGATCTTTTAACAAAAAATATGTGGCATTATACTGTTTATGTTTATGTTTATGTGTGTATGTGTGTCACTTCTATACCAGAGGACTGGAAAATACTCAATTTAATGTCAGTTTTTAGGAGGGATTCAGATGTTTACCCACTGAGGATTTGACATCTGTTTTAAGTACAGTGGCAAAAATATATAATGATCAAATATGTAGGAGGACAAATGTTATCCTATCTATGATAAGTAAAATTCCTATTCCCTGGACTGTGAAAACATCCACCCATTGGACCTCATGCTATCAGTTATTTGGCCTCACTCAGTCCATCACAGCACCCAGACATCATTCTGTGGAACCTCAGACTCTTCTAATACAAATTACAGTACATGATACTCTGCATCTCCTGGTAACTGCACCTACCTGCAGACATTAAATGGCACCGAGGATGGTAAATTCTTTTTAAAAATTTACTCACTGCTATCCATTACCAATTGACCCTAGAAGTAGAAATGGAAGTACTCTAGAAAAGTGCCCTAACCTTTAACTCTCAGAGGTAATCTTCTGTGGTACGATACTATGGTCAATGATATCAAAAACAGCTGGGAGGTCAAGCAAAAGTAGCAAGCTGCATTCCCATTATTCTTCTCCCAAGAAAAGTCACAACAAAGACCTGGATAAAGGGTTGACAATATTATTTCAGGCTGAAAAACAGATCTCCACCTAAATGGAAATGGGTCTAGACAAGCAGCTACTGGCACATTTTCAAATATCTTCTCCAAAATGGGTTATGGGCCACTAGCATCTGAGTACAGAGCAAGATTTTTCAGGAAGGACTACATGAAATTAATTTCATAAATTATTGGACATCTTCATCATTTGATTGGGAAACCAAATCTACTTAGTATCTGCCTGGAACCATCTTTTCCCAGTCCAATATTGACCTGAAAAACTAATGCAAACTGTAGATGCATGGACTCTGACTTGTAAAGCCAACACAGCACACACAACATTGATCAAAGTGGACAAGAATGTTTTACACCTGTAATTTACCAGAACAGTTATATTTGATAAGGAACATCTCAACAGTATAAAACAATTTATTAAATATATAATTATATTCTCAGAATATAAATATAATTTTAAAAATCTACAATCTCCTGTTTCAGAATACCTTCATTTTCAATTTCAAAACTATTTCATACTGCAATTTTAAATTACATTTACAGTGTTCATTTCAACTGTATTCTAGAATGTATGTTTTTTATGAAAATCTATCAAAATACAGCAAAGTACATGTCATTTAGTTAATCACAAAGCTGAGCATTTATGCTCAGTAAGTTAGCATAAGTTAGTAAGCATCACCAATCACTATGATACTATAAAACATGCTGGACATTGCACAAATGAATTAGAATTTAAAATACAACATTCTTCTTCAACAAGAGGGCTACTTTTCTGATGGCTGCAGAGAAGAAACACTCACCCTAACGACTAGAACTTCTTCAGAAACTTGAAAGCAATCCACAGAATAATGATTCCTTTGGTCACTCATAAATCTGTGTGTTTGTGCGCGTGTACACGCTGTACACCTTTGAGTCAGTCTTGACTCCTGGCCACTGCCAGGATAAGTCCATGTAGTTTTCTTGGCAACATTTTTGGAAGTGGTTTGCCCTTGCCTTCTTCCTAGGGCTGAGACAGAATGACTGGCCCAAAGTCATCTAGCTGGCTTTATGTCTAAAGATGGCCTGGAATTCACAATCTCCTGGTTTCTAGCCTGGTGCCTTTATCTACTGCACCAGACTGGCTCCCAACTCCTAAATCTACACTAACATATATGCAAAATGAACTATTATGATCAGACTTCCCAATAAATAAATAAACAAACAAACAAATAAATAAATAATAAAGGAAAATAAGACTGTACAACTCATGGTATTAGCCTACTGTGGCATCTAAATGGGAAACTAGAAGCTAATGAAATAATAAATTGCATCAGATACTTAGAGTGATATAATGAAGGTATTATACATTTTCTGATGATTCCAAGAACTATTCATAATTAATACTTCAGACTTATTTGATAAAATCAATATAAAATTGTATAATTTACTTTACTAAAGCTTTTCAGCCAATTTTTGCCTTTCTTATACAAAGCCAGAAGTGGTTAGCCTCCCATTACATTGCAGGAAAGCAGCTGCTCTAAAATTAGAATTATTTATACTATTTTATTCCTGCTTCCCAAGTAGTTAATTTAATAAGCCAAGTATTTTTAAAGCTGATAATTAACAACAAAAATGTTTTTATTTAATGAATGTGAACTATGAAATATTGATTTATGTGTTACCATCATCTTGTAATCAGTTTGCAGTGGAAGGTTATATGGCTTTATATAGCTTTAAATGGCTTCATATGGCAACTGTTACAGTACAGAAAATCAGGAAATGTTTAGAGTGCCACTAAAAACTTCATTGTTTTGGTTGTAGTGATGTGGTAAAGATAGCTAGTATGCAGAATAATTTATAGCCATTTTTTTATTATTGTCACCACATGCAAATATGTGCATGCACATTTTCCAAGAAAAAACATCTGAAGATGAATTTGAGACATAATACATATCCAAATAACCAAAGAATAGTGTATGTAGTTGACATTTTTAATTTAAATAAAATCAAGAGTGACAGAATTGCTTCTGTTTATTTACAACTCTGTCATCTGTTATTTTATTTCATGGACAAAACTGTAAAAGCTTGTTATAACTGAATAATTTATGGATATTGTACTATTGCTCAGCAAACTGGGGGTATTTGGGGGAAACTGAGGTAGGAACACCTGTCTCCATTTTTTAATTTTTTAGCAACTGAGGAATACTTAGCTGTCTTCATTTCTTTTATATTTTAGCAACTGAAGCTTTTCTCATCTCCATGAAGATAAGAATAATCAGACTTGTTTTTCAACAGAGCTTCAATGGCTATGGAATGGATTCCTACTAGGGTTCAATAAACCTGCATGCTATTAGGTGCACCTTGAATACTTACGTGTTCTCTGCAGCTTTCTCACAAGAGATGTTTTAGTTGACTACTATTTTTAAGATAATAATTATATATCAGTTTTACTTTGGGAACAATATTGTTAAATTGTTTTATTATTGGTTTTTATTAATGGCTTAAGATGTTGCAATTTTGTGTTTTTATACATTTTTTGAAAGGTAGTTTGGGTTGCTTTTACTCCATAAGATACCATGTAAAACTTTTTGAGATACTGAAAAAGACAGACAATTTTTTTTGATGAATTCATCATCCAAGTGCTTATATATAGCAAAATTAACCTTCTTTTAAAAACAGTTTTTAAAAATCCATTTTTATTTGTAAGATGAATCCATGCGTATATCCATCTTGGTGAGAACTGGGCATTCTTAAGTAAGCAAAGAATGTTAAGGACAGGTGGGAAAAAAAACCCTGCTCCTTTGTTTTTGTGTGTAACTTTTGGTTACCATACTAACACCATTATCACAATCATGGACAAGAAATAGCATCAAGGCAAATTTTCCAGAATAAAAAATGTGTTGAAACACTTAAAGTTTCAGCTGTAATCTCATATACATTTACATGGGAATTAGAACTTTTAAACTCAGTGTAAAGAGGCATACATTTGCAAAGAAAAATAGTTTTAAAATGTATCTAATCTTCCAACCACACCAAACCCAAAACAACCAAAAGTCCCATGGCGATTGACGAATGGCAACAGGGGCAGGACTGTGGCTACGGATTCAGTTGCCTTGACTCAAGGATCGAGGCAGTTGAGTAGTTCGGCAGCTGTATCCACGACTGAGCGGCCCTATTTAGGATCCACTCTGCTCACCCCATATGGGGAGGGGGCTAGAAAAGGTGCCCTAAACATAGTCTGCCTCATTTTATCCCTGACTGGATTACCGCGACCAGTGGGGTCACCATCTAGCGGTCGTAAAAAACACATGAATTTTGGAACATGGAATATACGGACACTGCAAGACAATATGGATAGTGAACGACCTGAATGTAGGACTGCCATTATTGCAAGGGAGCTGAGACGTTTTAATATCGATATAGCAGCACTCCAAGAAACTCGAAGAGCAGGAGAAGGACAGTTAAAGGAAGAAAAAGGAGGTTATACCTTCTTTTGGAAAGGACTGCCTGAACAAGAACGATGAATACATGGGGTAGGCTTTGCTATCAAAAACGACCTTGTGAAGCTCTTGTCAGAAGTTCCCACTGGGATTAACGAACGACTCTCAACTCTCCGAATAAAACTCGCCAAAAACCAACAGGCAACTATCCTAAGTGCTTACGCACCAACACTAGATGCAGGTGAGGATATCAAGGAAAATTTTTATACCCAGCTGGACACCATCTTATCAGAGATACCAAAGGAGGATAAAATTATCCTCCTGGGCGATTTCAATGCAAGAGTTGGGCGTGACTTTGATTTGTGGCCAGGGATCATTGGGAAAGAAGGAGTTGACAACAGCAACACGAATGGAATCTTACTTCTAACTAAATGTGCAGAGCATAACCTTGTCATTACTAACACACTCTTTCGCCAGAAAAATAAATTTAAAACATCATGGAAGCACCCACGGTCGAAGCACTGGCATCTTTTAGATTATGTAATTGTCCGTGCTAGAGATCGCCGTGATGTACTTCTCACCAGAGCAATGACGAGCGCCGATGACTGCTGGACAGACCATCGATTAATTCGATCCACGATGGCCATAAAGACTGTCCCTCATCGTAGGCTCCAAGGAAGAAAACCAAGGCGTAAAATGAATACACTGGCCCTTCAAGATTCTATTAAACGAGCTTGCTTTCAATCAACTCTCAAGGAACATCTGCCTATGGAACTTCCTGAAAATGTTGAGGAACACTGGATTAAATTGAAGACTTCTATTATTTCAGCCTGTGAACAAACTATCGGATACCAGACTAAGAGACATCAGGACTGGTTTGATGAGAACGATAGTGAGATTGAACATATTATTGACAAGAAAAGGAAAGCCTTCCGGATATGGCAAAAAGATATTAACTGTGCCGTTAAGAAAAAATCTACGCCAGTGCAAAGGCATAAGTCCAAAGAAGAACTAGAGAACTTAAGAACATACGGTGGATAAAAAAAGCCCAAGAAACCCAACATTTTGCAGATGCTCATGATGCACGGGGCTTTTTTAATGCCATAAAGGCCATCTATGGACCAACAAGCCATGGTACAAATCCCTTACGCTCAGTAGATGGTGCTAAACTTCTAAAGGACAAAGAGTCTATCGCACTGCTCCGGAATGAGCATTACTACAATCTCCTTAATCATCACTCTACTGTGGCTGATGAAGTCTTCTTGCAAATCCCGCAAAAACAAACAAGAAGGAGGAAGTCAATAAAGCCACTAAACAAATGAAAAATAACAAAGCTAGTGGACCTGATGGGATTCCTGCTGAAGTCTTTAAAGAAGGCGGGCCTGAACTTACACAACAACTTCATAAGCTCATCGAAAAAATCTGGATGAGGGAGGAGATTCCAGCAGACTTTAGGGATGCCATACTTATCACTCTCTTTTAAAAAGCTGATAGAACAGACTGTGGAAACTATCGAGGCATCTCCCTTCTAGCCACAGCAGGCAAAATCCTGGCAAAGATCATCGCAAACCGTCTCCTATCTGTATCAGAAGACATCCTCCCTGAAACGCAAAATGGCTTCCGCCCTTCCAGGGGAACAGTGGATATGATCATCACTGCACGACAGCTTCAAGAAAAATGCAAGGAGCAAAACCGCCCTCTGTACATGGCGTTTTTTGATCTGACTAAAGCTTTTGATACTGTAAATCGTACTGCTCTCTCGACCATCCTTCTGAAAATCGGATGCCCTGATAAATTTGTGAACATCTTGCGGCTACTCCATGATGACATGATGGCAACAATCCTGAATTACAATGGCTCTCAAAGCGATCCATTTAAAGTAGAATCCGGCGTTAAACAGGGATGTGTTATTGCTCCAACCTTATTCCCTATCTTCATCGCTATGATTATACACCTTGTTGAAGAGAAACTTCCTACTGGTGTAGAAATTATATATCGAACAAATGGAAAGCTTTTTAATCTTAGTAGGCTGAAAGCAAAAAATAAGGTATATAACTTCTGTTATAGAACTTCAATATGCTGATGATAACGTAGTCTGTGCACACTCCGAGGAAGATCTTCAAACTATCCTAAACATCTTTGCAGAAGCATATGAAAAGCTCGGCCTCTCGATTAACATTAAAAAAACCAAAGTGCTTTACCAGCAAGTTTGAACCAATCCCTCCGCAGCGCCATCAATCCAGCTTAAAGGTGTGTCACTAGAAAATGTCGACCACTTTTCTTATCTCGGCAGCTATCTATCTACAAAAGCCGACATCGACGCTGAAATTCAGCATCGCCTGAGCTCTGCGAGTGTAGCTTTCTCCCGAATGAAGCGTAGAGTGTTTGAGGATCGGGACATTCGCAGGGAGACCAAAATGCTTGTTTACAAAGCCATTGTACTACCAACCCTTCTGTACGCCTGTGAAACATGGACCCTCTACAAACGCCACCTCCAACTTCTTGAAAGATTCCATCAACGCTGCCTCCGAAAAATTCTGCAAATTACTTGGGAAGATAGGCGGACTAATGTTAGTGTATTAGAAGAAGCGAAAACCACCAGCATTGAAACAATGATCATCCAACATCAACTTCGCTAGACCGGTCATGTTGTTCGAATGCCTGACCATCGTTTTCCAAAGGAGCTACTTTACTCCCAACTTAAGAATGGAAAATGGAATATTGGTGGACAGCAAGAGATTCAAAGATACTCTCAAAGCTAATTTTAAAAAATGTAATATCAGCATTGAGAACTGGGAAGCCCTAACTCATGAGCATTTCAATTGGAGGTCAGCCTTTATTAATGGCGCTATGGACTTTGAAGAAACACGAGTACAGGGTGAAAGGGAGAAAAGAGCTAAAAGGAAGGCACGTCAGGCAAACCCTCATCATGACCGTCTCCCACCCGGAAACCTATGCCCTCATTGTGGGAGGCTGTGCGGATCCAGAATTGGCCTTTATAGCCACTTACGGATCCACTGTTAAAATTTTACCTTTGGAAGACAATCTTACTCGGCTACGAGTGATCGCAATGATATGTAGAATGAAGCCTAATTTTATTTCAACATATTTTAATGACCATATCAATCAATCAATATGCAAACCTATTTTAAAAATTATGAATATATATTTTAAAAACAGTTTTCACTGAGTTAAATGCCTTGATTTAAATCATTCTGTTCTTTTATGTTCTTCTGAAACAAACTTACCCAACCCTTTAATTTTCTATTATTATTTTCAAAAATTATGCCAGTTTTTCCCATCTTGGTTCCTTCTGGATGGGTTGAATGGAAAGTTGGTTTAAACCTCTACTTGAGGCTCAGAATAGCATGTGTAAACCAAAATGAAATTAGAGAATGCATGCTCCCTACAGAACTCAGGGGATGAGTTAATTAAATTAATTATTGTAACCCGCCCAGAGTCCCTTGCATGGGAGATGGGCGGGGAATAAATTGAAATAATAAATAAAATAAAATAAAAAATGATGGAAGAGAAAGAAGAAGAAAAAAAGCCTTCATAATTTTTAAGAAACCAAGCACATTGCATAAACTGTAAAAAATCCTGAATTTTAAAACTACTTCAAGCACTTTCTGCTTACAGGTTTGCCCATATATCACATTTGCATCTCAATAGCTATACACTCAATAGCATCTCTTCACAGATAATTGTTTTATCACTCCACATAGGAAATCACACTGAATGATCACCATGTGCCTATTTTGCCTATAACAGGTATTGAAATAACAGGTTTTTGGATTTCTTGGAATAGAGGTAGCCAGTTTTGCTGTACATACTAGTAGGTTCTCTAGGCTTCGGGAGATCAATACTGAGATATTCTGCAGATGTTTCACTTATGTTTTTATATCTTATCTTTTTATGATATAAAAAACTACTGGGAGTCATTTTGAAACAAACCACAAAAATGCTGCACATACACCATGCGTATGACAAATACAGGCAAGTGTGCATTTGTGGATTTCCCGTAAAACTAATTGCCGTTGTAGTAGCTATTGCATAACCAAACTGAAAAACTAATAATGTTGGATTTTTTTTTTAGTAAAATTCAATTCCAGATAAGTGATAATTTCTATAAAAGTATCTGTCATCTAGCTCAGTTCCTCCCTTTAAGATGATACTGTCAAACAAAATAGCATAGCTAATGGCAAGATATACATGGAAATAATGTAGGAATAATGTAGGTCTATGAAGACCTACAACACCTTATAGAACTAACACCAAAAAAAGATGTCCTTTTCATCATAGGGGACTGGAATGCTAAAGTAGGAAGTCAAGAAATAACCGGAATAACAGGCAAGTTCCGGCTCGGAGTACAAAATGAAGCAGGGCAAAGGCTAATAGAGTTTTGTCAAGAGAACACGCTGGTCATAGCAAACATTCTTTTCCAACAACACAAGAGACGACTCTACACATGGACATCACATGGTCAATACCGAAATCAGATTGATTATATACTTTGCAGCCAAAGATGGAGAAGCTCTATAGAATCAGCAAAAACAAGACCTGGAGCTGACTGTGGCTCAGATCATGAGCTTCTTATCGCAAAATTTAGGCTTAAATTGAAGAACGTAGGGAAAACCACTAGACCACTCAGGTATGACCTAAATCATATCCCTTATGAATATACAGTGGAGGTGAGGAATAGATTTAAAGGATTAGATCTGGTAGACAGAGTGCCTGAAGAACTATGGATGGAGGTTCGTAACATTGTACAGGACGCAGCAACTAAAACCATCCCAAAGAAAAAGAAAGGCAAGAAAGCAAAGTGGCTGACTGATGAGGCTTTACAAATAGCTGAGGAAAGAAGGAAAGCAAAAGGCAAGGGAGAAAGGGAAAGATATAAACAACTGAATGCAGAAGTCCAGAGAATAGCAAGGAGAGATAAGAAGGCCTTATTAAGGGAATGTTTTTGTGCAAAGGTGGGCATGATAAAGGACAAAAAAGGCAGGGACCTAACAGAAGCAGAAGAGATTAAGAAGAGGTGGCAAGAATACACAGAAGAACTATACAAGAAAGATCTTAATGTCCTTGATAAATACGATGGTGTGGTCACTGACCTTGAGCCGGACATCCTAGAGTGAAGTCAAGTGGGCCTTAGGAAGCATTACAAACAACAAAGCTAGCGGAGAAGACGGTATCCCAGCTGAGCTATTTAAAATCCTAAAAGATGATGCTGTTAAAGTGCTGCACTCAATATACCAACACATTTGGAAAATTCAACAGTGGCCACAGGATTGGAAAAGGTCAGTTTACGTTCCAATTCCAAAGAAGGGCAATGCCAAAGAATGTTCAAACTACCGTACAATTGCGCTCATTTCACATGCTAGCAAGGTTATGCTCAAAATCCTACAAGCTAGGCTTCCGCAGTATGTGAACCGAGAACTACCAGAAGTGCAAGCTGGGTTTCAAAGAGGCAGAGGAACTAGAGATCAGATTGCCAACATTCGCCGGATCATGGAAAAAGCAAGAGAGTTCCAGAAAAACATCTACTTCTGCTTCATTGACTACGCTAAAGCCTTTGATTATGTGGATCACAACAAACTGTGGCAAAGTCTTAAAGAGATGGGACTACCAGACCACCTTACCTGTCTCCTGAGAAACCTGTATGTGGGTCAAGAAGCCACAGTTAGAACCGGACATGGAACCACCGACTGGTTCAAAATTGGGAAAGGAGTACGACAAGGCTGTATATTATCACCCTGCTTATTTAACTTATATGCAGAGTACATCATGAGAAATGCCGGGCTGGATGAATCACAAGCCGGAGTTAAGATTGCCGGGAGAAATATCAACAACCTCAGATATGCAGACGATACCACCCTAATGGCCGAAAGCGAAGAGGAACTAAAGAGCCTCTTGATGAGGGTGAAAGAGGAGAGTGCAAAAGCTGGCTTGAAACTCAACATTAAAAAAACTCAGATCATGGCATCTGGTCCCATCACCTCCTTGCAAATAGAAGGGGAAGAAATGGAAGCAGTGACAGATTTTATTTTCTTGGGCTCCAAGATCACCGCAGACGGTGACTGCAGCCATGAAATTAAAAGACGCTTGCTCCTTGGAAGGAAAGCTATGGCAAACCTAGACAGCATATTAAAAGGCAGAGACATCACCTTGCCGACAAAGGTCCGTATAGTTAAAGCTATAGTTTTCCCAGTAGTAATGTATGGCTGTGAGAGTTGGACCATAAGGAAGGCTGAGCGCCGAAGAATTGATGCTTTCGAGCTGTGGTGCTGGAGAAGACTCTTGAGAGTCCCTTGGACTGCAAGGAGGTCAAATCAGTCAATCCTAAAGGAAATCAACCCTGACTGCTCATTGGAAGGACAGATGCTGAAGCTGAAGCTCAAATACTTTGGCCACCTAATGGGAAGAGAGGACTCACTGGAAAAGACCCTGATGCTGGGAAAGACTGAAGGCAAAAGGAGAAGGGGACGGCAGAGGATGAGATGGTTAGATAGCATCACCAATGTAACGAACGTGAATTTGAGTAAACTCCGGGAGACAGTGGAGGACAGGAAGGCCTGGCGTGCTATGGTCCATGAGGTCACGAAGAGTCAGACACGACTAAACGACTGAACAACAACAAAATGTAGGACCATCTTAGTTACCAAACAAGGCCGAGGCAGCAGTTCATGGACAGATTAACAGACAAAAAAGGAATGTATCTCTTGATGCTGCTTTAGTGCCTAATGCAAAATTGGTTATAAAAATCAGTCATTAATAACTTACAGCAAGAAGAAAAAGAACAAAGAAAAACCACAGCAGTGGCTAAGTCACATCTGTACCACCCAACTATTCTAGTCTTAGCCTTGGGAACGGAACTCGTTCTTAAACTGGGAAGTACCTGTATTTCTTTACCAGCGGCTGATGATGGAAAATAACAAAGGTAAAGCAAAGATGGGTCTCTATGAGAAAATATTCAACACAACTGCCTCAACCATCTAAGCAAAATATTCTAAAGCCACAATAGCATTAACAGAAAATCTTACAGTTTCTTTTCAGAATCTATGACCAGGTGTACTTCAATTTTTAATTAATACTTAAAGTTTAAAATAGCAATTACATACTAATTAAAATGTGAAAATAGGTATCTGTCAAATAACAGAAATGCACTAATACCTCATTTCCATCTTAAGATAGTCATCAAAAGCCAATCCCAAAATTTGTTGTTATTTGTGATGGATGCAAAGCTAAAATAAAGGCATTTTTTGAAAAATCTCAAGATAACAGGAAGTAGCCTTTAACAATAAAGCAGAGCTTTCCAAACTTTTCATGTTGGCGATACACACCAATGGCGGCGGTGCTGATTGGCGGGGGTGCCGCTTCTTCCGGTTCCCATCAGCACTTCGGGGTTTGTGTGCGACACACCAGGACACCGCAAGCGACACAGTAGTGTGTCGCAACACATACTTTGGAAAGCTATGCAATAAAGGATTATGTGCTTTGAAAACAAACTCTAGAGCAGGGCTTTCCAAAGTTTTCCCGCGGCCACACACCAACCGCCGTTGGTGTGTCACCGCGGGAAAACCCGGAAGTGTCACTGTTGCGGCAGTGCGCTGCTGCCGCTTTCGGTTTTTGCACGCCGCCATGGCTGTGGCGCTTTCGGATTTTCGCACGCCGCCGTTGGTGTGTCGCCGCGGGAAAACCCGGAAGTGCTGATGGCACGCCATCAGCGCTTCTGGGTTTTGACGCGACACATCTGGGCCCCGCAGGCGACACACTTTTGTGTTGCGACACAGAGTTTGGAAAGCTCTGCTTTAAAGGATCATTTATTTTTTATCCATTTTTTTTCACTGCCCATCTCCCCCTCAAGGAGGGACCCTGGGCAGTTTACAATAAAAGCAAAATTTAAAATTCAACACAAACTATCAACATGAAACATCAAAGGGAAAATTAAAAGAATTTGGTACATTAGCAGGTTTTAAGATTAATAAACAGAAGATGAAGATGTTAACAAAAACATGAAAATAGAGGATCAAACAGAATTGATGAAGAAAATGGGTTTTAAGATTGAGAAAAAAGTAGACTATCTGGGTATCACCATGACAAACATGAATTGTATGTTATTTCAAAATAATTATGTTAGGTTTTTTAATTAATAGCAATATCAACTAAAGAGTCAATGAATACTAGCATTAAGACAAACATTTAGAGAAGAATTTATCCTACTGCTGTGTCCTATGGAAAATCTTTCCTTTGAAGCCATTGTCACCCCCCCCCGCAGGTAGCCCAGATTGGGAATCAACTCCATAGGAAGGCTAGGTGTACTTTTATTGAGAGTGGCCATAATAATAAAATCTTGCAAGTCTGATTGTGCTGTACCTCCTCCCCTTCTTATACCCATGTGAATTTGGGAGGTGTCTGTCTGAGCCACTTCCATGTACTTTCTGGTTGTTTTGGATCTAAGCTATGCTTTTCTCCTCACTTCTTTGGTAACAGGTCTGGCCTATCTTCATCAAAGTCATCTTCCTTACTCTCTACACACTTGCACTGTAAACAATTTCTCTCTTTACAGATATTTCTTTCCAAAGTGAAAAGCACCCACCTACAGGACAAATCAAGCAACCATCCTTTCATACTATGATGACACACTTATATTTGAGAATATTGAATTATGTAAAGAATTTCTAGTGATAGAGATTATAATTTAAATGAGCAAGAAGGTATTCCTAAATTATTATGCTCAGAATTTTAATTAATACATTCATCTGTTCAGGTTTCATAAGATGGACGGTATTCTAATCAAATATTTCCATATTAGAGTATTTTGAAAGCATTTATAAGCATCCCCACACATTTTATTTTGCTATAGTATTAAAAAAAAGTTCAAAGAGCAAAAACTGATTCTGTTAAATCATTATTTAACATGAAGATACAAGATGAAGTGAAATCACTGCTATCATAACGTTCAATCTGTCTTATTTTTAATTTACATAATTTGCTTTGGCTGCTAAGCAACAAGTCAAATATATCTTGATCTATTTCATATTTAAATGCATTATTTCCCACAGTCCTCTTTTGCTGAAAATAGTTGTAGAACAGCTGCTTTTGGAGCAGTAATAGAGGATTTATATTGGCTATATGAAAATCCACACAAGACAAGATTTTTGTCTCCAAAAAACATCTTCCCAGTCCATCAACAATTCTCCATCATGCACCACAGAAGAATACTTGATTATTATCCAGATCAATAACTGAAGAAGCATAGGTTCAAGATGAAAATGGCTACCTTGTGAAGACAATTTAGATGTGTTCCAGAAGCTCTCTTTTAGAAAATATGGAAGTAGGTTTTGCCTCGACTCCTAAGCCTAAACTTGCAACTTGATCTTGTTGAGCAACATAGTAGAGCAGAGCTTTCCAAACTGTGTGTCGGGACACGTTAGTGTGTCGGCTGCAGTGTTTGGGTGTGTCGCGGCTGCTGCTGCCTCCGAGCCCTGCCAGGATTCCACGCAGGTCCTAGTGCCTACCTTGTGCCTTGCTGCCTCCAAACCTTCTGTGATTCCGTGCAGGTCCTAGTGCCTGCCTTGTGCCCTGCTGTAAGAGTGTGTCACAAAATGATGCCCTGCTGTAAGAGTGTGTCGCGAAATGATGCGTGTCTAAAAAGTGTGTCACCAACATGAAAAGTTTGGAAAGCTCTGTAGTAGAAGCATGCTACACAATCAGAAATAAATTCCAGTGAGTTCAGTTAGACTTATTTTAAAGCCGAATCTTAAAATAAACAAAGCAAACACATTCATTCTATCTTTCACAATATAAAAGCCAGAAAGTATTCATATCTGTCTTACTTTAATCAGAACACACAAGCTCATGATACTTCATAATTGTCCAGTTTGTTTTATTTATATTTAAGAAGTTTAAGTCTATATTAAATCCAGATTATATTGTATTATGTCAAAATGGATCTCAAGGTAGCAAACAACCATTTTCAAAATTAAAAAAAAATGGAACTTAAAAAACAAGATATCTTTAATAGTTATCAGAATACAGGCACAGAGAAATAGTGAATCTTGATACTTCAAGCTGAAATATCTTAACTAGTCAGCTCTAGACAATATGAATGATATAGCATATTTTTTCTTACCAATTCCCTTAGCCCAAGGGTCGGAAATGGCGGCTCGCGAGCCAGATGCGGCTCTTTGGCCCCTTGAGTGTGGCTCTTCCGCAGCTGAACTCACCCCCGCCCCTTCCACGTGATTGACCCCAGCCCGCAAACCCCGCCCCCTGGCTCTCGCACTGAGCGAGGCCCGGCGCGGCAGGGAGGCGCTGCTGGCCCGGGACGCGGCGCTGTCGGAGGCAGCGCAGGAGCGGCTGCAGGGGCTGCCGCGGCTGGAGATGGCGCTGCTCCGCGGCATCCAGGTGCTGGGCGAGGGCGCGGGCCCGGGACGCGAGCGGCAGGGTGGCGCAGGGCGAAGAGCAGCCTGCTCTCCCCTTGGCCGCCTCCGGTCCGAGCCTGGCTCAGTTCCCCCGGCCGCCGCAGGGTTCGGGTTAGCGGGGGGGGAGAGGACGCCGAACGGCGGGGTGGGGGGATTGATGGGGCAGGAGGGTGCACCCGCTGGCTGGCTGGCTTTCTTCCACCGCCCGCTCTGCACGGGAGCGGAGCGCACTGCCAAATCACATCCGCGCCCACCCCTGCCCTTTTCCGAATACCCCCCTCCGATCCTTGGAAGGCGAGGCCCTGGTGGTGTAGGGGGGGGCGAGGAGGATTCTCAGTCGGGAGGGGGAAATCCCCGGGTCTGCGGAGGTCTTTCCGCGCTGCCTTGAGGCACGCGTGGGCGCCCAGGGGAGGAACGGGGAGCACCAGGGGACTCACCCACTGCTGCTCGGCTGCCACCTTCCTCCTCCGCTTCAGCCGCCCGCCCGCCCGAGTCCCGGCCCTTCAGCCCCCGCTGGGGGGAGGGGGGCAGGGACTCAGCGCCTGCACGCCCGGAGCCCAGCAGAGCTGCGTCTCGCCCCGCCCCGCCCTCCCAGAGTGGCCAGCGGAGCGCCACCGGCGCCCACCTGCTCGGGCAGGTACCAGCCTCTCTGCACGCTCCTTCCGCTGCTGCTGCTGCAGGGAGACGGCGTCCACCCGGCCCAGCTGCCCGGGGTCCAGGGAGATCAGCTCCGGCGGGATCTTTGGCGAAGAGCGGCCGTGGGGGGGGAACGAGGCAGGCGGAGACAAGCGGCGCGAGGCGGGAGGCAAGCGGGTGGGGCGGAGGACGCGTTTCTCTTCCTTCCCCCTCTTTAAAGCGGCTCGCCTGGGCTTTGGGTTCCCACACCCAGCTCCCACAAACCCACCACCGCAGCAGCGCAAACCCACTTCTTCCTTCCTGCTCCACTGGGTGCCAAGCCCGGGCGATTCTCCTGCCGATTTGATCAAAGCGGGGCGGGGGGGTAGGGGTTGGTGAGTAGAAGCACTGGGTAGACCCGCGCGCATGCGCGCACACCTTTGGAGAAAAATAATCGGCAAGGGATTCACGCCGAAGTTTTTTAAATCTCCCCCCACCACCCGAACACACGCGCACGCATACACACACCCTCCTCCCCCTCTCCCTCCCTCCCTTTCTCTCATAACCAACCCCCCATACACACACACACACACACACACGTTAGGAGACCGCCCACCGCACAACTAAGACCCCATTCGATTTAAAGAGAGACTGCATTCAGAGGCTGACATTCATTCAATAGATAGAGCGATCATAAGCAGGCTGTGCAACGGGCGTGCTCGCCCTTTCTTCCCCTGGTCTGGTTCCTGCCACTCGGGTTGCGCTCGTCTCTTTCGCTGGAGGGAAATAACTTAAGGATGTTAAATCAGAGAATCTTTCCGGGCATGGTTTTATTCCTGATGTTTTTCTGCCACTTCATAGAAGATCAAACAGTGCAGGGCAAGATACAATTCACACCTTTCCCTGCCGACGTGCCTCTGTCTCTCTCTGTCTGTCACTCTACCCCTCCCGCTCCAGGGTTCTTCTTCAGTCCACCCGACGCCCGCAAAGCTCCAGCCCTAAACTCAAATAGGGCTTCCCCCTGAACTCCCGGGGGCTTCCGCTTGAAAGAAGAAACCCACTTAGGATCGCTTTGCGTGGGGGGCATTTGTGGATGCGGAGGCAGGAGAGCAGGGCAACCCATGTTTGGCAGTGAATTCGCTGGGCAGAGAATCCCTCTCCTCGCCAGCTTTATCATCTTAACCGCCTTCTCCATCATTAGCTCTCAAGGGCTTTTTAAAAAGCTTGTGTCGCTGCTGCCTGGCTAAACTTCCAGCATCAGCTAAGAACTTTTCCGAGTTTGGCCACTGCGGAGGTCTCACCCTGCATGTGATTTATCCACGTATTTACATTTCTAAAATCACTGAGCCCGCTTCCTTCTACGGGTGCAAAATAATCTTCGGATTATGCCTCACACTTCCGGGCGCAGGTGGGGGAGAGAGAAAGAGAGAAGGAAGGAGACTTTAAGTTTGGAGAATTTTCTTTGTGCTCCTGCTTGTCCTCCTCCAGTTTCATGCCATTCTGGGAAGGAACTTCGGAGGGCTGCCTTTCACAGTTGCAAAGCATGCCTTGCAACACCAATCTAGACTAGCCGTTCCAGACGAAATAAGTCTCCCCTTCAGTGCAGTGGAACTTGCTTCCAGGTAAGCGAGTGAAAGATCGCACCCCTGAGCTTCGTTTAAAGCACAGTAAACGAAACTCAAATATTGGCAACTGAAAAAAGTCTCCTCCACCCCGACATTGGTTTGCAATGTCCCTCCCTCGCGGAGGGAGGCAAACAGGCAGGCAAGCGGGGGGGGGCGGCCCGGGCCTCCTCCTCCTCCTGTGTGTGTGTGTATGGGGGGGTTGGTTATGAGAGAAAGGGAGGGAGGGAGAGGGGGAGGAGGGTGTGTGTATGCGTGCGCGTGTGTTCGGGTGGTGGGGGGAGATTTAAAAAACTTCGGCGTGAATCCCTTGCCGATTATTTTTCTCCAAAGGTGTGCGCGCACGCGCGCGGGTCTACCCAGTGCTTCTACTCACCAACCCCTACCCCCCCGCCCCGCTTTGATCAAATCGGCAGGAGAATCGCCCGGGCTTGGCACCCAGTGGAGCAGGAAGGAAGAAGTGGGTTTGCGCTGCTGCGGTGGCGGGTTTGTGGGAGCTGGGTGTGGGAACCCAAAGCCCAGGCGAGCCGCTTTAAAGAGGGGGAAGGAAGAGAAACGCGTCCTCCGCCCCACCCGCTTGCCTCCCGCCTCGCGCCGCTTGTCTCCGCCTGCCTCGTTCCCCCCCCACGGCCGCTCTTCGCCAAAGATCCCGCCGGAGCTGATCTCCCTGGACCCCGGGCAGCTGGGCCGGGTGGACGCCGTCTCCCTGCAGCAGCAGCAGCGGAAGGAGCGTGCAGAGAGGCTGGTACCTGCCCGAGCAGGTGGGCGCCGGTGGCGCTCCGCTGGCCACTCTGGGAGGGCAGGGCGGGGCGAGACGCAGCTCTGCTGGGCTCCGGGCGTGCAGGCGCTGAGTCCATGCCCCCCTCCCCCCAGCGGGGGCTGAAGGGCCGGGACTCGGGCGGGCGGGCGGCTGAAGCGGAGGAGGAAGGTGGCAGCCGAGCAGCAGCGGGTGAGTCCCCTGGCGCTCCCCGTTCCTCCCCTGCCCCGGCTCCGCCCTGGCTCCTTGGTTCGGAACAGCTTGGCTGCCGAGGCAGAGGCGCAGCCGGCGCCCTCCGAAGCTGGAGCCCCCGCAGCCCGCAGATCGGCGCTGGATCACTTCCGGAAATAGCGGGGGGAAAGGCCGGCCGCCTTCTGCAGGCAAGGAGGGAGGGGCGGGAAGCCGGTGTGGGGGGAAACTGCTACATGGGCCCTCCCACGTGCCCCAATAAGCCACGTGATTGGCCCCCGCCCGCAAACCCCGCCCCCTTCCACGTGATTGGCCCCCGCCCGCAAACCCCGCCCCCTTCCACGCGATTGGCCCCCGCCCGCAAACCCCGCCCCCTGGCTCTCGAGCACTTCAAAATGTGCATGAGCATATCAAAATTGTTGTTGTTGTTCAGTCATTCAGTCGTGTCCGACTCTTCGTGACCTCATGGACCATAGCACGCCAGGCCTTCCTGTCCTCCACTGTCACCCGGAGTTTACTCAAATTCATGTTCATTACATCGGTGATGCTATCTAACCATCTCATCCTCTGCCGTCCCCTTCTCCTTTTGCCCTCAGTCTTTCCCAGCATCAGGGTCTTTTCCAGTGAGTCCTCTCTTCTCATTAGGTGGCCAAAGTATTTGAGCTTCAGCTTCAGCATCTGTCCTTCCAATGAGCAGTCAGGGTTGATTTCCTTTAGGATTGACTGGTTTGACCTCCTTGCAGTCCAAGGGACTCTCAAGAGTCTTCTCCAGCACCACAGCTCGAAAGCATCAATTCTTCGGCGCTCAGCCTTCCTTATGGTCCAACTCTCACAGCCATACATTGCTACTGGAAAAACCATAGCTTTAACTATACGGACCTTTGTCGGCAAGGTGATGTCTCTGCTTTTTAATATGCTGTCTAGGTTTGCCATAGCTTTCCTTCCAAGGAGCAAGCGTCTTTTAATTTCATGGCTGCAGTCACCGTCTGCGGTGATCTTGGAGCCCAAGAAAATAAAATCTGTCACTGCTTCCATTTCTTCCCCTTCTATTTGCCAGGAAGTGATGGGACCAGATGCCATGATCTGGGTTTTTTTAATGTTGAGTTTCAAGCCAGCTTTTGCACTCTCCTCTTTCACCCTCATCAAGAGGCTCTTTAGTTCCTCTTCACTTTCTGCCATTAGGGTGGTATCGTCTGCATATCTGAGGTTGTTGATATTTTTCCCGGCAATCTTAACTCCGGCTTGTGATTCATCCAGCCCGGCATTTCTCATGATGTACTCTGCATATAAGTTAAATAAGCAGGGTGATAATATACAGCCTTGTCGTACTCCTTTCCCAATTTTGAACCAGTCGGTTGTTCCATGTCCGGTTCTAACTGTTGCTTCTTGACCCACATACAGGTTTCTCAGGAGACAGGTAAGGTGGTCTGGTACTCCCATCTCTTTAAGACTTTGCCACAGTTTGTTGTGATCCACCTAATCAAAGGCTTTAGCGTAGTCAATGAAGCAGAAGTAGATGTTTTTCTGGAACTCTCTTGCTTTTTCCATGATCCAGCGAATGTTGGCAATCTGATCTCTAGTTCCTCTGCCTCTTCGAAACCCAGCTTGCACTTCTGGTAGTTCTCGGTTCACATGCTGCTGAAGCCTAGCTTGTAGGATTTTGAGCATAACCTTGCTGGCATGTGAAATGAGCGCAATTGTACGGTAGTTTGAACATTCTTTGGCATTGCCTTTCTTTGGAATTGGAACGTAAACTGACCTTTTCCAATCCTGTGGCCACTGTTGAGTTTTCCAAATTTGTTGGCATATTGAGTGCAGCACTTTAACAGCATCATCTTTTAGGATTTTAAATAGCTCAGCTGGGATACTGTCTTCTCCGCTAGCTTTGTTGTTAGTAATGCTTCCTAAGGCCCACTTGACTTCACTCTCTAGGATGTCCGGCTCAAGGTCAGTGACCACACCATCGTATTTATCAGGGATATTAAGATCTTTCTTGTATAGTTCTTCTGTGTATTCTTGCCACCTCTTCTTAATCTCTTCTGCTTCTGTTAGGTCCCTGCCTTTTTTGTCCTTTATCATGCCCATCTTTGCACAAAACGTTCCCTTGATATCTCCGATTTTCTTGAAGAGATCTCTAGTCTTCCCCATTCTATTGTTTTCCTCGATTTCTTTGCATTGTTCATTTAAGAAGGCCTTCTTATCTCTCCTTGCTATTCTCTGGAATTCTGCATTCAGTTGTTTATATCTTTCCCTTTCTCCCTTGCCTTTTGCTTCCCTTCTTTCCTCAGCTATTTGTAAAGCCTCATCAGTCAGCCACTTTGCTTTCTTGCATTTCTTTTTCTTTGGGATGGTTTTAGTTGCTGCCTCCTGTACAATGTTACGAACCTCCATCCATAGTTCTTCAGGCACTCTGTCTACCAGATCTAATCCTTTAAATCTATTCCTCACTTCCACTGTATATTCATAAGGGATATGATTTAGGTCATACCTGATTGGTCTAGTGGTTTTCTCTACATTCTTCAATTTAAGCCTAAATTTTGCAATAAGAAGCTCATGATCTGAGCCACAGTCAGCTCCAGGTCTTGTTTTTGCTGATTGTATAGAGCTTCTCCATCTTTGGCTGCAAAGTATATAATCAATCTGATTTCGGTATTGACCATCTGGTGATGTCCATGTGTAGAGTCGTCTCTTGTGTTGTTGGAAAAGAGTGTTTGCTATGACCAGCGTGTTCTCTTGACAAAACTCTATTAGCCTTTGCCCTGCTTCATTTTGTACTCCGAGGCCGAACTTGCCTGTTATTCCGGTTATTTTTTGACTTCCTACCTTAGCATTCCAGTCCCCTATGATGAAAAGGACATCTTTTTTTGGTGTTAGTTCTAGAAGGTGTTGTAGGTCTTCATAGAACCGGTCAACTTCAGCTTCTTTGGCATCAGTGGTTGGGGCATAGACTTGGATCACTGTGATGTTGAATGGTTTGCCTTGGATTCGAACTGAAAGCATTCTGTCGTTTTTGAGGTTGTACCCCAGTACTGCCTTTCCCACTCTTTTATTGACTATGAGAGCTACTCCATTTCTTCTAAGGGATTCTTGCCCACAGTAGTATATATAATGGTCTCCTGAATTAAATTCGCCCATTCCTGTCCATTTTAGTTCGCTGATTCCCAATATGTCGATGTTCAATCTTGTCATCTCATGTTTGACCACATCCAGCTTACCTTGATTCATAGTTCTTACATTCCAGGTTCCTATGCAATATTGTTCTTTACAGCATCGGACTTTCCTTCCACTTCCAGACACATCCACAACTGAGCGTCCTTTCGGCTTTGGCCCAGCCGTTTCACACTTTCTGGAGCTACTCGGAATTGCCCTCCGCTCTTCCCCAGTAGCATATCAAAATGGCTCCCGGCAAAAAAAGTTTGCCGACCCCTGCCTTAGCCAGTCAATGATGCCAGGACAGTTATTTGACCTTTAAAGTAAGTTTCTTTGTGGAAATATCTATGGTCTGCTGAAGCATCAGAAATAAAAGAATGCTTGCTTCTTCACTGATCCTTATCTCCCTGAATTCACAGTAGATTTGATACCATATTTTTTCCAGCTGGTATCATTAGCCTTGATACATGACATGTGTTTGAACTCCTGTGTGAACTGCTGGGACAGCTAAAATCTTGCCTATTATTTCCAGACTAAGTACATTCAACCAGAAATGGGGGCAGAAAGGATTCAGAAATCAAAAATGTAGGAGAAAGAAACAAAGGCATTGGCAAAAACCTGTAGAGATGATAACAGGAATGGAATGTCGCTATGGACTACTGGGAAAAATGGGTATTATCCCCAAAGAGGATTTTGTCTTTCAACATAAATGCATCCAATATGGACATCAACAAGATGTTTACAGGTAGAAAAACATGAAAGACAGAGGAAAGAGAAGGGAATACAAAGACAGGCATACATTGTTAATGGAGTGAACAGAACTACAGCAATGCAGAGCAAGGGGAGTTCACAGGGCATAATATAAAATTGAAACAGTACGATTAGAAACAGATGGAATCACCAGAATATTTATTGTAATGAGGAAAAACAAAACTATCACAAAATGCAAGTTTGGAATTAAAAGCAATATGGTCCTCAAGTTCGGAATTAAATAGTAAAGGTAAAGGTTTCCCCCGCACATTTGTGCAGTCGTGTCCGACTCTAGGGGCCGGTGTTCATCTCCATTTGTTAGCCAAAGAGCCAGCGTTGTCCGAAGACGCTTCCACGGTCATGTGGCCAGCATGACGCGTGCGGAACGCTGTTAACTTCCCACCGAAGTGGTACCTATTAATCTACTTGCATTTGCATGCTTTCGAATTGCTAGGTTGGCAAGAGCTGGGGCGAGTGCGGGAGCTCACTCCGTCACGCGGGGCTAGGGATTCAAACCTCCGAACTTGCAATCTTCCGTTCGGCAAGCCTGGCGTCTTACCCGCTGAGCCACCACGCCCCCTTGGAATTAAATGCATACCCCAAAATAAGAGAATCTTTTATTTGTAACTCAGTTCTGCTAATAATACTATAAATCATTTTATGTTCAAAACTTTATGCTCTTAGCATTGGAATCGGTAATTAAAATAAAGCTTTCTAAAGAACAAAAAGGAACATATGAAGCAGTGCAAGGATGGTTTGCAAAGATAGTAATGTGTGGTATGGTAAATAGAGTTAGTGTAAATTCTATTTAACTATTTTTCTTTTCCTTATCTCACACTTTTAATTTCTTCAGCTGATTATTTCTTATTCCTTTTCTATGCTTAATATAACACTGCTTACCCTGAAAGGGAATTGTATGATGGGTAAGTAAACTAAGTGTTCAGTACAAGGAAAATAAGATGCACTGTTTAAAGCAATTTTTCAGACAAAGCCTCTAAAGGCATAATTCTAAACAGCTTACAGTATGTACAAAATTTCAGTGAAATAAAGGTATACTGAGAAAAGGGAATTGATCTCCATTTAATGTCCAGGAACCAACATATGGTAAGTCACCATTAACAGCAGTGGAAAAGTATATTGTGCTCCTTTGATAATATAAGATATGAAAGCCTCACAATACAAGCAGGCTGAGTCTATTTGATCATGACCTTTAAAGACTAGCTCAGGACTTAGTTGTACTTAAAGAGTGAACCTACTGAAATCAATGAGGCTTAACTCAGTCATGACCAACTTAATAGATCTACTCTATGTACTGTATGGCTAGGTCCAGATCTAATTTAATATTTAAGCTAAGCAATAGCAAATAAAATATAATTGGCTAGGTTTGCACACATGTTAATCCATATACTATGGTATGAGCCACAATGGCTCTATTTGCTCAACATACCGAGGACTGTTCCTCATGATCACATTAAAACACACGCACAAACAAATATATAACACCTCCAGTCCTTGAGTTGACAGAAATGGATACCACCAGTGTGATGTCCTGATCACCCAACTCTATTCCGCCTCAATAATGAAGCTTTTGACTGGTACTGTCCTTACTGCTTTAATGCAGGACATTCTAAGGGCTGTTCCTGGCTGTTTCCCCTCCCACAGCATCCAGAGCAAATGGGAGAATCTGCCAATTGCTCCCCTGAAGGAAACCTGGTGCCAAGCCACGGAAGAGTTTATAGGTTAAAACCAGCACTTTAAACTGTACCTGGAAGCTTACTGTTAGCCACTGTAGACCTCCAGACAGATGTAATGTGCTTCCAGTGCTAGGTGGTAAGTGAGAACACTGGCCACTGCATTCTGGACCATTTGCAGGTTCTGGTGCATTAGAGGCAGCCTCAAGTAGAGCAAGTTACAGTAGGGCATAGTCATAAGGGCATGAGCTATTGTAGCAAGGTTCTCCCACCCTAGGTGGACCACAACTGCTATTTTTCAGCTATTTTCAACAAGGATATTCAACTTAAACAGCTGGCTAAAAGTTGCCATGCCCAGCTTGAAGCAAAATAATTTGAGAATAATTAAAATCCAACCTTCTTTGGATTGAAAAGAAATCAAAGTGAGAATGAATAGCATACTCCAAGAATTTGCAGAAAAAAATATATCTAGATGACAACTGGAGTATAAGGATGAGGCAACAGCAGAAAAAAAAAGCTAGGAGAAAGAAATACTAATAAATTAAGAAGTTAGTAACCAGAACTGCTGATTTTTCTATGGTGTGCTTTTTTATATTTTTATCTTAAATTTAAAGCTGTCCAGTTACTTATTTTTGAAGGCTGGTAAATCTAATAAAAGGTGTTGTAAAAGAATGCCATCAGAAGCATGAATCTAGGAAACATGTATTGTAGAATGTGACAGTATAAAAACAGTAATGTTAAAAGCAGAAGTCAAAAGAAAACCTGGAAACCAATTTAGGATCTGAAGTAGGTTTCAAAATCAGCTGCTGTTCCATTTAAAGAAAGAATTGCTACAGGTCCAGAAAGGAAGATGATCCCACTTGGTCCCAGAGAAACAGCTTGCTTCCAGATCACTCTGCTTCCAAAGTAAGGCCAGGCAGAAACCACCCTCATGCCCAAACAGAGTGGCTTTGAACCCTGATTTGTCTATAAATAAGGTTAGTACAGTATATGATACCCAGCAATCGCTGGAATTATTTCATAATGGCTTCATTATATGTGTTACCATAAATGTACTTAATAGAACTTTGGTGTCCTTGGAAACCTACTCTTACAGTTTCTTGCCTAGACAGCTAAGAGAAGTCTGATACCAGAGCTAGACACACTCAATGTCCCAAGAGACAATAGCAAAACTTAAATATTAATACATTTTAGGTTGAAGACAGCTCATTCAATATCAACTATTGCAACTGTAAGAATAAATATAATTCCTTTAGAATGCACAAACTTTTTTTTCAAAGATAAAGCTTTAACTAACACCTGTAAGCAGTGTTTCTTTGTTGAAGGTAGGTAAATAGAAGAATGGAAAAGAACTCGTTTCCAGGAGTAAATTAAACAAAATCCAGATCAGTGGGTAATATAACATAGCATAATGTCTGCCTTCTGAAAAACAGTTATTTGCATTAATATATTCTAAACACTACTTTAAAGTAGTGCTAGTTAAATTCTTAAGTGCTTAATGTAGCTTCAGATAGATTAGTCATTTTTTTCTTAATATAAATACTTTTCAGGATTTTGAAAGTAGCAAGCATAAATACTTAATTCTCTAAATTTAACATTCAAAGTGTTTTATGATAAAGCAACTAAACATTTTAATTTCAGAATTTATATACTTAGTATCATGTATTAACTCCATAGATAAAGATTGCTGAATGTGATACTAAGGATATTAAAGATGACTTAGAGGATGGTTAGCCACCTGAAAAATTTTGAGAGTTCATGAACATTAACCTAAGCATACATATAAAAGCTTTGATTCATGATTTAGGAACTAAAATGTAAATTCTCCTTGCCTTCCGGATCATATAGTTAGAAGAAAGAGGCAATGTGATGTCTAATATAAAGGAACACCTACATGTTCCAATATAATATATTCCACTGCCCCAGTTGCCCCCTCATTCTGCCAGCCAATCACATTGCTTTTGATGTGTAGAAGAGCAAACAGCTTATTCTCTTGAAATCTCGGATCTCTCAGCTCTGTGAGGCAGAGGGAAAGGGTCAGGCAAAGGAGAGACTGCCTACAGAAATTGCTTGCTTCTCCTCCCCCCCAGAGTGGAGAGATTGGAGACAAAGAGATTTCAAGAGAGTAAGCTGTTTGTGTAGTATGCCCAAGGCTCCCAGTCCTGGGCTGCCAGCACAAACACATTGCTTTCGATGTGTAGAAGAACAAACAGCTTACTTTCTTGCAATCCCTTTCTCTCCAATCCAATGCCATGTAAAGCCTGTTACAAACCTGAAGCCAATAGAAATTGTGCACTTCCTGCTTCATGTGATACGCCAAGCCTAAGTCATACTTCAGTTAATGGGATTTGCTATCTAGTCAATCACGACACAGTTGTAACATATTTTGAAATAATTGGAGAATGGAACTTTCACTGAGCAGCACCAGAGACTCCTTTTTACTATAATTCAGTATAAAAAGAAATCTAAATAACCCAAACTATACTTCCCTAGATAGTGTTGAATAAAATACGATGCCATGGCTAGTAATATCAAAAGTTCCTAAAAAGTCACAGAGAATCAGTAGAAATTATTTCTGACAAGAGAATGCAACAGTCAGGGCTACAAACAAAACAAAAGCACAAAAAACCAAAAATACTATTTCAGTAACAAGGCAGCATGGTCACACAGAAATATACAGTATTTACAATCTTCTTTTTACCAGAATTTCTGGAGCTGTCCAGCCACCACTTTTTAAAAGATTTTTGCAAAACCTCAAAGAGCAGTTTTAAACTTTTTAAAGGAGAAGATACACCACAATCACTTTCAAACCTATTGGCATCTCATTCTCTCTCAAGAAAGCTTTACCCACTGTCTGAACCCAAACAGCTAATCTTTCTCTCTTACAACTAGTTATTAAAAGCCATGAAAAGCAATAGTAAAGTACGTCTATGAAGGTTCTCAGTCATCCAGGTGGAATTGTCTGTAGCTTGAATCATGTCAACTGGATTTCTATTTTCTTAGTGGAAACGTTTCACTCCTTATCCAAGGAGCTTCTTCAGTCTGAGTAAAGTTAGTAAGGGAATCCTTAAATATGTTTCTAGGCTGGCTGTGTGACCTTGCACCTGGGGCTAGGTCATGGTTATTTTGAGATGTTTGTTTCTAAGTCCCTTTATCATCTAAAGGAGGATCGTTAAGATTACCCTGCTGCTGTTGAGCTTGTGAAATGGTCTTAATCTTCCTAGGCACAGAAGACAAAGCAGGAAGGAAGATAGGGGAAAGGTTATGCCTGAGGCCCCCACCTCTATTCAAGGAAGGATTTTCCAAGTTGGCATGAATGGATTCCTTGACCCCTCTCTCAAACCACCTATCTTCTCTGTCTCTGTTCACATTTTAGACAGAGAAGATAGGTGGTTTGACAGAGGGGTCAAGGAATCCATTCATGCCAACTTGGAAAATCCTTCCTTGAATAGAGGTGGGGGCCTCAGGCATAACCTTTCCCCTATCTTCCTTCCTGCTTTGTCTTCTGTGCCTAGGAAGATTAAGACCATTTCACAAGCTCAACAGCAGCAGGGTAATCTTAACGATCCTCCTTTAGATGATAAAGGGACTTAGAAACAAACATCTCAAAATAACCATGACCTAGCCCCAGGTGCAAGGTCACACAGCCAGCCTAGAAACATATTTAAGGATTCCCTTACTAACTTTACTCAGACTGAAGAAGCTCCTTGGATAAGGAGTGAAACGTTTCCACTAAGAAAATAGAAATCCAGTTGACATGATTCAAGCTACAGACAATAGTAAAGTACATGTATAATCAGCTGAGCCTTTCCAAGAATCTTTACATCATCAAGCTGCAACAACAGAAAAAAATATATGACCAGATCCAACTTTGGTCTGTAAATCTCAATAAAGTTACCACCAGTAGTGTTAAGTTCTGAGCAAACATATGCAACACTGACCTTTAAGTATCCTGCAAATTTACCACAGCAGCCTTCTTAGAACTCTAGGTCCTGAGAGATAAAAGGGAGGCATGAAAGTGTATGCTCTAATTTTGTACATTTTGTAATTTTGTAATTACATGTAATTACAATAAATAAATGTAAAATGTAATTTTGTAAATAAATTTTGTAAATAAATTTTGTAAATAAATGTAAAATGTAATTTTGTACAGGAGCATGGCCCAACACAGGAGAAGTAACACTACAGGACCAGAGTCAGCAGTTTATCTTCATCTAAAGGAAAAAGGACACTCATTTGAGGACATTAATGTTCACATTTTAGACAGAGAAGATAGGTGGTTTGAGAGAGGGGTCAAGGAATCCATTTATGCCAACTTGGAAAATCCTTCCTTGAATAGAGGTGGGGGCCTCAGGCACAATCTTTCCCCTATTTTCCTCTCTGCTTTGTCTTCTGTGCCTAGGAAGATTAAGACCATTTCACAAGCTCAACAGCAGCATGGTGATCTTAACGATCCTCCTTTAGATGATAAAGGGACTTAGAAATAACATCTCAAAATAACCATGACCTAGCCCCAGGTGTAAGGTCACACAGCCGCCTAGAAGCATATTTAAGGATTCCCTTACTAACTTTGCTCAGACTGAAGAAGCTCCTTGGATAAGGAGCGAAACGTTTCCACTGAGAAAATAGAAATCCAGTTGACATGATTCAAGCTACAGACAATTCCACCTGGATGACTGAGAACCTTCATAGACATGTATGCTCTAATATTTTATCTCATTCATTCCAAAATTTATGCCATTTGTGCCTGTAGCTCTTGTTTTTACCACGTTTACCAAAATTAGAGACTGACCAGTCTCCATACCACAAGAAGAGACAGATAGTTTCATAGTTTCACAGTAACATGGAAAGCTACTTAGACAGAAAGCAATGGCCAACTAATCAATTTTCACTGGAGCTGCAGAGATATTTTACAAAATAAGTAGATTTTGATCTGATTCACCAAGGCACTTAAATTAGTGCATAAGAGTACTGCTATTTCTAAATATATTTTATTTATGTCTTGGCTATTAGTAAGGTCTTGTGTACTAAACAAAAACACTCTGGGTGGTCAAATTCTTCTGCTGACAGAACTGCCTCTGCAAATGAATCCAAGAGCTGTAATTTTCTATTTCCCCAAAGTCCCCTAAATCTCCTCAAACACTGAAAGACTCTAGAGGCAATTTTCATGGGTGCAAAGTGGAGATGCAGAAAACTAACTTCTTTTATACAAGCCTCCAACTAGTGTGCCTCTGGGTTCCAACTAAGCTAGTCCCCAGAGTTTTTATTTTTTAAAGAGGGGAAAAATTTAAGACTGAACTCAATTAATACTTGAATTCCATATCCATCTGATAAATAATAATTTTGGTTTAAGTAAAAAAAGATCTGATGGGTCAGTAACCATATTTGAGAAAATAAAAATTTATTATTATTATTATTAATAATCACACTTTTTTTGTTTAACTCAAGGCAGTGAACATACCTAATACTCCTGCCTCCTATTTTCCCTACAATAATAACCCTGTGAGGTGTGTTGGGCTGAGAGTGTGTGACTGGCCCAAAGTTACCCAGCCGGCTTTCATGCCTAAGAGAGGCCTAGAGCTCACTCTCTCCTGGTTTCTAGGCCAGCACCTTCACTACTACACCAAACTGGCTCTCACATTGCTATAGCTCTTGACACATTTACTGTAAATCAATATGACTGATCTAGAATAAATAAATGTGGCCCAGGTACAGCCAAGCAGAACTTTTAAATAAACAATATTTATATTAAAAATACTTTGCACTGTCCATTAGATTCTGAATTGTTGAATATAGAACTCCTTAGCAACTGTTGATAAAATAAAAAGCTGAACACAAGTCATTCACAATGCCAGAAAATAATGGGAGGAACAGAAGACATAATGAGAAGCTACACTTTCAGCAATTAGTGTAAGTAAAATAGGTCTTGCATAATGCTTTAGAACAAGGTAGCATAATTTCTATTTCCTTGTCTAATGACAACTAAGGGAACCAAAGAAGGGTTTCTTATCTGAAGTCAATGAAATCATAAGTTTTAAGTTCAGTATACCCAGAGAAATCATATTTATATTATCAATTGTTTAGTTATCTTTTATATGAAATCTAAGTTACATTAATAAAAGTCAGTAGGATACATGTTGTAGAATGTTATGAAAAAAGATAGAGCTATTATATAAAAGGTGATTCAGAAGAATGACAGACATCTTCATTATCCCTCTTTCCAGTTTGCTGCAAACAAAAACAAAGGGAAAACTAGTGGAATATCTATGGATACATTTCCCCATTACACTCTACCAATTTTTCATTACCTTGTGCACTCTTCTTTTTTTTCCCCCCCTGCACAGTCATGTCCAACTCTAGGGGGCGGTGCTCATCTCCGTTTCTTAGCCGAAGAGCCAGCGCTGTCCAAAGACGCTTCCGCGGTCATGTGGCCAGCATGACGTGCGCGGAACACTGTTACCATCCCACGGAAGTGGTACCCATTTATCTACTTGCATTTGCATGCCCTAGCACTCTTCTAGAAGCTGTTAATGTTAAGTTCATACCAATATGAAAGAGATGCTCTCAAATTAAACTCAAATCTTGGAAAGTACAGGGGGGTTCTTGCAGTATTTTGTAATTAATCTGCCACTGTCTCCTTCTAATTTTTTTTTCAATTTTTCAATGTAGGCAGTAGTTCTGGAGTTTCTAGATAGTCCCACATCCAAATATCAAACAGAACCAATTCTGCTAGGCTTCCAAGATCAACCAAGTTCTGCTAGGTGCTGCCACCTGCTGAGAACAAACCACAATTCAAAGCCCATTCCATAAAGAGAAAGTGCATTTGTAATTGTAAACATTTTGTCCCTAATGGATGATAAGAAAGAAGTGAGCATCAATATATCACCAGATTTGATAACTACTTGTATACATATACTGTACCTTAGTGGTTAAATCAAAATGAGTCACATAAAATCCACTAAACACATCACTCACAATAAAAACCAATTAAAAATAATCCTTTCAAGAAAATATGCTGATTAACCCAATTTATATACATATCCTTTATTTTTAGAACAATGAAACTTATCGTAACCGCTGGAATATCTAAGACTAAAATATTTCAAATTACTAGCATTTTTAAAATTCCAAATATTTCCTTTTCTGAAGAAGATAAATGCTTGGGCTTGAATGGTAACAAAATAGCTTTTACAAATGGTTAATGGATAATTAACCAATTATTGAAAGTTCCTATTCCTATTAGAATGTCACCATGGTTATTCCATCTCCATCAGTTTCATAGAAATACCAGTTACATAGTTCACACCATCACCAAAAAGATACACACATACCAATAGTAAAAGTAGCAACACATTCATGAAACTCTTTCTAGTCAATGTTATTGCAGAACACTGCATATTGAGTTCACACAGACAGACCACAGAGACAAAATATCTCAGTACTGCTGCTAGTTCATAAAAGCAGTAACAATTAAGACAAAACATCTCCATGAATATGAAAGCAATAAATTACAATCTTTTCAAAGCTATAAGCTGTCTATGTACTCCATTTATACTACTATGTTCAAAAGGGATCTGTTATGATATTGCATTATAGATTATGATATATTATGGTACAATATTTTAGCAAATTGACGATGCCCAAGATCAGGTTACTAAATTGTTTTTATTGTGGAATGTATTAGCTTTGATTTTGATTTAAGCTTTAATTTTTCCATTTACTTTTAGAATGGAACCGGAAAACAATCCATTCAAAATCACTGGCATGTTTTAAAAAATATTTTATCTTTTTCTCTATAGGCTGCAACATCAACTTCCAAGCAAAATTTCAAAAGTTAAAATTTGCTTCACAAGAAGTAGTAACTCAGTGCAATTCAAATAAACAATTCAAGATCTAATATTGAGAGATTACATTTTAATCTAATAAAAGTATCATACGTACAGTACTTCAGACTCTACAAAAACAAGTGTATAAAGATAACATAGTAATGAGGCTTTTTTCAAATATATATTTTATGCTATATGTGAATGTATACAAATTATTTTATTTTATTACCTTGTTATCGAGTTTTTTTGCAATTGTTTAAAAAAGAATTTTAGTGTAAAAAGGAAGTTTAAAATTATTTAAAAGCACTCAAAACCAATGTCAAATCTTCATATTCAATGTCTGTAAAATTATGTCATATACCATAAAGTCTACAAGAGAATTCCATCTGACGGGGTCGAGGCGGCGGGCCTTCTCAGCAGTGGCACCCGCCCTCTGGAATATTCTGCCCCTGGAGGTGAGGCAAGCCCCCACACTTATGACCTTCCGAAAGCAACTGAAGACCTGGCTCTGCCACCTCACTTGGGATGGGAAGAGTGACAGCTCCTCATGGGGATGGCTTGCGCCATAGAGTTCTTTTAAATATGACATCAGAGCCTCTTGGGTTCTATATACCTGTATTTTTAATTAACTTAACTTATGGTTGGTTATATATATTGTTTACTGTATTTTATATGTTTTTATATCTTTTAATTGCTAACTTGTTGTAAACCGCCTAGAGTCCCCTCTATGGGGGGAGATGGGCGGTGATATAAGTTGGAGAAATAAATAAGAAAGAAAGAAAGAAAGAAAGAAAGAAAGAAAGAAAGAAAGAAAGAAAGAAAGAAAGAACGAACAATCTGGAAGAGCTGAAGGAAGTTGAAAGCAACTAAAGTCTGTTATGACATAATTATTGCAGCCACAAGTAAGATTTCAGGAGAAATGATTTGGATCTTATCTATTTGAAGAAATTGAGAGTTTTAAATATCACAATTTTTGTATAATAAATGTAATAAAAAAATACACTAAAATACTTTTGATAACAATATATTTTGTACATTTGGGGAGCAGGGCTGGATAACTCATCATCATCATCAGTGATCACTCGTAGCCGAGTAAGATTGTCTTCCAAAGGTAAAATTTTAACAGTGGATCCGTAAGTGGCTATAGAGGCCAATTCTGGATCCGCACAACCTCCCACAGTGAGGGCATAGGTTTCCGGGTGGGAGACGGTCATGATGAGGGTTTGCCTGACGTGCCTTCCTTTTAGCTCTTTTCTCCCTTTCATCCTGTACTCGTGCTTCTTCAAAGTCCATAACGGCATTAATAAAGGCTGACCTCCAATTGAAACGCTCATGAGTTAGGGCTTCCCAGTTCTCAATGCTGATATTACATTTTTTTAAATTAGCTTTGAGAGTGTCTTTGAATCTCTTTTGCTGTCCACCAATATTCCATTTTCCATTCTTAAGTTGGGAGTAAAGTAGCTGCTAATTCACCGCCATGTGACAACCACCTCTCAAGATACATAGCAGGCTTTTAAGAGAAACTAGTTTAATTCTAGTTTAATTTTAAGAGAACTAGTTTAGTTCTCTTCGATTAGAAACTAGTTTAATTCAAAAATGGTTATAATATTTCATAGCATTTCTATCCTACAGAAACACAATTATATATACTGAAAGGCAAGTGGCCAGTTGTGCCCCTCCTTACTTCTTCATGCTTGACAGAGGAGTTCTACCACCCTGTATCTATTCCACACTGCTTTACATAGGTTCAAACAAATCAAGGATATATAAAGTCCTTCCTATCTTCATATTTCACTGCATTTAGCAGTATTCTGGCCCATATCCAACACATCACACACACACCCCAAAAAAACCAACTGTCCCTTCATATTTCCACTGATGCATTATACACATACAGGCATTTATTCTGCACCAATTACCCTAAAGCAAATATTACAGCCTCGTTTTATATTATTTAGAGTAAATTCGTCAGATTCATGTTTTCCACTCCATTCTGGACCGAAAGGGGGACCGGGAAGGAAAAGGCCACCTATGCTTCTAACCACTCATCCATCAGATGGGGAAGAGATGAGAACAAGTTCGCATTGAGCGAGCGATCTGAGCATGTGATAAGAAATGAACCCTGCATTAATGGCTTGATCAGCCGCGAAGCGGGGCTTATCCAGCTTTAAGAAGATTGCCATTTATTCGCGGAGGACCCAAGGCTCAAGCAGAAAAGCGGCGAGCAACCCCCCTCCTATAGGGCGCGTTTAAGATACATCTGAGAAGTGGCCCCTTGACCACAGCCTCGCCTTCTTTCTTCATCTTGGGGGGCGGCGGGGAAGGGGAGAAAAATCAGCTAACCGGAAGCGCCGGCATGCCCCAACCTGAGGCCGCAGAACTGGGGGGAAGGAGGGGGGCAGCTACTAACACTGACCCCCTCGCCTTCCCGTTCTCATTAACCCAGCGCAGGAGATGGTTGGCCGGCTCGCCAGCAGGCAAGGTGGGAGGCGTGCCCCCTCCCCGCGTGGAATGACTGAGTGGGAATATCTCGCACCGCCGAGCGGGGAAGCGGTGGCAAGTGGAAGGGGGCGGCGGCGGGAGGGAGAAGGGGGAGCACTGCAGAGAATACAGGACCGCTGCAGGCAGGAAACTCACCGCGTCTTCTGCTTAGGGAATCCCGGCGCCTTTCCCTGTTTTCGGCGTTAACCACCAGCACTGCCACTCTCCCTTTTTCACATCTTCCCACAGCCCCCGCGCCAGCCCTTCCCTTTTCTGGGTCGGGGGAGCTCGCGCCCACCGGGTCCTTTGGGGCTGGAAGTTCGAACGCGCCCTGCAAGAGAGCCCCCCTCGTGGACAGGCGTCCGCGAGGGCCCGAGGGAGGGGGCGCTGAGAGGGAGCAGCTGGGGGAGAAGGGAAGGAGAAAGCGCGGACCTTCCTCCGCACAAAGCTTCACAATAGACACGGCGCGAGAGAGCGGCGCGCGCGTGTCTATGCGAGTGTGCCGAAGGCGGGGCTTCTTCTCTGGCTCCCGCACTCTCTCCCGGAACGGGGGTGGCGCGGCGACTGAAGGGGAGGGCGGCAAAGGTGTTGTTTGTGGAGCCACCTGACCGGTGCCCCCCCCCCCCCCCCGCGCGGCTCTTCGGACTCAGGATAAAGCGGGGCGGACACCCGAGCCGCTTTTCCGACGCCAGTCACACACACGCACCCCCGCACACACGGTCGGGTGGTACAGGCTAGCTTTATTCTCCTAAGGGGTGAGAGCAAGGGAGGTGGCGGCAGCAGCAGGATTTTATTGCGGCTTTGCTCAAACCGGCTTCTCGCAGCCAATTAGAATAAGAGGAGGAGGAGCTGGTGTTGGATCCAAAGATAGTCGGACTGAGAAGACTTTGCAAGGGGGAAAACGAGGGTCTGGGAGAGCTCCATTTAGTGCCAGGTCGGCGCAGAGTAAGCGTTCGCGGGGTTTACATATGCTTGGAGTCTTGCTCCATTTTCCGTTGGAGCAATGTTTGGTTAGAAAAGAAAGGAGTTAAAATGCTGTAGTTTGAATACTGCGGTCATTCTGTCATACAATTGTCCTAGGATACAATACACTATCCAGTTGCGGGTCAAACCGCACTGAACTCAGTGGGATTTGCATCTGCGTTATGGTGCTGTGAAACTTCACAGGACTCCACTAATCGCGGAAGTAAGGCTGCAGTAATCCCTAGCCTCGATTTACTTTCTAATAAAGCTAGACAACATGGTTTGCTGTCCATTCTGAAGCCGGTTTTATTATATTTAGTGGTAGTGAGTCTCTAGTAAGGCTACAGATAATCTCAACACACTTATCTTTATTGAAATAAATGGTACCGGACCGACAACCAACCGTATTTGTATGTACTCAGAAGTAAGTCCCACTGATTTATCCTGTAATTAAGTTACTCAATAATTATATATTCCAGTACAATCCTGGAAGCAACTGAACCTAACTTCCAGTAACTATGTTTAGAATTTATGCTCTGAATTTTTACATGTTCGTTTACTTTTATGCAAAATGTGAAGCTTTTGGAACGCATTCGTGCTTTCTGAATGACCACAAGAATGAACCAGTGAATTCCTACAGCCATTGGGTGCTATTCTTTTTACTAGATCTCGGACTGTACCCTAACGCAGTTATATTAGGTCTGTTGCCAAAACAGAAGCAACATATTTTCACTACGTACCTGCGCCCTGCAATTAACATTGAAAGAATTATTCGGTGACATTTAGAAACGTGGAAATTAAAGGCGAGTCTGATTTTTCTAATAAAAGATTTTCGCACTGGACACCAGAGGACCGAGACGCCTATTTACGTTTCCACATTCCAGACCTACTGGGAACACTTAGAAAAAAGTCGAACTTTGCTTGCTAGTGAGCAATACCGATATGTTCATGCCCCAGTATTTGTGTGAGGTATAAAAGAAGGGAACCGTTATTGTTTTGGAATAAAAAGGAGAGCGAGATTTGGTTAGTTATAAGGGTGCCACAAATCTTTTTTTTCTTCATACAATTTACAAGTAGCTCCTCTTCTCTGGTACTAGGCCCTCCTATTATGTGTACTTGAAGTAATCCCGAGAAAATTAATGCAAGCAAGCAAATGTGCATTAAAATTACGGTTTTCCACTGATCCTATCTCAGAACCAACAGTCTGAGATTACTCTACGTTCGTCTCCCCCGCCCAGCAATCGAGGGCATGCTGGGATTTGTGTACTGGTTGAAAGTCCTAAAACGCTTAACCTTAAAAAGCGAGACGCTTAATGGCTCCCGTCAGAACTGCATTTGGACAGAAGCCTAAAAATTAGGACAATTATTTTGTACTCCTAGGGAAAAGAGTTTCCGTAGGTCAATTCAGCCCAAATTGAGGAAAGTCTAGAGAGAAAGAGAATTATTTTACGCAGCTGCAAGGACGTGCTAGGCCTTTCTCGCGCCCCGCCCCCTGGCCGAGGGCCACTTCCGTTTGGGTAAGATGTCGGCCGCCATCGCTGCCCTCGCGTCATACGGGGGCTCGGACTCCGAGTCCGACTCGGGGTCGGATGGTGAAGGCAGGCCCAGCCTCTCTGCTCAGGTCGCCGGCGCCGAGGCGATGCTTCACCTGGCGCCGGCGCCGCCCTCTGCGCAACAGGTGCTGCCCGTGGTGGACTCGGCCCCGGCGGTGTCGGTGAAGGTAAGAGCTGTACGGCGACGGCGGAGCTGCCCGCCGAAAGAGCGTGGTCGCTCGGCTTTGAGCCCCGCCGACCCAGGTAGAAAAGGTCAACGGTTTCCTGAGTCTGGCGGGAGGCTTGGCATTCCCAGCCCCTGCCGATTGCTTTGGTTGTGCCCCGGAGAAACGACGCTGTGGGTGTTTCCCTCGCTCGCGTGCGAGGCTTTCTCCGGGAGGCGTGAGTGTAAATTTTACAGCGGCGCAAGAGCAGAGGGTCCGTAGGGGAAAGCTTATTCCGCCTCCTGAGAGTTCGCCGGTTGTGGTAAAGGCTCATGGGGAAGGGGTTGGTGATCAGCCTAAGTATGCACGCTCAGAAATATGTGGATGTTTAAAATAATACCGCTGGCAAACGATTTCAAAAACATTGTAGTTTTAACTTCAACAATCACTGCTTTTGAAGGAAGGAAGTTAGCAGAAGATGGGAGTAAATTTACCTTTACAGACCAGCATCGATCTTCACGATCCTATTTCTTTTCACGTCTTTGTGTCTAAGACATAGGAGATTCTGTCTCTTTGTGATTAGATCATTGCAAATGAAAACAAAGGGTTATTTTGAGTTGTGGGACAAGATCTCTATTGCTCAAAACGTTTCTGGTTTTTTCCTCTCCTGTTTTATCCAATGCGGCCTTTTCTCTTTTGTCACGTGACGTTATTTTGGTGATAACTAGTAGTGAAGGCTGTTGGAAAAACTGTTTCCTGTATAAAGTCATAATAACTTACTTTGTAAAGATCTTATGAAGTCATTGCCAAAGACTGTGCATGCTCAGTATTAAACACGGATAGGTAACTCCTGTATAAGGTGCACATGAATCTGTCCATACAATAGGCCATGAATTTAAGACCTCCATCTTCAGTCCTCATATTTACCCATGCATTTTTCTGTTTACCTGCTTTGCCTGGGAGATGGGTAGATTTGTTCTTACACTGCAGGAGTGGGTTAATGGAGCCATCAGTACCCCTCTGACTCATGGTTTTTACTTCAGTCATTTTGTAGGGATTGGTCTTTCCTAGTCCAGCGATCTGTATGCTTAAATATTTAATTTACATTCTTAGTATGTAAATCAGTGAATATCCTATGTGCAACTGAATTTCCAGTTCTTCATCAGAATATTGCATGGAGCAGTCTCAGAATTTTCTTTTTTCTTAAAGAAGTTTGGAAACTATGACTGTGACTAATCTTGCTTAGACTTAGTTCTTGGGGAAGTTGAAGTATACTAGTTAGCCTCTGATGCTAATATTAGTTGGCATCTGTGAATCATTAATAACTATGTGTTGTATGGTAAACAGCAAAGGTGAATTACTAAAACCCAGTGTAGGACATTGTTATTTATGTAGCGATGATGCCTGAAAACCCATTTGTAAAGGTTATGAATAGCCAGAAGTGAAATTGGTTCTTGTTGCCCAGAGTTGGTTCTGTTTGGAGTGGCCTATAAAGCCTATAAATAAGTAAACAAACAAACATGGCTTCACTAGGAGAGATTTTTTAAAAGTAAATTTCTTGTAGTTCAAACATGCTATAGGAATTAACATATGGTTTGCATTGGTAACTTGCTCTTTTTCTGAATTTAGTGTGTGGCTGAGTGCAAACATCATCTTAAGTCAATATAAAGTAAACTAAATGATGCATGTATCCAGTAGAGTTTTTAAACTGTGATGTATAGTTTAGTATGTTATGTAAGGCAGCCAGCTGTGGCTAACTCAGTACTATGTTCAAACAAAATATTGTTTAACATGGAAGCTTATTGGAAGCCAATGTTGCTCCTGTAAAACGAATGCATATTTCTTGATAGGAATCTAGCTTCATATTTTTACTAGTTGCAGCTTCTGAGTTGTCTTCAAGGTTAGTTCAATATAAAGTGCAGTTTCAGTAATCTAAATTATCTTCCGCTGATTTCCTATTTAATATAGTTAGGTTGTACATCTGTCTCACTGACTGGGACATTAGCTTAACGTCCAAGAAAAGTGTCTACCAGTTGAATGGATTCAATTAAATGTCAACATATTCTAGAAACTAATGTTCTGCAATGTTAGTGGAATGGAAGCTGAAAAGAAGTTGAATATGTCAGTCAAACAATCCAAACTTAGCTCCAAATCAACCATGAAATACTTTCAGGAAAGCAAGAAAAATGTTTTGGAATGGACTTCATAATCTCCAGATTTTAATATTATTTTAAAACTGTGGAGAGATCTCAAACATAACATGCATGCAAGGAGGCCTAAGAATATTTCTGAGCTTGAAGAGTTCTACAAACAAGAGCAGGAAAACATTCCAAAAGTAAGAATAGAAAGATTCTTAGGAATCTACAGGAAATGTCTGGAAGTTACTTCTGCCAAAGGAAAGGTGTTGATGTTTTATGCAAAGGAGCTCACTGAATTGCTGATAACTTAGGTCCTTTATAATCCTTTTATTAAAGAATTAAAAGAGGGCACTCATTTGAACTCCAAGCTTTTTTCTTTTAATGCACAGGGAGTAAATTGAGGAATGTAGATAGTTTTCATTACCCTGAATCATTGTTGTTGTTTATTCATTCAGTCATTTCCGACTCTTCGTGACTTCATGGACCAGCCCACGCCAGAGCTTCCTGTCGGCCGTCACCATCCCCAGCTCCCCCATGGTTGAGTCCGTCACCTCCAGAATACCATCCATCCATCTTGCCCTTGGCCCCTCTTCCTTTTGCCCTCCACTTTCCCTAGCATCAGCTTCTTCTCCAGGGTATCCTGTCTTCTCATTATGTGGCCAAAGTACTTCAGTTTTGCCTTTAATATCATTCCCTCAAGTGAGCAGTCTGGCTTGATTTCCTGGAGTATGGACTGGTTTGATCTTCTTGCAGTCCAAGGCACTCTCAGAATTTTCCTCCCAACACCACAGTTCAAAAGCATCTATCTTCCTTCGCTCAGCCTTCCTTATGGTCCAGCTCTCGCAGCCATAGGTTACTACAGGGAATACCATTGCTTTAACTATGCGGACCTTTGTTGCCAGTGTGATGTCTCAATCATTGCCTACATTAATTTTTTTTACATACAGAAGCTTTTCTACTTTTGCTGTTTTTAATACTAGACAAGGTTTGTATTGAAAAGGTTTATTTTTTGTCAGGACTTTTATGTCATACTTATTTTAACCAGACGTAATTTTTGAATGCTTCCTGTTTCAACTGTAATGTTAAAGAAATAATGTAATATGTAATCCTCATTCTTAAAATAATGTTTGTATCTTGTTAATAGAATTCTGTACAAAAAATACCTACATCTTAAGTATCCAGAGTACTTGTCTTAGTGGATAGTACTGAGTTTTGTTAGCAGATGTGGCTCATGCAGTATGAATAGTTGTTTTGTGGTTACTTTAGGATATTATACAAATCAGAACTCTGGCTTATTCGGAGAAGAACAAGCCTAGATAAAACATGGTTGTCTTGGCTTTTTTTCTCTGGTTTATTCCAAGAGGAGGAAACAAGAGTCTTTAGTCCTCTAAGTCACATTATGAGTTAGCGTGACTTGAGAACCAGTTGCAAGTCTGTTTACTATAGTTTGAGAATGGATCTGTACGAACAATGTATTATTAAAGTGTTTTCTCCAACATTCTACATGTAAGTTGATAGATATTTCTGAGGACTGTTTATGACTGTTTGGAGCAGAATTTAACTATCTCTTTGCACATTTGGCACTGTAACCAGAATTAAAACACTAAATGTGCTTATAATTTCCTAAATCTGTGTTCATTGTTACAGTAAAATCAAATACTTGATTAAATTCTTCAGGAACAACATTGTAGTTAACTTGTGTACTGTATTCCAGTGGGTACTTTAAAGTTACTCAGCAGCTTTTATGTGGACATCAGTTTGCCAGTTTCAAAGTTTGTATATGTTTCTTTCTAAGCCCTTTTGAAAATGACTCGAATTTCAGAAGCTGTTTGTCCTGCAGTATGCAGGACCTGTGTTGCTCCATAGTACTGCTTCACACGTGGAAGTAGCCATGCACTTCTGTGGATTATGAGGAAGAAGGTGCTGGTCAGGATGAAAAAGGAAACCCAGTTTACGGACTATGTCTAAGGGCATCTTTGGCTTCTGCTTTTCTGGCACAGACACATGGCAAGCTGCTGGCTTTTCTAAGGTACTTTATGATAGGACCAAAGATGTTGGCTACTTATAGAAGTCAAAATCCCATCTGAGTGAGTTAAGCTCTTGTGCCAATCTAGAGTATCTTCTTATATACTTGCCATTATTATAATTCATTATGTTGCCTAAAACCATAGAGTAACAACCATGTTATGCTGGTGGATTGCACTAATACAATGGGACTTCACTTTCCTTTCTTATCTTTAGCCTTCTGCAATTTGGAGATGTGCAGAGGGGGAGGATAGGTATTCTATTCTTATTGGCCATTCCACCAGCAATAAGTACTCAGTCCAGTAGATGCTTTGTGCTGACAGTTTGCAAAGACATTTAATAAAGAAGATGACAGTTGTTGAGGGCAAGTTTTCCATGTAATTGCAGAAGGCAGTATTTCTTTTCAATGGCAGCCCCTTGGCCGTAAAGCATTTTTGGTTCAGTTGTCACTCAAGGAAAGAAGCTAAAGGACCCCCATTCATTAAAGGAAACATTTATTTATTTTTATAAGAGATATTTTTAGAAATTACAGAAAAAGATGACATCTGACTTTTAACAGCAGGAATATACAACAATTTCCATAATCAATCCCTTACTCTATATCAGAGCTTTCCAAACTGTGTGTCGCGACACAAAAGTGTGTCGCCACACACAGCATGGTGTGTCGCCACACCACCCGGAAGTGGCGGCACGTGCGTGCACGGTGGCAGCGGCACCCGCTGCCGCCACCGTGCACGTGCGCACCGCCGCACGCCCCCCCGCGCGCCGCTCCGCGCCCCCGTGTCGCCAGCAGCGGCACTTTGGAAAGCCCTGCTCTATATTAAACCAAAGTCACATTATTTCTATAAATCATACCATTGGCACATTATAAAAATCACTAAATACAGTTGCTCCCTCTCCTTATATTAAAAGAAAAAAGAATGAATAAATATATACATACATACACACACACATACATACATAATACACATATACATACATACATACATACATATATATATATATATATATATATATATATAGTTGTTTATTCGTTCAGTCGCTTCCGACTCTTCACACACACACAAACACACATACATACACACACACACCACCTAATCAACTTCCCCCAAAGAAAACATTTATTTGATTATTTCCTTCCTACTACTACTATACATTCCTGTCTACTATAATAGAAATCAAACAAAAAAAAAAACATATAAATTGTCTACCATTATACTTAGTAATACAGCAATTTTAAGAATCTTAATCATGTCAAACCCAAAACCAAACATCATTTTTTTGTTATTATTATACCTTGATAATCTTAATTCAAATCATTAAAAGTAAATGAAGTCAGCCAAACCGTTAAAGCAATCCAGATAAATATACTTAAACCCTTATCCCACTTCAAAATAAACCAAAGCATTTACATATCTCCACATTACGCACAGAGCTTTTTTCTTAAAGAAATCAGACAACCCAACTGCCCCCCTCAAAAGCTCTGACTTCTCTTCAAGAGAACTCCCATACATATTAACCCAGAGCTTTCCAAACTTTTCATGTTGGTGACACACTTTTTAGACATGCATCATTTCGCGACACACTCTTACAGCAGGGCATAATTTCACGACACACTCTTACAGCAGGGCACAAGGCAGGCACTAGGATCTGTGCGGAATCTTGGCAGGGCTCGGAGGCAGCAGCAGCCGCGACACACCCAGATGCTGCAGCCGACACACTAACGTGTCCCGACACACAGTTTGGAAAGCTCTGTATTAACCCATTCTTTTCCAAAGCATTTCATCAAAGGATCCATTTCACTTATGGCTTGCAACCCGATCTGTCCCTTTAATTTCTTCAACTCCTCTGTCCAATCTTCCTCCAGCATCTCAGCCGAAGTCGAAGAAACATTCCTGTCGCTGTTAAATTCCTCCATTTCAACCACAACATCCCCAAACAGATGAGACATTTTAAAGCTCATATCTTCCACAATGTCCTGAATGCCTTGCATAAAAAGTTGGTAAGAATCAGAAAAAGTTTGCTTAAGGTCTCGATGGAAATCAGAGAAAGTCTGCTTGAATTCCTCCATGTCTCACGCAGTAGATTATGGCGCCCCCTAGGAGCTTAATTAGCGAAATATGAGGACATTTGAAAGTTGTTTACATGAAATGAGAGTGAAAAGCAGACTGTTCTCAGGCGAAAGTGAAGACAGAAAGCTGAAGGTTCAAATTGGCTGATTCAACGTGTAGGAGAATGGTAATTTCTTCAAATCCAGCACAAAAATAATAACAGGGAAACCATTATTCACTCTCAAATCCTCCTTAATATTTGGATGGGAAACAAGCCAAAATTTTAAAAGAATTGTTTTTAACCCGAAAAATAACAATAAGCGCCAAGAGAGTCCGCTTCTCCTTGCTGTAAAAAGCCTCTCTTAGGGTACATAAACTTTAAAAAATATAAACTGGGTGATTTAGAAATGGGGTGGCCGGACTTAGTGTCTCTTTAAGGCTACAGCACGGCTTGAAAATGGTGATGTCCCAGCCTCCTGGCGGCGCTTACCGAACGAGTGCGAACGCCATTTGCGATCCTCTGGCTACAAGTTAACATTCCGGAGGACGGATGGGATGATTCTGAGTGTTTTCTTTGTCCGTGAAAGTGCTCCAGGGCTTCAGGAAAAAGCCTGCCTGAGCCCAAAATATCGTCGCGTTGCCAGTTCTGCCCACGGAGCCCGTGGGCACAGCTGTTCAGTCTGCCATGTCCCCACCGGAAGTCTAAAGGAAACATTTATGATGCACTTTGGTATCCAATAATTTGAAACCACAAGGTTGTGTAATGTTGATCCTCAAGAAACTTTACACTGACAAGAATAATGCAATAGCTGATTAATGTCTCAGTTGTGGAATTTATTTTCTGGGAGGGCTTTGAGGGGGGAAAATATTTTCAGTAAACATTGCGGTAAAGAGATTGTTTTGTCTATAATTGTAATAATTCAAGTCAAATTACAGAATCATTTAGGTGCAAAAAAACAGGCATGTAGATAAATTCTTTTACTATATCATTCCCCTGAAAGTAAATACCCAGTTTTTAAGTAGGGGGTAAAGTAGGCCTCTCAGATATTATATCAGATCAGTTTTGAGGAATCTCTGTTTAAAACTTTTGCAAAATTAAAAATTACTTTGATTTACCTAATATTTTATAATAAAAGAATGGGGTTGGGTGGGAGTCTATACCTGAATTGAGCAGTGGACTGTGATAGACGTTTTCTGTCAACATAATTAGTATTTTGTTTTTTGACAAAGAGGCAAGAATTATTTTTGAATAATATACTTATTATTTTTAAGTTGCTCTGTTTATAGTATAATTTTCTGTGTCTTTTTTCCTTGTGTGTTTTCTTTTTACAGTATACATATGGAAATGCATACCCATTATGCTATCGCCTTTTGGGGAAAGCAATGTTATGCAAAGTACAGAAAAGGAGGAAGAAATAGTTAGCCAAAGAAATCAAATATAAGGCAGAGAGAGAGAGAAGAGAAGCTTAAATCTACTTTGGACCAAATATTTTACTATACTTTTTCATATCATTCTATATTTGTGACCATACATAAGCTACTTAAATGTTGCCTATTGTTCTTTGCTCAGTGGCTCAGCGGGTAAGACGCCAGGCTTGTCGATCGGAAGATCGCAAGTTCGGAGGTTTGAATCCCTAGCCCCGCGTGACGGAGTGAGCTCCCACTCTTGCCAACCTAGCAATTCGAAAGCATGCAAATGCAAGTAGATGAATAGGTGCCAGTTCGGTGGGTAGGTAACAGCGCTTCGCGTGCGTCATGCCGGCCACATGACTGCGGAAGCGTCTTCGGACGACGCTGGCTCTTTGGCTAACAAACGGAGATGAGCACCAGCCCCTAGAGTCGGACACGACTGCACAAATGTGCGGGGGGAACCTTTACCTTTTAATTGTTCTTTGCACTTCTTACCTCTTTCTATTGGAAGATCTCATCAAAGTCCATCCAACCACAACTTTCTCCTTCCTTGCAACCTACACTCTTTCTTGATATATTAATTTTGTAATTTGATCCTCATTAATTTTCTCTTGAGAGCCAGTTTGGTGTAGTGGGTAATGCATCAGGCTAGAAACCAGGATACTGTGAGTTCTAGTCCCACCTTAGGCACAAAGCCAGCTGGATGATCTTGGGTCAGTCACTCTCTCTTAGCCCTAGGAAGGAGGCAATGGCAAACCACTTCTGAAAAACCTTGCCAAGAAAACTGCAGGGACTTGTCCAGGCAGTCTCCCAAGAATCAGACACAATTGAACAGATAAAAAAAAATTCTCTTAAGTTACCAAACCACTTCAACATTATAATCCTACTCAATCCTACCAAGACCAAGTTGTTGTGAGTGTTTGGGCCATCCAGATCTGGGGATGATCCATCTCTGACCTTGGACAGGGTTGTACTTCCCCATTCAAGAGTTGTGCAAAATCTGGGGGTCATCCTGGATTCACATTTCCTACTTGATGAGCAGGTGCACCTGTGGCCAGGAAGGCATTTGCCTAGCTTCATTTGGTGTACCAGTTGCTCCCTTTCTTGATCAGGAGGCCCTTCAGACAGTCACTCATGCCCTGGTTACCGTATGGCTGGACTACTGCAACACACTCTACATGGGGCTGCCATTGAAGAGCCCCCCAGAGCTTCAACTGGTCCAATATGTAGTGGCACGGACAGTGATGGGCATGCCTCAGTATGCCCATGTAATGCCTCTGCTTCGCGAGCTGCACTGGTTGCCAGTTTACTTCTGGGTGTGATTAAAGCTGCTGGCTCTTACCTATAAAGCCCTTCATGGGATAGGGCCTGGTTACTTGAGGGACTGCCTATCTCCCATAGTATCTGCCCAGCTGATTCAATCTGGCAGGGTTGGCATGCTCCAGGTTCCTTCGATTAAGCAATGCCATCTGCTGGGACCCTGAATATGTGTCTTCTCTGTAGCAGCACCTGCCCTCTGGAATGAGATTCCCTGGTGCCCACTCTGCTTGTGTTTCAAAGGGGCTTGAAGACCTGGCTTTTCTCTCAGGCCTTTAACAAGCATGAGTGAAGCCCCCTTGGATTGTGCAGGTGTGTTTCTTTTTTTCCAGTCCAGTCCAGTTTCTGTCATCTTGCTCTTTTTTATTCCTTATTTTTATTATATTTTTTTAAAATGTTTTTACTTGTGAGCCGCCCAGAGTTGTTGGGAGGGAATGAATGAACGAATGTATGAATGAACAAACAAACATACTACTTTCATACCAGTTATTCACTTATATTCAATCCACATTTATTCAGAACTCATTTACTCTTGACTTTAGGATTCTAGTTTTACCATGCATGCTACTTGAATAACCCATTCCCACTGCATCTAATTTACTATTTGTTGCTCCTTAAATATCCAACTCTCACTTCCATGAAACAGACTGGGGAAAAGCATGTTTTTACATACAGATGTCTTTACTTTTCAGTGACCATTCAAAGTTACGACAGCACTGAATAAATATTAGTTACAACTGGTCCTTGAAGTTAGGGCTGTTGCAGCACCCCTGCAGTCATGTGATCAAAATGTAGGCACTTGGCATCCTGCCCACATTTACGACCGCAGCGTGCACTTCAAATCCCTCCACCCACCTATCTCTTCCAATTTCTAGCCTTTTTGCCGGCCTGCATTCCACTACCAAAGGTCAGCGGGGGGAGGTGGTGGCAGAGTGCAGGGCAGCCAAAAGGGCAGAGATGGGGGGAGATAGGAGAATGGGAGGAGTTGAAGCGGAGGCAAGTATGGCAGGACAGGGGAAGCGTGAGGTTGTCGCCTAATGACCACAACCGGGACTACCAGAACTGCCATCGCTAAGCAGTGTAGTCACGTGATGTTTTGCCTAATGACTGCTTCACTTAGCGATGGAAATTCTGGTCCCAATTAGGGTCGTTAAGTGAGGACTACCTGTACATCCATTTTTACTTCTTTTAACAAACTCATTTTTCACCACAGAGCCCCATACTATCCCACTACTTTTTTGCCAGCATTTGCACCTCTTAATATTTCTCTGTCCATTTTCCCACCTTTACACAAATGCAGGTACTAGCTCTAATATCTAATCATATATGTATAACTTGCAATCACTCATTCAATGTTCTTGTCTAGTATGAAACCAACTAGGAGAGACATACAGTGTAGTGCAGGGCTTTCCAAACTTTTCCCGTTGGCGACACACCAACAGCAGTGTGCGAAAACCCGGAAGCACTGCTGCCGCAGCACTTTCGGGCTTTCGCGCGCTGACACCGCCACGGCGCTTTTGGGTTTTCGCGCGCTGCAGTGGCGGTGGCAGCCGTGCCCTGGTGTGCCATGCGAAAACCCGGAAGCGCTGATGGCCCGCTTCCTGGTTTTCACGTGACACACCTGGGCCCCGCAGGCGACACAGTACTGTGTCACAACACACAGTTTGGAAAGCTATGGTGTAGTGACTTAGAATACCAATTCACATTCCAGAAGTTATATTAAATTAATAACTTGATTATAGATGTCTAAATTTCTGTTAGTTTAACTTAATGAAATATTAGGACTAAAATTAGTATAGGGAGAAATATTTACATGAATGTAAATATTTATAAATTACAGTGTTTCACTTTTGATTAATTGCCTGTCTGGCACTGAAGTAACTGCATAGGTTCAAAGACTATATAGATATTTTGTATAGAAAATGGAAGAAGTGTTTTTTTTTAATGTCAAACAATCTGGGTATCTGGAAAATATCTGGAACAGCAGGTACAAGATAAAAAAGAGGGAAGATGGTATGAAGCAAATTATATTTCAAGAAAATAGGCACTTTAGGTTGAAACCAAATATCAGAGTAGACCCTTGAGATCAGTGAGACAAAAGCCACATTAATTTGGGTTGGTGTATTTTAACTAGGTTCAGATTAAATTCTCTATCATGTGAATGAAAAATAATTCTCTAGGTAGATATCCCCTTGCTGGGAAAAGTATAGAAGTTATAGCTTGCTTATGTTAATTGAATACTATAATCTGAGAGATGATTTTTATCCTTACCCTGCTTCTAAATTCATTTATGATGAATGGGATGAATGTTGTTTCGTAATATTGTGTCTGTAGTTGTATTGATGTACATTATTGTGTCTGTCTCTGTAGTTGTATTGATGTACAAATGGACTTCATTGTAGAATAACCTGGTGAACTGGACAGTCCTTATGAAAACCTAAGTAATTAGACATTCCATTCTGACACTTTTATTTATGAGAGGTAGACTAAATTATCACTATTTCACTTTTTTTCAAAACAGTAAGTCTAGATGCAGAAGTTAATAATCTCTGAGATTTTGTTGCCCCTTCAAACTCTAAAGAAAGATATGACATTATTTGCTAGGTCAATGTCTGAAAAATATCAACTTTCTATATTACGACTTTTTTAAAAAAAAACAACCCACAGGTTGTAAACCTATAGTATGGGAGAGTTACTATGAAATCTCCAAAACCAGAAAGGAACTCTGTGGATTTCTCAGGGATGGGGGTCGATGCTTGTGTTTCCTTACAACTTGTACACACTGAAGCAGTACAATCTATATACAGTACAGACACAATAAATGTATATACAGTAAACCCATTTACTGTTTTATGTTACATTTTGATTGTATACTTGTTATTTTGTTTTTATGTTGTGAGCCACCCAGACAGTGTCTAAGTTGAAAAAGATTAATAAATAAACTTTCAATTTAATAGACCTTGGTTAGTGAACTTTGGATGCAGCTGAAAAAAATCTATCCATACACTGTAGGCTTCTGAACATGCATAAAATCCTATTCACTATTTTACACATGCATACAATCTGATTCAGAATTAAAGGGCATTTTGCTTTAAAAGACATTTCTTTCATTCAATTAGTTCCTTAAATCAAGAGTTTGCCATAAAACATAGATAGATTGCATAATTCAGCTTTCCTTGGTCCTGAATCTGTGTTTTAGCATGGGGCAAATACAGCCCTGAAATGAAGTGGCATAAATTTTCATCAGGAGAACAGGAAGGCAGCTTTTTGTCAAAGATTCTGTTAGCTTTGGAGAAATTAACTGATGTTTGAGGGAAGTGCTAAGTGTTTTTGATAAGGTCCAAGTCCTTTTATTCAAAGCTATGCAACGATTAAAGTAAACCTGGAGGAGTTATATTGATGAAATGCTATTGTAGCTTTGGTCATTGATACTGATATTTGCATTAATCCAAACATGTTGAAGTTCCCTGCTTGGGCCTCCTGGATTGGTTTAAGGACTTATGTAGGGGACAGCCTCCTATATGACTAGAGAGAATTGTGTTTGCCAAGCAAGTAGACTACGGTGGATAGAATGTTATCCTAACCTCAGAAAGTCCGACTGCTGAAGAATATATAAGCCTTCTCTTAAGCTTTCTTCATTAAGTTTGGGGCTTTTTTCTGATGCCAATTTTATATAAAGTTTATATAAAAGTTGCTCTGATTGTGTCACATTCCAAAAAAACGTAAGACCTTAGAGATCTTGAAATAAAAAGCTCTGAATGTTGTAATCAAGGTAATATAGAAGATGCACTGTTTGGAAAGTGTGTCCATTACAACTATGTTCAATTTTTCAGGAAGATGTGGAAACGGGGGTTCATCTTGATCCAACCACCAAGGAAGTTCAATATAATCCAAGGTATGACACCATGTTTGCACCAGAGGTAAGTAAACTAGCTTTTTAACTTGAATTGTTTTCGATTAATCATAGAATCATAGATGTGAGGGTCAGAAGAGGGTCTGGAGATCATCTAGTCCAATCCCCTACCCAGAGAAGGAATCTACTGTTATATCCTACCATCCAGCCCACCACCTTGAAAGCACTCTATTTCATTGTTTAAATGAACAATGGATATGGACCATTAGGATATGTTTTTTGATGTCTAACCAAAAGAGAGCCAGTTTGGTCTAGTAGTTAAGGCAGAGCTTTCCAAACTTTTCATATTGGTGACACACTTTTTAGACATGCATCATTTCACGACACAGTAATTCAGTTTTACTAGCAAACCGGAGGTTAAACTAACTACCTTATAAGAGATATGGACACATACATAAATTGTAATAGCAAAATGAATGGGGACACAACATATCTCATGAAAACAGAGTTCCCCTTTACAGCAGGGCAAGGCTTGGACAGAGCTCCCCTCTTACAGCAGGGCACAAGGCAGGCACTAGGGCACAAGGCAGGCACTAGGACCTGTGCGGAATCACAGCAGGTTTGGAGGCAGCAAGGCACGAGGCAGGCACTAGGACCTGCGCAGAATCCTGGCAGGGCTCGGAGGCAGCAGCAGAGGCGCTTGAGGCTCTGAGCATCGGACTCAGAGGTTTCTCGTTAAGTTCGCGCGACAGACCTACACACTGCAGCCGACACACAGTTTGGAAAGCTCTGAGTTAAGGCAAGGGAGTAGAATACAGGAGACAAAGAGTTCTAGTCCCGCCTTAGGCATGAAAGCCGGCTGGGTGACCTTGGGCCAGTCACACACACTCAGCCCAACTCACCTCACAGGGTTGTTGTTGTTGTGGGGAAAATAGGAGGAGGAAGGAGTATTAGGTATGTTCACCGCCTTGAGTTATTTATAAAAATAATAAAGGCGGGATAGTAAATAAATAAATAAAATAAAATATCCACTTCCCTGTCGTTTAAACCCATTGATCCCATCCTGCTTTCTGAAGCAACTCTGAACAATTCTGCCCCTTCTTCTACATGACAGCTGTTCAGATACTTGAAGACAGCTGTCATGTCTCCCCCCAGTCTTCTCTTCTCCACACCCATTGCTCCAGCTGTTCTTACGAGTTTTTCTTTCCAGACTCCTTATCACCTTATCACCTGTCCTGTGGGCGTGCTCCAGTTTGTCTGTGCCTTTCCTAAGATGCAATGGCCAGAATTAGACACAGTATTTTAGGTGCAGTCTCACCAACACAGAATAGAGATGGACTATGATTTTTCTTAAGCTTGATAATATAATATTAGCTGATATTGTTCAGTGAGACATGTGAAAAAAATACTGTTAATTGTTAAATAATGTATGAACAGTTTTTTTAATGTCACCTATTGTATTTAAGTATAATTGATACGTTCCTCAGCTAGATGTATAATTTTCAATCTGAGGCTGGAAATTAGGGTTTCAATTTATAACTATTCAGTACATTAAGTGCTACATCAAAATGAATAATAAAAATAATTACAATATTTAATAGAGAGCCTGAACTATAAAACTGGAAAACCTATAAATAAATCTTCCTAACTAAAAATTCAGATTTCAGATAATTAGAATAGGATATCCTGATAAACATTTCATAAAAGCATAGAGTCGAAAGGTACCTCAGAAATCATCTAGCCCAACTCCCTGCTTGGTGTAGGATCTGCTAAAGCATTTTGGACAGCTATCCAGTCTCTGTTTGAAAACCTCCATTGAAAGGGAACATGCCACAAACTGAGGCAACTTCTGCTGCTTGACAGCTCTTAACTGTCAGGAAATTTATCCAATATCTAGCTTGAATCTGCTTCCCTGTCGTTTCAGCCCATTGGTACTGGTGCTGCCCTTTGGGGCAACAGAGAACAAGTCTATTCCCTCCTGTGTATGGCAGCCTCTGAAGACTGCTATCATATCTCCCCTCAAGAGAGTTCTTCTGCACATTTTGTTTATTGTTTCTTCCTTTGTACAATATAGCTTCTTAAAACTAGAAATAATAAAGCTAAATAATAAAATACATCAGGTCTGTTTATAACACTCTAGCTCAGAGCTTTCCAAACCGTGTGTTGCGACACAAAAGTGTGTCACCTGCGGGGCCCAGATGTGTTGTGTCAAAACCCGGAAGCGCGCCATCAGCGTTTCCGGGTTTTCCCACGGTGACACACCAACGGCGGCGTGCGAAAATCCGAAAGCGCCTCAGCCATGGCAGCGCGCAAAAACCAAAAGCGGCAGCAGCGCTTCCGGGTTTTCCCACGGCGACACACCAATGGCAGCGCGCAAAAACTGAAAGCGGCAGCAGCGCTTCCGGGTTTTTGCACGCTGCCACAACGGCGACACTTCCAGGTTTGCACGCTGCCGCAACGGCGACACTTCCAGGTTTTCCCGCAGCGACACACCAACGGCGGTTGGTGTGTCACCGCGGAAAAACTTTGGAAAGCCCTGCTCTAGCTATTTCACTTTTTACTTGGAAATAGTAGGCAAGATGTGAGGAAAATAATAATCTTATTCATAGCTTTATAATCTCATAGCCAGATGTTACCTTTTCTTCTTTTTCTTGCATTTATGAAATTACACAGTAATTGTGGACTCTCTTTTTTATCAATTAAATGCTAGATCTGTACGCTTGAAGGATGATAATTTTATCAATAGACAAGGAAGCAGAGTTGATTCTCAAGGATTCTTGGCCTGATCTGTAATAGACATTTCTGGAGAGTCCTCCATCAATTCTTTATATTTCATAATTTGACAGATGTGAGGGCAGCTTGTGATTTTAGGTTTCTTGGTAGACTATACAATGTAGTAACAAAAATGATGACAACTTTTTTTTTAGTGAATTAGGAATTGCACTGAACTGATGCATGGAAGATTTTGTGTTATAAATTTGCATGTTTTAATGTGTTTTTGTGAGTTTCACAAATGCCTTATTTTCTGTAATAATATCTACTGGCAAAAAGCAGCAGTCTTCTTTACATTTATAATCATTTTTCTTCTTAAATCCTAAAAAACCCCCAGTTTAATGGCAATTTTCTAGTAAAATTAGAAGTATGAGAAGAAAATTTGAATACCAATTTCTACTATATAAAAGCTGTCAAATAGCCAGATTACTTTTTTAAAAAATCATAAAATTGAATATTCCTCAGGGAAAAGCTCCTCCAGGCAAAAGCAGCCAGTATAAGTTTACTGTTTCATTAGTCTCAATATAAACAGCTATCAGTTGTAAAAACATGGCTGTCGAAACTCAAAGGTTATTTTTGTAAGTTTGATGCAGTTTTTTGCAACAGTGGTGATCTGCATTGCTAAGAGTAAACATTATGAAAAACATACATTAATTGTAACGGGTTCAAAAATTTACTATGATTTTTGCTGGTTAGTAATATCTATGTTACTTGATAAGTTTGATCTTACATTTAAACATGGAGTAGTGGGATGATTCAAGATGAAAAACGTGTCAGATGTCTCCTGAGGATGTGGAAATAATACATGAAATGAATCTCATTAAGTATTGCAATTTTGATTTTTCTGACAGATGGCTTAAAATTCATATAGTGGGCATAACTTAAGTCTCTCTGTGGGTTAGAATACTACACATAACAATCTCATATTAATAGCTGTAGTTAATTTATGAGGAATATATTCCTTTCATCTGATCAGTGCTTTTGCACTCTATTATTGCCTCCTTTTCTCACTGAATTAATCAAAGTCTTTGTGTCTCCCTCAGAATTGTGCACAACTTTAATAGAATAGAATATGTTGTAACCCAGAGCTTTCCAAACTTTTCATGTTGGTGACACACCTTTTAGACATACATCATTTCGCGACACAGTAACACCTTATAACGGGTCCCCGCCCCCTGGTCCGCGTGATTGGCTCCTGCCTGCAAACCCCGCCCCCAGTCCACGTGATTGGCTCCTGCCTGCAAACCCCACCCCCGGACCATGCAATTGGCTCCTGCCTGCAAACCCCGCCTCCCGGTCCGTGCAATTGGCTCCTGCCTGCAAACCCTGCCCCCAGGGCAGGGCAAAGGCGAGGCAAAGGCACAGACGTACATACCCCTATTGCAGGCAGGAGAGGGGGGAAAAAGGCAGAGGCCGATGTGCAAAGGAGCGGCAGCGGATCAGGATTCAAGTGGCGGGGCAGGATTCAAAGGATGGAAGTGGAGGCGGAGCGACGGAGCAGATTGCAGGCTGCAGGGACGGAGAAGCAGCCAATCGGGCTGCTTTCTGCTGGGCGCGCTTTTCCGCCCTTCTTTCTCTGGCGCTGATTGGCAGAGGTGACTGCTCCCCTTCTTCGATTTTCACGCCCAAACTGTCTCCCGTGCGACACACCTAAACACCCCAGGCGACACACTAGTGTGTCGCGACACGCAGTTTGGAAAGCTATGTTGTAACCAGATTGTCATTCCATTGTGGAATAGATTCTTCTTCTCTGCAGACAGATATGCCTGTCTCTGGTGGATAAAAGGGCTTTCCAGAACTGATTTAGATGCACATAATAGGAGTAGGAAAGAATAAAGAGGATTGCCGTTGCGTAAACAGAAAAGTAAAATTGAATGTAGTGCTTTAACTCTGACATGAAGATAACTTGCAATCTAAAATTTATAATGCAATCAGTTATATATTGAATTGTGAAGAGTGGAAATCTAAGTTGCTCTCACCCACAGATGGAGGGAATGTGGTGACTTCTGCAGATTCTGCTTCTCTCTTGCAGTCATCTATCACCAACAGGGTTGGAGGTATTGTAAAATGTGTTTTGTCCCAGCATAGTTCACAGAAAAGATCACTTGACGCTTTCAGCAGAATTTTTACTTAATTGATGTGAAAAAATTCACATAGAAGGCAGTATAAAAAATAAGAACCCCTTCCATCCTGATTCAGACCATCCTACTAAGGCAGGAATAGGAAACACATGGAGAACAACAACCAAACTCCCAGATTGCCCATAGATAACATAGAATGAACTGTTGTATCCTCTCTGGCTCTATAGCAATTATATTCAGCTATAAAATACCCTAATTTGTAGCTGTTAGAACATTTTTGGAGGAAATAGGGTGTACTAGGAATAATAATTAACAGCTCTAATGCTACAGAGTGGTTAAGAATAAATTGGAGGGGGGATGTCTGGTCTTATCATTTGCTCTCAATCTCTTTATTTGAGTGAATGGAAAACTTTGCATCTCTCTGCTTTTCTTCCAGTTTAATTTTTTTGCTCCTGCTATTTTTGGATAACAAATGGGGGGGAAATTATTGTTGAACTGTGATTTTTAATACAATTTTGTGTTGTCTACAATTGACATATTTCACTAGAAGAATTCTGAAAGTAAATTATTGACGCCATTTCCAATGCAGACTATTTGATAGTTGATTATTTAGCAGTTATCAATATATATGTAGGGGTGTGGTGGCTCAGCGGGTAAGATGCCAGGCTTGTCAATCGGAAGATCGCAAGTTCGGAGGTTCGAATCCCTAGCCCTGCGTGCGGAGTGAGCTCCTGCACTAGCTCCAGCTCTTGCCAACCTAGCAATTCGAAAGCATGCAAATGCAAGTAGATTAATAGGTACCACTTCGATGGGTAGGTAACAGCGTTCTGCATGCGTCATGTCGGCCACATGACCGTGGAAGCGTCTTCGGACAACGCTGGCTCTTCAGCTAACAAACGGAGATGAGCACCAGCCCCTAGAGTCGGACGCGACTGCACAAATGTGTGGGGGGAACCTTTACCTTATCAATATAAATATATATAACATACCTTTTATATGAATATATATATCTACCAACTTTATGTTTGTTTGAGTGGGGAGATTTCTGTGTATGAATTTGCAGATGTTTGGTTTTGATCCTCACAGTAATAGTTATACAAATAGACATGTATCTTTTCCATAATGAAGCAGTGGCTTAGCAAGATAGACAATGATGACCCTCCTGATGTCAGACTATATGTCACATTTTCTGTGAACATTGGACAAACTGGCTGGGGTTGCTGGTTAATTGAGTTCAGTAATACCTGGAGGCTGCTAACCTGTGGTCCAGAAAGCTAATGTGAGATCATGGTTAGTATGTTGTTACACTACAGCTGTTGAATCTGAGGTTCAAATGCCCACTTTGTCATGAGGCTCACTAATGATCTTAGGCAGTCATTCTTTCTTCTGAGCTACTTTGTTGAATTATTGTGAGGGTAGAGTCATGTATGCTGCTCTGAATTCTTTGAAGGAAACATAAGACACCAATGTAATAAATATTTGAACATGGATATATTTGTAAATAAAATGCCATGTATGAAGTGAATCTTATAAATTATTTTACTCTACTATTTTTAATGCAGTTTGGGCCAGTCAATCCATTTAGGACTCAACAGATGGCAGCTCCGAGGAATATGCTTTCTGGATATACAGAACCAGCACATATTAATGATTTCATGTTTGAACAACAGAGAAGAACATTTGCAACTTATGGTAATGTGTGTGTGTGTGTGTGTTTCTTTATATTCCAACCGATTAAAAACTTGTTATGCTTATGATTGTCATGCTCTAATATACCTCCAAACTTCTTAGAACCTTCAAAGCTTTTAAATATGCTCTTTATTGGTTCAGAGGTTTTTTAATTTTTTAAATCCTGGATTAAGAATAAAATGTCCATATGCCATTGGTCTTTATCATGAGTAGTTAGTGCTTGAAGCCTTTGTTTTTAATTGGAAATCTCAGTGGCAGTTTGGGCTATGTATATGTATGTCACCAAAATGTGCAGAAAACATCTAGGTTTAAATTACAGTATATTTAATTAACTTTCCTTTTTTGGTCACTCTTTTGTTTATTAAAGCTTTTAAAATATTAATTTTAGTTATATAATCCCTAGAAGAGTTAAGTAATTATTCAGTATTGAAATACTGCTGGCAGTATATACAGCTCTGCAACATACAGTATCTGAAATGACCCTCATTGCACAGAAATGATTAAGATGAAATAAACATATAACTATTATGGATGGATGTAAATGTTCACTTTTGTACTCCATATTGAACAAACTATTACACTGCATTGTTTCCATCCAACTTTCAGCATAACCTGAAAGTAACCAGGATCAGAACTGCATTGCAACTACTCGTATCCCAATACACTGTGGGTCACTGTGAAGCGAATATTTACTACTGAATGCTTAATTTTTTTAAAAAAAACTTATTATCCATAATAATAAAAACATAAAACAGTGTTAATAAAAATATTAAAGTAACAATAAAAGCAACATAACAATTAAAACCAACTGTAATTAAAATTTGTTTAAAAATGCTATTGAAATGCCAGTATTTAAGAAGGTTAATTATCTCAATTCAACAGGGAGTACATTCCAAAGCTTAGGATCAGCTATAGAGAAAGCTTGGCTCCAGTTCACTCTGAGGTTATCTATTTAAGAAGGTCTGCATATGGGATGTTCCCATAATAGTGCTAGTACATATAAGAGCCCCTGTTCTGAAAAGTAATTGTTTGAGCGGGGGGATATTTATATCCGTTCCATGAGCCTAATGTCGCTGTCTAAACATCATTATGAAATAGTTAATTAATAATTACAACTTTTAAAAAGTATCCAAGATAAGCCAAGAAAACATCTATACTGAAAATGAAGAGACTCTCTTTATTTTGGGAAGAGGCAGGCCTGAGCTCTTGTAGAACTCACGGCCTGCATTCTAGGTCCAGGGTCAATCCATGGCATTGTCTGGAGGAAGAGAGGAAGGCCCACTATCTGAAACCTTGGAGATCAGTTGAGAAAAAGAGGGAAAATCTGATAGGAAGCTCAAATAAATAGTTCTTGAAAAAACAGATGCCCAATTCATTTTGGAGGATTTCCTCTTTCAGGGATAGTTTTCATTATTCTGTATAATAAAGTAAGTAAATCAACACAATCACCTCTGAAGTTTGAATTGTTTTAGCATTCATTCTAATATGTTTGTAAATGAAAGAGAGAGAATAGCAGATGGTATAGAATGTGTGTGTTCTTTCTGCATATATTTAAAATGTTTCTCAAAGATATATTTATATACTACTACATTAACATCTATATTTTCTGGAGGTAAAAAGTTGAATATTACTCTAGAAACAAACTAAACATTACAATGGTCTAACACTTCCTTTTCTCAGTTTTCAAGAGTAGCAAAGAATGTCTCCATGTACGCTGACGATGAAAGAATTTGCCAAATGCTAGGAGGTAGAGAAGGCATCTTCTCTGTCTCCAAGAATCCAAGCTTCTCTGCACAGGAATGTGCTTGTACCTAAAATGTTGCAAGAATTAGACAAAGGCATCATTGTTCAGTTACATCAGTCTAATAAAATAAACTGGAATGTTGGCAGCAAGAGACAGCAGGAACTAATACATTCAATTCACCCAAATCCTGGGCTGTCTTCCAGGCCAATCTTTGTGGAGCGCTATTGATTGTAAAATAAAATATTGTAGATTACAGTCAGAGAAGGAAAAGAGATCTGAGCTTCAATCTTCCCGTTTCTTGCACTTTGCTATTTGTGAGTACGTTTGTTTTATCTCAGCGTAGAGAGCATCAGAGCATGCTTTGACAATTATGTATTCAGATCGAATTTATTCTAAGCCATTGAAAGAAGATATAGGATAGCAGATAGAATTATTTGTACTTGCTATTCCAAAGACAGTAAGGTGATATTTTTTGAGGAGGAAATTCAGTTAGTAAGATTTCTCCTGACAGATGATGGTAGAGCAGAAGCAGGCAACTTTTTCAGAGTCAGAAGTTTCAGTTCTGGCCTGACCGGTGGGAGGGCCGTAGTTGTTGATAAGGTATAGGGATGTCAGAGGAAGAGGCAAGGCTGAATTTTCAGCCCATTGTTAATTGGGGGTGGATTAAGGAGGATATAAGAATGAGAAGTCTCTAAAAAGCAAACCATTCTAGTTTATATCCTTAAAAAGCCTGAAATCAACTTACCAAGGCGGCCAGAATTCTTTTTTTTTTCCAAATAATTTTATTAAGAATTACAAATGAAAAGAATAAAAGTTCATACAAACTACAAAAAATACAAACAAAAAAAAGGGGAGGGGAGGGAGTGTAGAAAAGAAAAAAAGAAAGAAGAGAAATAAAAATAAAAAAGGAAGTAACTTCCCTCTTCATCCCAGCAGGCAAAAACAATTTTAGTAGCTTATCACCATCTCTAAATAAAACATAATCTCTCTTCTCCCCTCAACTCATCTCTTAAATAAAAAATGAATAAAAGAATGACTTCGTCAGTCATTCTTTGTCAGGAAACGTCCAGTAAGGGCAACCAGATATAACTACTTTCCTCTTTTAGCCCTGGTCAAACAAACCAACCTTATAAACCTTCACTGAATTTTAAAAATTATTCTTTAACCCTTTCAAAAAAAAAAGTCCCAGAGGTACTGTACTTTGCTGGTCATCTGTATATCCAGGCAAAAATCCTTCAGAACTCAGATTTCTTTTGTATGTCCATTAGGTAAAGTGTATCCTTTTGTTTTTCATATCTAAAAAAGTTTGGTCTAGTGGTTAAGGCAACAGGCTAGAAACCAGGAGACTGAGAGTTCTAGTCCCGCCTTAGGCATGAAAGCCGGCTGGGTGACCTTAGGCCGTCCCTGTCTCAGCCCAACTCACCTCACAGGGTTGTTGTAGGGAAAATAGGAGGAGGAATGAGTATTAGGCATGTTCGCCACCTTGAGTTATTTATAAAAATAATAAAGGTGGGATAGAAAATGAATGAATGAATGAATAAATAAATATTTTGTCCAGTTTCTCAAGTGATTGATCCATTCTGTTCAGTAACTTAGCTGAGAGGTATTCAAAAGTTCTCACAAAGGATTTCTGCTCCATTTTCTTTATCCTCTGGCTCCCTGTAATGTTCCGCCTTCAAGATCTCCTTATCATAAGAAAACCAAAGCAATCACCATTTTCCCGTGAGAAGATATCTTCCAATTAATTCAGAGCTATAGTTCCAAATCCCTCTGGCCCCTTAATCCATTATTAACTTTCCAAAATCCATATACTAAGCACCGTTTTGCTGCATAGTCCAAAAAATACATATAATTTCAAAACATTTAAAATCAAATTTACACCGTCATCTTTTAAGGAGGTGGAGACTTGCCCGATGAATACAGTAAAACCTTGCCAGTCCGAAGGGTCTTATTCTCTCCAATATACAAAAAATAAAAAAAATAAATCCAAAAAAGTGATTTAAGATATAAGGCTCGGTCAAGCTCAATGTCCATAAGGCTGCTTTGTGAGTGAGGTTGATGTAATCCTGACTCCCAGCCACTCCACTCATAAGCCGGCCATAAAACGGCAGTTTCCACGGTCTACTCACAAGTAGCGGCTGTCCGGAGTCACATGGATGATCTCAATTATCTCTCCTTTGTTCCGGAGGGATTACGCTGGATCCAGCTGCAATTTCCCTTGCAAATGCTGTCTTGCTAGCCAGCAAGACAGTCAGCTTGCCATGGCGCTCACAGGAAGTCCAAGATGGACAGATTTCAATGGAGTAATTTGAGGCCATGTATGGCGGAATTCAAAGATCCACATCGGAGTAGTTTGCAATCCAGAGACATCCTCTTCTCTATTCCCACCTATGCGTTTCAGAAATTTGTATTGCCAGCCATCAGCCATATGATCTGTTTGCACAGATTTCAGCTGCACTGACTTAACGTGTCAGAATGAATGTGATGCCACCTATGGTTGAGCAATTGCTTACTGTTGTATAGACGAACTTCTTGTTGTTGAAGAGCCAAAAGGAAATCCGTATTCTTTTTCTGTATTCTGTTTAATTATTAAAAAGGGTTCTGCTATTTCTGCAAAGCCTGGCTGGATTGTTGTTCTCCTGGGTTTGACCTTCATTTGAATAAATCCTGGTCACCAGCATGACATTTGAAACACTAGTGTGTTTGGTGACAATGCCTTTTGAACCCACCAGGCTCCATGCCCCACCTTATTTTTATTTATTAATTTTTTTAAAAACGAGACCCTAATATGTTGCAAAACAATATATCTGGTCCAAACATTGTGTGTATTTCCAAGAATGGTTCTGAATGAGTGTCCAGGAGATGCTCTCTAAATTCCAAATGTGCCTATTAGTTCAAAAGGTTAAGGAAACCTTTTGGATGGTTGTGGTTCCACTTGGAAGAAAACTATTTAGCTGTCACTGTGTTGGCCACCATTTCTACAGATGATTCTGTGTTGTACTGATAATAATAATTAGATACCACTGAAAAGAATTACGCTTATCAGCAATCACATGTCTGTATTAATCACATCATATTCATTTTATTTTATGTCAACATCAGGAGAGAATTGAACATCTTTGCTTAGTTCTTTGTATTTGGATTGTAACTGGATAGAAGTTGCTTTTTCTTCTAATCTGCCAAAAGCAATCAAATGTTTGTGTCAGCATAGCGTAGATAGCGTAGATAGCTTTTCTATCAGTTTTCTCATATGTACACATCTTGAAACTTAATTTTATTCAGATACAGGGCTGGGATAGATGAACTATAGCTTTTCTTATTTATATGAAGTTGTTTATTGCTAATGTGAAAAGGGGGAGGGATTGAACTTGGACCTTTTACATAAAAAGAGTCCTGTTATAAAACAGCAGATTTTCCCCTTAGAACTGCTTTTGAAAGTCTCTGTCAAAAAGAAAGATAGGAATCTCTTTCACATTCTCAGTATAAAGTAAGAGTTGTTCAAAGACCTTTTCATAAAGAAAAGATTCTGAACAAAATGCAGTTTAGCTATCGAAACACAACTCTTGCTGAAGGCTTCATCTCATCCAGAAGCTCCATTCATGATCACTTGGTTTGAGGGAGCAATGGCTAAAAAATAAAGAGTTCTAGAGACAGCATCAGTACAGTGGGAGGACAAATAAGCTGCTGTATTGATTTTGACATGAATCCAAATGAGCCTTCTGCCTTAATCAAAGAAGGAGGCTCTTGGCAGACTGATTCAATTACTACTCAGTTATGATAAAATTGGGTTTTATAGTATTATTTTACTCATATAGAATTTGTGTCTGTGCTAAAAACTTCAAATCTCATGACATTTGCAGTGATCAGCATTGTCAACAGCTCATAAAAATGCACCTGAATGGTTTAAATTTGGCAATGTTGAAGGAAAGAGAAGCATCAGAAATGGAAATTTCTGCTTTCATTAAGTCTCAAGATTACTTCCTAGAAACTATTATGAAACATAAGTGGGCTAAACTGACACATTTGCTGTGTTCTTTCAGTGAGTTATAGTTGTACCTTGCCTTCTTACTTTAGAGTTCAGTAGAGGTTGTAAATATTTGTTTCAACTCAAAATACATAAGCTCAAACTCTTTTCCTATGGGAGGTTTAAGAACAGTGTGGTAATGGGAATGCTAGTAGAATTGTTCATGCATATGTGATGATCCAAACAGAAAATATTTGGGCTTCGACCAGGGAATCAATCCAAGGTTCCACACAACCATAGAGTTCATGGGGTGACTTTGGGCCAGTCATTCTCTCTTCCCACCCAACCTCTTCACAGTATTGTTGTGAGAATAAAAGGAGGGGAGACTCCCAAGTGTGCCATCTTGAACTCTGAGAAAAAAAGTGGGATATGGACACAGTAAATAAAGTTGCAGCTTTTACCATACTGTATATCCATTAGATTTCCTTTTCTTTGTTGAAAAAATCCAGAGAAGAGAAAGTATAGAGAATATATTAAGCATTTAGAGAACTGGAACAGCGTTTAGTGGGTTTATAGATAACACAGTCATCTGGTTTATTCTTAGTGCTAAGCCAGTGTATGAAAGTTTGATGTGCCAGGAGGTATACTCCAAAAAGTACATGGCATGACGTGGATGAGGCCAGAAAGAAAGCTAAATTTGATTTGACTTAGTTTAAATTTAATAAGTTTAAACATAAATTAAAGAGTGTTAAATATGTGCACAGTAATTATATTAATAATTTTCTCTTTCTGTCATATTAACAGTTACAATGTAGTGGCAACATTTAGAGGAATTCTAGAGGCTATATGTTTTGGGGGCCCACAAGTTGTGCATTTCTGCACAAAGGCATAATGTGGCTTGTTTAATTTTGGATCACTGAGATGTTGAACCCTTCCCACAAAAGATTATTTATATTGTGGATATTTGAAGATGTAGCTTTACAATACAGTCTTAAGATGAATTGCATCTTAAGGTACAGAAGCACCTTGAAAACTATGTAGTAATTACCAGGTCAACATGGATTTCTCAAGAATAAGGTGTCAGACTAACCTTATCTCATTTTTTGATTCGGTAACTTCCTTACCAGATCATGGGAATGCTGCAGATGTAGTATATCTTGCTTTTAGTAACACATTTGACAAAATATCCCATAATTTTTATTTCTATTTATTAAATTTATATTACCGCCCATCTCCCTCATTGGGGACCCTGGACAGTTGATTGATTGATTGATTGTTTGATTATGTGCCATCAAGTCATTTTCAACTCCTAGCGACCACATAGATAGATTTTCTCCAAGACAATCTATTCCTAACCTGTTCTTTCATGTCTCCCAATGGTGCACTCATTGCCACTGTACCTGAGTCCATCCACCTTGCTGCTGGTTGTCTCTTCTCTTTTCTTCTACCTTTCCCAGCATTAGAGCCTTTTCCAGAGAGCTGGGTCTTCACATAATGTGTCCAAAGTAGGATAAACTAGAACCAGTTTGGTCTAGTGGTTAAGGTACTAGGCTAGAAACCAGGAGTCTTTGAGTTCTAGTCCCGCCTTAGGCATGAAAGCCGGCTGGATGACCTTGGGCCATCTCTCTCAGCCCAACTCACCTCACAGGGTGGTTGTTGTGGGGAAAATAGGAGGAGGAAGGAGTATTAGGTATGTTCACCGCCTTGAGTTATTTATAAAAATAATAAAAGCAGGATAGAAAATAAATAAATAAATAAATTGAGCCTGGTCATTTGTGCCTCAAGTGAGAACTCTGGGTTGATTTGTTCAATGATCCATCGGTTTGTTTTCTTGGCTGTCCACGGTATCCTCAGGAGTCTTCTCCAACACCAAAGTTCAAAAGCATCAATACCCTTCCTATACTGCTGCTTTAAAGTCCAACTTTCACTTCCATATAGTGTCACAGGGAATACCATGGCTTGCACATTTCTGATCTCTGTAGGTATAGACACATCACGGCATTTGAATATCTTTACCAAGGCCTTCACGGCTGCTCTACCAAGTGCTAGTCTGTGGTGTATTTCTTGACTGCTTGTTCCTTTAATGTTGATGGTTGATCCTAAAAGGCAGAAGCTATCTACCACTTTGATATCTTCATTGTCAATTCTAAGGCTGCTTGTTCTACCTGTTGTCATTAATTTGGACTTCTTCATATTTAATTTTAGTCCCATTTTTTCACTATGCTCTTTGACTTTTAGTACTAGGGCTTGCAGATCCTTTGCATTTTTGGCTATCAGGGTAGTGTCATAGTATAGTGCAGGTTATTGATGTTTCTTCTTTTAATTTTAAAACCAGGCTGATCTTCCAATCCAGCTTCCCTTAATATATATTCAGGATACAGGTTGAATAAATAAGGGGAGAGTATTCAGCTTTGAGGGGGCGCAATGGCTCAGCGGTTAAGACGCCAGGCTTGTCGATTGGAAGGTCGCAAGTTTGAAGGTTCAAGACCCGAGCGCCGCATGACGGAGTGAGCTCCCACGCTCGCCTCAGCTCTTGCCAACCTAGCAATTTGAAAGCATGCAAATGCAAGTAGATTAATAGGTACCACTTCGGTGGGAAGGTAACAGCGTGCGTCATGCCGGCCACATGACCATGGAAGCGTCTTTGGACAACGCTAGCTCTTCGGCTAACAAACGAAGATGAGCACTGTCCCCTAGAGTCGGACACGACTGTGTGGGGGAACCTTTACCTTTACCTTTATTCAGCTTTGTCTCATTCCTTTGCCAGCCTGGAGCCAGTCTGTTTCACCATGTTCTGTCCGGACTGTGGCTTCCTGACCTGTATATAAGTTTCTCATGAGGACAATGAGATGTTCTGGGATTCCCATTTTCCTGAGCACATTCCACAGCTTGACATGATCGACACAATCAAAGGCTTTTCTATAATCAATGAAGTACATACAGACTTTTTTGGTATTCTTTGGCTTTTTCAATTATCCAGCGTGCGTACATCCCATGATTAGTAAGCCAATTAATGTGGAATGGATATAATGACAGTTAAATGGATAAATTGTTAGCTTGAAAGTCATACTAAAAGAGTGTTCATCAAACTGTAGAGGGGTATGAAGTAGAATGCCAAAAGATTCAGTCTTGATTTCATGTTAACTGTGATTCATACTCTGAAGCAGTATCTAATCACTGAAAATTATATTTGTGCTTGAATGTGTGCTGACAGGAAGGGGAAGGAGCATAAATCTGGTGGCATGAGCCCTTACTTTTGATTAATGTTACAATTTACGCTTTGCAGTGTTAGTGGATGATTGTCTGCGATTGAAATCCTGTCATTTTTTTGTTATTTGTAAGCATTTTTAAGACAAAGGTATTTTGTTCAATCATACAGTAGTGCAATATTCTTCCATTTTTCTTTCAACTACTCAATCACCATGGAAATATCCTTACGTTTGGAACATTTGAAGAGCAAGAGATATCAAAGAAGCTAGTGATATGTCTCATCTATCATGTTAAATAAATAGGTCTCTAGAATATTACAGATTCTTATAGCAAAAGATTGCAAGAACCAGCAAAAATAGTATTTTTAAGCACAGTTATTCTATGTACCTTTGGTCACCCCAATTTAACCGTGGAATAAAGCTTACAGTTGGGGTTAAATTACTAAAAGTAAAAAAGAATTAAATATAAGCCACAGTATCAGTGTATGCTGAAATGCTGTTTCTTCAAATACAGTCAGTAGTTTTATAGAGACTGAATTCTCTAGATTGATATGAAGCTTTCTGTTTCAGTGGCCATACAGTGTGAGAGACTGAATATACAGGTAGTCCTCACTTAACAACCATTCGTTTAGTGATGGTTTGGGCTTATAACAGTGCTGAAAAAACTGACTTACAACTGGTCCTCACACTTATGACCATTGCAACGTCCCCACAGTTGTGATCACAGTTTGGGTGCTAGGCAACCAGGTCACATTTATGAGTGTCACAGCGTCCCATGGTCACGTGATCACCATTTTCAACCTTCCCAGCTGGCTTCTGGCAAGCAAAATCAATGGGAAACCACGTGATTTGCTTAACAACCACATGGTTCGCTTAATGCCCATGGTGATTCACTTAATGGCCACTGCAAAAAAGGTTGTAAAATCAGGTCAGATTCGCTTCATGACCGCTTCACTTAGCAACCAAAATTCCGGTCCCAATTGTGGTCATTAAGCGAGGACTACCTGTATAGCTTATTCAGATGTTGATAGACCGTAATATGTGATTCTGCATTCACATCCCATATACAAAGTGGTTATAATTGTCTTTGTTTATAACATTATAAAAACAAAAGCTGTGAAAATCCTAAAAATCTGTTGATAATCAGTTAATTCTTTATGATATTTGTAAAAAGTGCTGTGTCGAATGTGAGCCAAGGGCAAAAGTTTTTTGAGTGCTTGATGATATAAATTAAAATTGTGGCAGTAAAAATACTTTACAAAATATAAATTTAAAATTATTTCGCCCTGCAGGATATGCACTAGATCCTTCGATAGATAATTATGAAGTTTCTACTAAATATATTGGATCTGTAGAAGAAGCAGAAAAAAACCAAGGTAAAGAAACATCCGATATGATTTCATTTATTATTTCATTGTTATCTTTTGTTCTGTGTTCTTTCTTTCACAAAATAAGAATTAAGAATTGTATGAACCATAACTTTCTGATGGATGAGAAAACATCTCACCATGTTCATGGCAGGGGTTGTGACTTTTGAGTGAGTGAGGCACATTTTAAAATTTGGGAGCGTGTCATGGGTGCTTTCAAAAAGTGGGCATTGAGTGTTGCCTCTAGTGCCTCTTCTTATTGCCATAGCTTATCTTTGTTTTTGTTTTCTGGGCAGGTGACCACATTTCTAAAGGAAGTATTGTGTTGCAAGTAGTCACACATTTTATTTTCTAAATAAAAGAAAATATTTCTGAATGCTTTTATTTAGTTATCTCAGTAATGCATTATAAGGAGGAAACTAATATGGAACCTAATCATAGCAGAGCTTAGCAGAACTGTAGAAGTACCCAAAGCTATTTGGAGTTATGAGCATGATGCAGAGAAACTGCTTATGAACTTGCCGTCCATAGACTAAACTTTATTTTGTATGAGAGACTTATTTTCAGATAGGGCAGAATATTATCTGATCTCTGAAAGCACCAATTGATATTTCAGGAAGGAGAAGAATATTCTGTCGTTCTTAAAGTAAGAATTGCTTTCAAATCTGGACATAATCTTCTGTTATTGTCCATAGGTTTAACTGTGTTTGAAACAGGACAAAAGAAAATGGAGAAAAGGAAAAAATTCAAAGAGAATGATGCATCTAATATAGATGGGTTCTTGGGACCTTGGGCAAAATATGTTGATGAAAAGGAGGTTGCAAAACCTTCAGAAGTGAGTACCCTTTATTTTTTATTTTCAAGTATAAAAGTAGTAAACAGACTGGGATGAGGAAACCCCCCATTCTATTTATGATACTTCTTTACATATGAAACTGCACTCCTGCTCTTGTGTTTTAAATGGGAGAGGAGGTCTGGAAAAGCTCTATCTAATTCAGGACAGCAACTTGGTGCTATCCAAATGTTTTGAATTCCAGGTCCCACAATTCAGTTGCTTGCAATTGGCCATTCTGCTGTGCCTGATGTGAATTGAAGTCTAAAGTATGTGAACAGCACTAGGTTTCCTAATCACTGATTAAAAGAGAGAGTTTATTCATTATCCAGTATGCTACTCTGGAGGCCTGGAATCAGAAAAAAACAGCATACAAGACATAAATCATGCAAATGGTTTTTGAAAAGTAATTCCTCTAATTACAGAGCATCAAGGTGTCAGTTACAAAAATAGACAGTCTACTCAGACTATGGACACTACCTTAAGGTAGCATAAACCACATATGTTATTATTGACATTGATATACAAAGCCTCTGTGTCTGCGGATGTTCTTTCGTGGTGCTTGGAGGCTGTGGGGAACAACAGGCTTCAGCTGAACCCTGGTAAGATGGAGTGGCTGTGGGTACGGAGCTCTTCTGGATCTAGGGGTTTACCATCCGGCACTGCCCCAGACGGACCTGGTGCGTAATTTGGGGGTCCTCCTGGCTCATGACTCCTGCTCGAAAAGCAGGTGGCAGTCGTGGCTAGGAGGGCCTTTGCCCAACTTGGTGTTATGCGCCAATTATGCCCTTTCCTGGATCGGGAAGCCCTTCTCTCAGTCACTCATGCCCTAGTCATCTCCCGTATGGATTATTGCAATGCACTCTACATGGGACTAGCCTTGAAAAGTATCCGGAAGCTGCAACTGGTGCAGAATGTGGCAGCACGGGCAGTTATGGGTGCCTTGAGGGCTGCGCATATAATACCTCTGCTGCATGAGCCTCATTGGGTGCCGGTTTGCTTCCAGGTCCAATTCAAGGTGTTGGTTATGACCTTTAAAGCCCTTCATGGCTTGGTCCCAGGTTACCTGAGGAACTGTCTCATCCCAATTACATCAACCCATCCCACCCTGTCCAGCAGGAGAGGCATGTTATGAACCCCGTTGGCTAAAGAATTCCAACTGGTGGGGTCCAGGAGGGGAGCCTTTTCTGCTGTTGCCCCCAACCTTTGGAACATCTTGTCCCTGGAGGTGAGGTTGGCCCCCACTCTTCAAGCCTTAGAAGAATGTTAAGACCTGGCTCTGCCACCTAGCGTGGGGATCTGGTAGTTATATGAAGCCCTGGGGGTGGTTGGTGGGTTGAGTATGCTCTCTCCGTCTTTTTAATTTTGTATATTTTTAAAATATTTTTTCTTCTCTTTTTACTTGTAAGCCGCCTAGAGTCACTTGTACAGTGAGATGGGTGGCACATAAATATAATCAATCAATCAATCTTAGGGTATATATATAGGACACAAGCAGAAAAAAATAGAAAATATAGTGTATCATGTTGAAATAAATATTTCTAAATTAGTCTTCCAATACTTTTTGCTGAAAATAAAGCAAAGAAATGTTGCTTGCAATAACTTTACACAAAGGACCATTCACATACTCAGCCACACAAATGGATTCAGTGCTCTTCTTCAGAATGTTTTAATGGTGATATTTTTGACAAACACCCTTTCCTGTCTCTATCCTCCAATCACAAAGCACTATTATATATTTTCAATTCTGCGACTGCTGTCAAAGACACCAACAAGAAAGGAGGAAAGGAGCATGGGTGTGAGAGAATAACTAACCATCTTTTCTTTATAATCCCTGTACATCACACAAGTGGGTGAAAAACAAGCATGTTTACTAGGGAAAGTGGGTTCATCTCAAAATAGTAAGGGCAAGGTAGCGTATCCAAAGACTCTGAGGTCTGGACATTGATCAGTAAGACATCAAGAACAGACCCTGTCAAAAATGGTATGAGGGCTAGACTAGGTAGATCTTCCAGTGGGGGGAGACAATTGCCAAGGAATCCGAATACAATCCCAGTATGCAAGAGAGAGTGTATTTTATCAAATCCTCTTATAAAATGAGTCCAGTTTCAATCTGGACCATAGTCATATACCAGGAGTGAGCCTATGGCTAGTACCGAAGTGCGCGCGCACACAGATATAAACACACACACAATGACTGCACATGTGTGCAATTATTTGTAAAATCAACTTGTTCACAATATAATTTCCTGAAATTTACTTGAAACCCATTATTTCAGATATCCTTTCTTGTTTTAGTAGAAGAACTCACTGAAAGTGTACAATTCTATATTTTGCTGTAGAGATAAGGATTGTAATTTTTAATACCTTGGTAATTTAGGAAGAACAGAGGGAACTGGATGAAATAACTGCAAAAAGGCAGAAGAAGGGCAAACATGAAGATGATAAGCCTGGAGAAGAAAAGACAGTTTTGCATGGTAAGTGATATTGTTAGCAATTCATTTGCATTTGTGTCATCAACCTTCCACTAGGTCACTATTAAAGATAATCCCATATGCTGTGTTTTATTGAACTAGTAATTCTTACAGCTAGAAGTCAGTGCAGGGTGGGTGTTTGTGTGTGTGTGTGTGTGTGTGTGTGTGTGTGTGTAATCAATAAGAAAGCAGCTTAGAAACTGCTTTTTGTTTGTGGTAACACAGGAAAGAAATTCAGCATGCAGTTAAATTTAAGATGTGGGCAGATTGAACTATTGGGAACACAGTGGAAATGTCATTTGCTTGGATACTCATCTCAAATGTCAGCTCCTTGGTTTTTAATTTGGCAATCTCCTTTTCGGTGTTACTTCTATAGGGACCCGGATCTTTATATTTGTTAGGGTTTTTTTTAATCTGTGTATCGATACACTTTATTTTCAACTTAAGTGAGTACAATCCACAATTTGCACTTATCTCCCATGTATGCCAGATTCAGTATAGAGATGCGCTTGGTGCAGAAGAGAGGAAGAAAATATTTTTATATCATTTAATCATATCATTCTGCCAGAGAAATGATATGATTAAAACTCGTAGCTTTTGCCGTTAAGATTTAAAGTTGTAGTCATAAAGTTTTGAGGCTGACGTGAAAGACCTATGGCAATGTGGAGAAAAGCTTTTGCTGTTTCCTCTCCTTACCTCATAATCTTTCTAGATGCAATGCTTCCTTATCTTCCTGATGCCAGTTCTATTTGTCATCATCCTAAGATTTATGCATGTCATCAAGTCTTGGTTATTCTTTATTTTTTTCTTATGACCTTCTTTTCCACAAAGACTCAAGCAGTTACATGTTGCAAGTCAGTTTGAAACATGAAATTAAATGATGACGATATTTTTCACATATATTCCTATGGAGTGTTCTCCAAGACAAGACAAGACAGCTGCTACATGTACACATGCTACAAAGATTACTTTTAAATAACAGCACATTTTTAAAAATGTGCATGCTTATCCTGCCACAAATCTAAACTTTTTGTCAAATCAAGTTAGTGTCTTAATATTTCTTAAGTGGGGAGCTTATATTTTAAGCTCAATGAACTAACTTACTTACTCATTTATTAACTTTGCTCCTATGTCGCCCATTCTCACAATGGCTCAGGGCAGCTAACAGCGTCAAAATAAACAACAATCCAAAATCTCAAGTACAAATACAAAATGACTAAATCAAAGAAGATTTAAAAACTGAAAAATACAGATCTCATATTCCTGCTAAGCCCACCTTCAGTTACAGCTTCCTCTTCTCCAATGCCAGGCAGAACAGGTTGATTTCCAACAATCTCTTGAGCCCAGGAGGGACAAAGCTGACTGGACCTCTACTGGGAAGGGGTTCCAAAGCGTGGGGTGGCTGCTGAAAATGCCTGCTTCCAAGCCCCCATCAGATGACAGTCGCCTAAGGACTAACTAACTAACTTACTAAGGACTAACCCTAAGGACAGGACCTGAAGAGAGTGGACCTCATGGGGGTGCAGATGAATGCAAATATGCACATACAGCTCAAGGATAGAAAAGAAACTGCATTTGAGCTAAATATTTATCATCTCAGTATCAAAGAGAAGCCATCCAAAGAAGATTAATTTAAGGCCAGTGTTTGGGATACACTTCATCTTAATCACAGCCACCACAACATTGAATTCTTCTACTCTTTATTTGACGGTGTACATTTTCTACTTTTATGTGGCATTTATTAAAATTTTATTTATTTATTTTTTAGTCAAAGAGATGTATGACTATCAAGGGAGGTCCTACCTTCATGTTCCTCAGGATGTTGGTGTTAACCTACGTTCAGCAGTACCCCCTGAAAAGTGTTACCTTCCTAAGAAACAAATCCACGTATGGTCAGGTCATACAAAGGTAAGGAACACTTGAAAATCTTATTTTCCTCTTTTGTGTCTTTGCAGTCCTTTCATTTATTATAATTAGGTTTAGACTCTTCCAAAATTTCCAGAATTTCAAAATGTTGGGAAAATTGCACGGGATATTACTAGACAAGTTTTATTACTGTATGTCAGTTTTATTCCCAATTTCTAGTCTGTCTCTGCTAATTGTCACTACTTTTCCATATAAGCTGCTTTTTAAATAGAGGTGTGCATAACATTTCAAATCAGATACATTGAATTTCATGTTTGAAACCATTATTTTGCATTTAAAATGAGATGTTTCAACCATTCTGGAAGTAATTTGAGCTCGAAACAGCTGTGTTTCGAATGGTAAACAGATGCTTTAAACTCAAAACACTTCCAGAATAATCAAAACAGCCTATTTTTAACTCAAAGCAGCTGTTTCAAACTCAGAATCAAATTATTTTGTATATCTGTATTTTAAAACCATTGGCTTTATTCAGAGATCCAGTCTTGAACGGCTATTAATTCATAGAAACTAATGGTACCTGTTAATCATATGAAGACTTGGAAAAAAAAGTTCCAGGAGTTAGAGCTGTGTACTAGAAAGTCTTCTGTTTGCTTGTGGGAGGATTTTGATGTGTTTGCAGCAAATTTCAAAGTGTAGATCCTAAACCTAACCTATCCCAGTATTTTCTGTGGCTCAAAAAGTGCTTGAAAAATCTCCCATTTTTGCACGGGCAGTATGTTTATAAGAAGTACGGAAGTCTCAAAATAATGTAATACTAGGTCAAATAATAAATAATATGGTAAGCCAGCCATTTGTTACATTAGCAGACCTCTTTACCTAGCTCAGAGCTTTCCAAACTGTGTGTCGGGACACATTAGTGTGTCGGCTGCAGTGTCTGGGTGTGTTGTGGCTGCTGCTGCTGCCTCCGATTTCTGCCAGGATTCCTCGCAGGTCCTAGTGCCTGCCTTGTGCCTGGCTGCCTCCAAACCTGCTGTGTTTCCATGCAGGTCCTAGTGCCTACCTTGTGCCCTGCTGTAAGAGTGTGTCGCGAAATGATCCATGTCTAAAAAGTGTGTCACCAACATGAAAAGTTTGGAAAGCTCTGACCTAGCTAATGGGAAGACTTCTTTTCAGTGGAGGCATAACTGATTTCTCCATTATCTCAATGCTCGCCTTAACTTAAGTTTTAGCATCATTCACTGCACATTAGTATTAGTTGGTTAATGGTGTGGAAAACTACTATATTCATATTGTGAATATTAATTTCACTGCCTGTGTAGGCTATCAAGCTTTTTCCATGAAATGTGACTATATACTTATCTATCTTAGCATTCACTCTTCTGTTTGTAGAATTAAAAGTGTTGTGGTTTGAATTCATGCACTTTTTTGTGATTGTATAGGAACAATTAGTTTGCTAACCCTGAGTAACAGCAGTTTCTCAGCATGTTAGAAAAGGGGCTTATCCAAAATTGCCCAAACTTTAGAATATGCTGCAGTCATAATATACTGGCCTTGAAAATTAGAAGACAGAACCAACCCAAAGCCCAGATGTTCTTGTGGAGCTTTAGAAATACATTTGGGTCAGTTTTATTTGCTTCAATGGGTGTTCCAGGGTTCTTCTTAGAAGTTATGTGAGACAGAGTATATTAGAGATAGCCCCCTTCTTAAAATAAGAATCAATTACAGTACCTCTCAAAAGTTTGACAGAGAGGAGACTTCAGTTTTAACAGTGGAAAACTGCATTTATTGTAAATTCATACTGTGGTTCCTTTAAAGAGAATTGGTACACAACGAGAGAAATTGTGTTGGTTCCCCACATAACAATATTTATTTAATCAATTTATATGGCACCTAATTTACATACTGCAACTCTGGGTGACTAACATCAGGTGAAACAGACAACCAAAACAAAAAAATAGGGGCCATCAGAAACAGAAATAAATACAGTATATCTGAGGCCAACCACAACCATTCATCTTAACTTTATAAAATGGGCTGACTGACCCAACGTCTAAAGGTCTTAAAGAAAGCCAACAGAGTTAGAGCTATCTTGGAGGATATGCTGTTCCATAGGGCAAGTGTCATGACAGAGAAGATGGGCCTCCTGGATCCCTTCAGATGGCATTGTTTCATAGAAAAGACCCACAGCATGCCAACCCCATTAGACCTCATGGGACAGGCAGAAACAATTGTAAATAGGGCGTCTTGGGAGATGTGGAACTGTTGCTATGCTTTGGGCACCAAAGTATTAATGGTACTGGCAGCCACCTATAAGTGATATATAGAATTGATATACATATTTTGAAAAGGAAAATGCATATATATTGATAGTTATGTTTTTGTTTAAGGGAGTCAGTGCTGTCAGGCTGTTTCCTCTTTCTGGCCATCTGCTCTTATCTTCTTCCATGGACTGTAAAATTAAGGTAAATAGATCCAAAGCATATGCTATCCCTACTTAAATTTTGTTGTGCATTTAATATCTGTGACTACGCTTGCTCTTTAACGCTAACATTAATGTAAAGTCAGTAGCAATTTTCATGCTAAGCAGATATGCCAGGGCCATCCGGGATTATAACTTTTAAGGACTCCTAAATACTTATTTATTATGAAACAAATTAATTTTAAAGGGTCGGTAAACCCATAGTTGTTGAGACATTGTTGAACTACAATTCCAGTATCCTTCACAGCTGGCCGTGCTAACTTAAGGTTCTTGAAAGTATGCTGTAATTCAATATTTGGAGAGCCAGGGGTTCCCCACATCTCAATATCTAATTAAATGTTTTGTACTGATTGTAATTAGTACAGCAAAGCAAGTCTCACTCCATTACAGCCAATGTTAAAAAATGAGAATGTTGGTTATATATAACAGGATCTGGTGGTATAAAAATAGTTTGAATTTTTAAACTCCTAACCACTGTTTCCTCTGAGTAATTTTTTGCAACCATCTTTTTCTCTCTATGCACGTTATATAGTATTTTTCTCTCATCATCACTTTTTACAGCAATCATTCATTATCTTTTTCATCCACAGCCTCTTTCACTTCATTCCACCAAGCATTCTTTTTCATGCTTCCCGGTAGATTAACTTGGCACATTTCTACAGTTCTTTGTAACATAATTTCACCCCATTCCAAGCAGATTCTACATCTTCTTTCCTTATGCCCATTTTCCATTCATTTTGTTGTGAGACACATACTTTTCCTGCATTCATTCCATTTTCACTCTTAATTTCTTTCACTTCTTTCCACGTCCATTTTTCTCCCAGTTCTGCTCATGACATTACCAGAAATGGTCTGTCAGGACCTCTCATCACTCTTATATCCTTCACTAATTCTCTTAATTGTTCATCATAAACAATCAAAGCAATAATGCTTTCATCAACTCCACAGGACTGGATGGAAATTATCCAGAAAGGGTCCAAGAATGGCCTCTTGAGGAGGGGTTGAACCACCACCTCTTTCAAGGCTGGTGGAACCATCCCCTGCAACAAACAGGCATTAACAACCCTTGGACCCACCACATGCCATCTCCCAGGAAGCCTTAACTAATGAGGAGGGGCATGGATCCAAACTACAGGTGGCAGAGCTCACAGTAGTAAGGACCCTGTCCACTTCCTCAGGATAGACCAGCTCAAACTCCTCCCACCTAACCAAGTTAGGACGTGCCTTAGTCACTTCCACTATACCATACTATATATACATTACACATCTGTAGTGTACAGTGTATACTATACTACTAGTAGTGAGAGAACATACTTTTTTTAACAAAGCAAAAATGTCATGTATATGACTCAAGTTTCTGTTTCTTTATATGAGCTGCAAAGATTTCTGTAAGGGGATTTGATGCTTTATTTGCTTATGCTTGAATATACAAACTACAACAAAAGTTTATGTTTGAAGATAGGTTGGTTTTAATATGATGCTTCTGCATATATATCTAATGTGATTATATTTGAATTTATAATACAAAAATGTATTTTCCTCCACCCCAAGCTCTGGGAAGTGTACGGTGAACGAAGATGTTTGAGAACATTCATTGGTAATATTATTTACTCTATTTTTTAAATGACTCTAAATTTGCATGACTGAGATGTGTGTGTTTCCCAAAATTTGGAGGCTGGTGGGGCACATTCATGAACAAGGCAAACAAGATTTGAGTGTCAAAGCACAAAGCGACTCTATTTGCACCTTGCATCTTCTGCTCCAACATGCCGTTTTGACCAAGAAACCATACACATGACAAAAGTGGAGTCTGAGCCTAAGCCCCAAATGCCAAGTTACATCGTTACTCGAAAAATATGTAGCCTGTGGAGTCCTTGGTGCTCTCTGAGCCTTGTTGTTTTCTTGCAGACGTTTCATTGCCAGGCTAGGCAACATCTTCAGTGCAAAAAGGGAGTGGGACTTGCTCTCTGTTTATATACCATGGCTTGCCCTGCTTGTGTTGGTGGGGGTGTTGTTCTCTCCTTAGTAGTTCCTTGATTGGGCTGTTGTTTGCTGCTTGGTTGATTGACTGAGTTAATAGTTCCTTGATTAGGATATATTGTGCTGTTTGATTGTTCCTCTGGTGCTAATCCTGGTGTTAATCTTTGCATATCTGGGTGTTGATTGCTGGCAAGGAGGTGTTGTGGTCTTCTGGCTTTTCTATTGTCTCTTATGAATGGTATGTAAATGTTGTTTACCTCAATGTATCTGTTGATGGCTGCTTTGTCTGAGTGCCAAGCTTCCAGGAATTCTGTAGCATTTTTGGGACTCTTCCAGAAATCTCCTCAAGCCATGTACACAAGTAAACACCTACCTGCCCACCTACATGACATACAGTCTGCCTTAGGATGCCTCTGCTGTTAGCTAAATGGTTGCACCATTCTCAGCTTATTACTACTTTTTCCCTTCTTTTTGCTGGACATGCTTCAGAATGGAGCACTTGTTTTCTAAGACTCCTTCTGGGGCTGCAAGCATTTGGACATAAAAAATATCATTAGAGATTGACTCTTATATAGCAACTCAGTCTCTTGTTTTTTTAATACGAGATAAGTTCTGATATTTCAGTTTTGTAATGTTGATCTTGATTTAAAATGGTTATTGTTATTTTACACATGGCTTTAATTATTTCATATCAGCCACTGAGTGCCTGTTAGTATAGGCTGACCATACGTCCCTTTTTGAACGGGACAGTCCCGTTTTTAAGCATTTTTCAACTGTCCCATTGTTTTCATAAAAATCTCAATTTTGTCCCATTTTTCAAACCCAGCGGGAATGGCGCGGAAGGAGGATCTGAGCCGGAGCGCAGAATGGGGACGGGGTTTGCAGGCGGGAGCCAATCGCGCGGACCGGAGGCAGGGTTTGCAGGCGGGAGCCAATTGCACGGACCGGGGGCAGGGTTTGCAGGCGGGAGCCAATCGTGCGGACGGGGCGGGGTTTGCAGGCAGGAGCCAATCGTGCAGATGGGGGGCGGGGTTTGCAGGCGGGAGCCAATCGTGTGGACCGGGGGGCAGAGACCCCTGTCTTTTTCATGAATACAGAATATTACATAAGACCCTGTCCCATTTTGCCATCCTGAAATATGGTCAGCCTATGTTAGTAGCAAAACAGGATAAAAATATTTTACATAAATGAATATTACTAGAGCTAAAGAAAGACTTTACTGTAAATTCAATCACTAAATAAATAGGCTTCATCTTAACAAGTGTTAAACATCTGCAGTTGAAAGATTTCTTCATAAAAAGACTTTTTAAAAAAGAACATCCATGTTTTTCCCATACAACCTTTAGAGAGAGTTGGGAGATACCTTAAAATATGTGAACTTCTTTGCTCTCCTTGTTATGTTCTGTGAATGGGAATGCTTCAAAAGGAAGTGGAAACCATTTAACCACTGACTGTATGGGGAAGTGTCCTCTCACCTCAGGTTTCTGGACGCAAAGAACCTAAAGAATAGATTAACTACTGATTCAAATAGAACTCCTGCATCATTTCTTTGCAATTATATTTTGAGAAGTCAGATCCATGACAAGAAGTCTACTAGATTCTCTGATTTATTGAGGGCCATGCATAAGTGGATGCTTGCCTTCATGAATTTATCAACCGCTGATCTGAGAACTGTATTTGTGCAAACTGGCATGTGTGCAGTTACCCGTTTGTACTTTTTTGTAGTGCTAAACAGATAGACAGGGGTCTCCAATCTACCAAATAAATCAGGGTAGGGTGGAGTAAATAGAGCAATAGCCTGAATCCAGCCTCCAGGTTCTGCCTCTTTAAAGTTCTTTGTGGGCTGTGTTGCATTATACGTCACACTGGTGTTTTGTTGAGAGGTTCAAATTCTGGTTCCCTTCAGTTCTAATGGTATAATTTCCATCCTGTAGGGCACAGTAAAGCTGTTAGAGATATATGCTTTAACAATGCTGGGAACCAATTCCTCAGTGCTGCATATGACCGGTATCTCAAACTGTGGGACACTGAAACAGGTATTTGTATGCATGTAGAGGTTGTGTAATGTGCATTTTTTAAAGAATAAAGTTCAAGCCAGGTACAACATTGCCCTCATTATTTATTTATTTATATTTCAAATTTAGTCACCGCCCATCTCACTCAAAGAGCGACTCTGGGCGCTTTACAATCAAATGATGCCACTGTACTTTTAGGGTACATTAAAGGATGGTTCTGTAACATAAAAGCATGTCAGTCATGTGTGCATATGCTGAGACGGGAAAGGCAGAGGTACAGCTCAGTGAAAGAGCAGATACTGTACTTTGTTTTCTGAGTTCCTTGTTCAGTTATTAGTATGTTCAAGAAAGGCTAAGAAAGATCCCTGCATAAACTCTGCAGAGTCCGCTGCTAACTGTTGCAGGCTAGATGGACCAATGGTTTGTCTAAGTATGTAAGGCTGCTTCCTGGCTATTCTAATTGTAACTCTTTGTTACTGACCTAACATGAGTGATGACCAGAATAAAACAGGTGAACACTTTTGAAAATATAGTGCTTTTACCCATGATAGACAGACAAACTGACTCGCTTATATTTGTGCTTTGCCTTAATTTTTTATTAACACACATAAGCATTCAGAGCAAGAATGTATATTTCTCTGTCAACCTGGTATAGGACATCAAATTCATAGAATAGATTGGTCCAGTGTTGCCACTGCTAGATACTTCTAATTGTTAGTATTTTACTTACTGCTAACTTCCTTCATAGGAAATTTCTTCCTTTTAATTCCAAATGGTTTATAAATTAGTTCTCTTGATCTGTATACAGTTACAGTGCCCAAAAACTTGCTTTCTCTTCTTTTCTAAACACTGTAATTGTCCCCCAAATTCTCTCTTTTTCACTCAGTTGCATGCACCCTTCTCTCTCAGCTTCTTTTAAACCAAACTTTAAAAAGCTGAAGTGTGAACATCTTCCTGTTCAACTGTCTGTTTTCACTCTAGGACAGTGTATTTCAAGATTCACCAACAGAAAAGTTCCTTACTGTGTCAAATTCAATCCTGATGAAGATAAGCAGAATCTTTTTGTAGCAGGAATGTCGGATAAGAAAATTGTGCAGGTAACTCAAAGCTTCATAATTTATTAAGAGCAATATAGAAATAGCTTGAGATTCAACTCAGTTTGCAATTTCATTCAAATGGCTTCCTTACAGTTGCAATAGGTTATTTCCTTTTAAGTTCTTTTAAAGTTTAGTTAGGTTTTCTAACACTTAGATGTGTTAGAATATTTCCATGAAGTTTTTCAAATGCTGTGTATCATTCCCTTCAAATTTTTGAAAAAATTTTTATTCACACTTGCCTTTCCCTGCAGTGGGACATTCGAAGTGGAGAAATTGTTCAGGAATATGATAGACATTTGGGGGCTGTCAACACCATTGTTTTTGTGGATGAGAACCGAAGATTTGTAAGTACATCGGATGACAAGAGTTTAAGAGTCTGGGAATGGTAAGTTGAGGTTTGATTGCATTTGACAATAACAGGACAAAAAAAATTAATTGAAGCAGTGAAATGCATTGTTTTCTCTATACTTTTCCTACCAATGTATTCACAATCCCAGGTCATTGTATTTACACTGGTGCTTAAAAGTTTTGGAACCCTTTTGAATTTTGAATTTTTTGTTGTTCAGTCGTTTAGTCATGTCCGACTCTTCGTGAGCATAAATATTACCTAAAACATGTATGTTCTCCATACAAGTCCTAAAACTAGAGAAAGAGAATTCAATTAAACAGATGAGTCAAAACATTATACTTGTTCATTTATTTATTGAGGAAAATGATCCACTGAGCTTGTACCTCCAGAGTGGATGGCTGCAGGATTGCAATCTTTCTTCTCTTAACTCTGACTCAGAGTTGAAGAGAGAGGCATTAACTGAGCCCATGTCAGGTCTCAAAATCTGATTCCTGATTTTTGGTAAGCTGGTATGCCTGTATTGGTGCTAAAATGAAACTAGTGAGATTGCTGTTTATTGAAAGCGAAAAAAATGATGCAAAAGAAAGTGGTAGAAAATGACTGCGAAGAAGATATTTTCTAATCTAATATTAAGTCTGAGATTTCCACATTCAGTTCACTCAACAAAAAGCTTTAACTTCAAGTGAAAAGAAGAATCATATGAATCAAGGCAAATATTTGGTGATTGGGTTTTTGGGGGAGGGGGGAGTTTTAGAGCTATTGCAGAACAATAATTGATTTGGTCCTTAATTGGCTGTTGACTTTAATGAAAGAGCACCACCTGCTGGTTCATCAGTACCACTTAATGATACTTAAAAGCCCCATCCTCTCTCTAAGGCAGAGCTTTCCAAAGTGTGTGTCACAACACAAAAGTGTGTCGCCACACACAGTCTGGTGTGTCGCCACACAACCCAGAAGCGCTGATCATCATCAGCGCTTCCGGGTTTTCCCGCGGCGACACACCAACGGCGGCGCACAAAAACCAAAAGCGGCAGCAGCGCTTCCGGGTTTTTGCGCGCTGCTGCAATGGCGGCACTTCTGGGTTTTCCCGCAGCGACACACCAACGGCGGTTGGTGTGTCGCCGCGGGAAAACTTTGGAAAGCCCTGCTCTAAGGTGTAAGCTGTTCCAGTAATACAAGAAATGTGTAAAGAATAAATACACTGCAGTGGCAGGTAAGTTTTCATTAGATAGTCACCGCTTCGAGCTCCTGATCAAAAGGCCAGATATAAATCAAATAAATAAAATGGTTTTTAAAGATAAGAGTTCAGAATAGCAAAATGCTTGGTGCTTGCTTGGCTATCCAAGTACCTAGTGGATTATCTGGGTTCAACTGATACAATCTGTAAAAGAAAATAATGTCTGCCTTTTCTAACATGAGTTGGATTTTTTTTAAGTATGCACTATATAAAAGCTGACAGTCAAATCAAACTTTTTGTTTTAGTTTTTGGGCATAATAAAAGAAATGGATTTTTCTATTACATATCAACCTATTTGGCTTTTTAAAAGTGCAAGAGCTTTTCTGGTTGTACTGTAGGCCACAGAATTTGGTTTTAATTTATACAGTCATATGGTTCTGTGACAAAATTAAACAGCAACTAATCTTTCTGAGAGCATGTACATTCCAAATAATTTGTTGTTAATGTGCTGCATGAAAATATTATGAAGGTTAATGTAGCTGTGTAATGAATAATTTTCTGCATTTGCTAATCTTCATTGTGAGATGTGTTGGCTATAGCAATTCTCCAAAGAGCTTCCAGAGAACATTTAGTTAGCCAAAATAAAACTACTCTAGATGCCACAAGCAGAGTAACAAAATGAAACAAAATTCTAAAAGAAATATCTTACTCCTTTCATATACACCTCAACTGTAGAAGTGCTGTAAATCATCTTTTGAAGGGAGGTCAATCCATATTTAAGATTCTAGCCCTTGTTAAGATAACCACAATATAAAATAATGTTGAATATAGGTAGCTCAAACAAATCTCTGTTTCTGTGCCTGTCTGTATTATTGTGTCTATAAATACATACATATACATGTATATATGTGTGGATCTGTATATGTATGTATAATTTGTGTGTGTGTGTTATTTAATTAGTTATAATTTATTAAATGCTTTTAAGAAGTGGTCTCATCTCCATATGCAGAATCTTGATAAAGAAGGTTAGGCTGTGTGAACAAAGATTCTTCCTTACTCTGGGTGTTTAACCTGTATCTAGAGTACCAGAGATATGTGTGCTCCTAATGTCTGAAATTCCTACTGGTTCAAACATCATCTTCTACTCATAGTAAAAAGAGAGTAGTAAGAATTCATGAGCTCAAGGATTGCTCCATATACTCAGCACACACAAGAGAGTTATGAGTGTTTGACCTTTAGAAATCCAGTTTTAGGACTTAATGTCATGCTTCATGACTTACCAGACCCAGATCTAAGGGGAACTATATTTTCTTCTCCCCAAACCTTTCTGTATAACATCACCCCTTTTCCTAATCTGCCCTGCTAGGATATTATACATTTCGGAAGGCTTTAGGTAGCCAATTTGTTTGGCTTTTAACAGGGACCCTCTAGGGCATAGCTTTCCAAACTGTGTGTCGGGACACGTTAGTGTGTCGGCTGCAGTGTCTGGGTGTGTCCCGGCTGCTGCCGCCTCTGAGCCCTGCCAGGATTCTGTGCAGGTCCTAGTGCCTGCCTTGTGCCTTGCTGCCTCCAAACCTGCTGTGATTCCGTGCAGGTCCCAGTGCCTCCCTTGTGCCCTGCTGTAAGAGTGTGTCGCGAAATGATGCATGTCTGAAAAGTGTGTCACCAACATGAAAAGTTTGGAAAGCTCTGCTCTAGGGCTCAGCCTCTTCAATATTCCAGCAGTCCTGGAAGGTGCTGAGTAGCGAGGATTAAACATTTCATTATGTTAATTCATGCGTGTCTTTGACATACATGGGAAGTCACTCAGCTTTTGTTTTGTTTTGGGATGACCCCCATTTCATTTCCTAGCTGATAGGCACTGAATAATCCAACTGTTATATTAGAAAAAAAATATTTGTAGATTGGGACCCAGGCATGGAAGGCAGCGGATGCTAATAATGGTGTCAGATTTAAGTAAATGGCGATCTATATATTGCACCACAGTACTATAGATTCATATCAGAATGCTGTAACCTATCATCTCTCCTTTCATATAAGAACTTTTTATTTGCAGTAGCCTTCATCCATATATTTTACTTTTGTAGGGACATTCCAGTAGACTTTAAGTACATAGCAGAGCCAAGTATGCACTCAATGCCAGCAGTGACTTTATCTCCAAATGGTAAGCTTATATTTGTATCTTGCGTAGAATATTTTAATTTTATAAAGTGCAGTCATATCTAGTATTTTTCATTTAACATCACAGATTTTAGTAATATGTTATCTGGGTTTTGGAGTGTGTGAATGTTGCAGAGGATAATAATATCTAACTGAAAAAAGCAAAAAATACGTTTTGAGGCAGAACAGAAGCTAGCTTCCCTGATTCCTTACTTAAAATGCTGGTAATCCTGCGCTCATGATCAAACTTCTTTTCTTCCAATCCATATTTCCCTTGCATGTTTTCTGATCTGTCAGCTGTTTTCCTTGTAACAGTGTTTTCATTGTATTTCAAGTTATCCACCGTTGCTGTATGGTGCCTATCTCCTTTGGATGTCAATTTGCAACTTGAATTCTTGACATTGTGATAAACGTTAAACCAGTAATGCCAGAAATCCTAGGAAATGTTATGTGGGGTCAAGCTGATAAAATTGCAATCGTTTGCTCTCTGCAAACAATTTTCTAAGATATCTGTAGCTTACTTTTTTATATGTTGTAGGAATCTTTGATTCTTAAAATCCATGAGAGGTAGGAGATTCACATATGCATTAATGTATTTTACCTTAACAGGAAAATGGCTTGCCTGCCAATCAATGGACAATCAGATTTTGATTTTTGGAGCTCAAAACAGATTCAGGCTAAACAAAAAGAAAATCTTCAAAGGTCATATGGTGGCAGGCTATGCTTGCCAGGTAGATTTTTCACCTGATATGAGGTATGTATACTACTGTTTCTATATTTAATATGGATTACATATCTCTCTCATTTTTATTTTCAAGCTTTGCCCAACAAGGTAGAGAGATATATTTATATAAACCTTACTTCCATGTAATTTTCAAATGTTTACTGTATGTAGAAGTCTTTAAGACAGCAGTTGATCAGAATATAATACACATCATTGAACTACCACATATACCCTGATTAGTAGACTTGAGATTTGGTCTTTAGGCTACAACAGCTTCCCAAACCCTGTACGATATGGATATCCTACAGAATTCGGGGAACCTTTTTTGACCTGGGGGCTAATTTCAAATTGTGGAACATTCCTGTGATGGGCAAAGTATCCATCTGAATTGACTATGGGAAATACAGGGGAACAGATGCAGATATTCATTTATTTATTTAGTAAATTTGTACAGCCATCCATCTTAACAAATAACTCTAGTCAGCTAACAAAAGATATACAGGTAGTCCTTGCTTAACGACCACAATTGGGACTGGAATTTTGGTTGCTAAGTAATGTGGTGGTTAAGTGAATCCAACCCCATTTTATGACCACTTTTGTGGCAGTTGTTAAGCGAATCACGCAGTTCCCCATTGATTTTACTTGCTGGAAGCCAGCTGGGAAGGTTGAAAATGGTGATCACTTGATCACGGGATGCTGCAACACTCATAAATATGAACCAGTTGCCAAGCACCCGAATCGCGATCATGTGACCGTGGGGACGCTGCGACGGTCATAAGTGCGAGGACTGGTCGAAAGATGGTTTAGCGCCGTCGTAAGTCCGAACCGCCGCTAAACAAATGGTTGTTAGGCAAGGACTACCTGTAGATTAAAAAAAACATGAAACGCAACCAATTTAAAAATGATTGAGACATCTCCCAACTACTTGACAACAATAACATCCATACTGGATTCCACTAACAATTTGTTATTGTAAACCGCCCAGAGTCACTCCTTGAGCGAGATGGGTGGTGACTAAATTTGAAGTATAAATAAACATCCTGGCCCCAGCAGCATGAGTGAAGGAAAAGCCTGATATTCACAGCCTTCCAGAAAACCAGCAGGGTTGGGGCATCCAAGTCTCAGGGGGCTGTTCCATAGAGCAGGTGCTGCAACAGGGAAGGGGTGACTCCTAGGCCGCATGAGATGGCACTGCCTAATAGACAGAATCTGGAGCATACCCAGCCTCTCAGTTCTGGTGGGGTGTGCAGAGACAATCGGAGACAGGCAGGCCCACAAATAAGCTGGCCCTGTGCCATGTAGGCTTTATAAGGTGACAACCAGTACCTTGAATTGCACCCAGAAGCCAACTGGAAGCCAGTGTAGCTCTCATAGCAGTGGTGTTAAGTGCACACACTGCAGCATTTTGGATCAGCTGCAGCTTCCAGATGCTTTTCAAGGGCAGCCCCATGTAGACCCCATTGCAGTAATCCAAGTGGGAACTGACTAAGGCAGGGCTTTCCAAAGTTTTCCCGCGGCGACACACCAACCACCGTTGGTGTGTCGCCGCGGGAAAACCCGGAAGTGCTGCCGTTGCGGCAGCGCGCAAAAACCCGGAAGCGCTGCTCCCGCTTTCGGGTTTTTGCGTGTCACCGCGGGAAAACCCGGAAGCGCTGATGATGATCAGCGCTTCCGGGTTGTGTGGCGACACACCAAAGTGTGTGTGGCGACACACTTTTGTGTCGCGACACACAGTTTGGAAAGCTCTGGACTAAGGCATGAGTGATTGGGGGCAGAGATTCTCAATCCAGGAATGGGCACAATTGGCACACAAGATGGATTTGTGCAGAGGACTTCTGGCCATGGTTGCCACCTGCTCCTTGAGTGTATCAACACTGTCTGGGGGAGTACTATCCCATCAAGAATTAATGATGGAAATCCAGGGCAGCCTAAAACCCACAACCACTCAGTCTTACTTGGGTTGAGTCGAAGCCTGTCCTTCCCCATCCAGTCCCTCAGTCTCCAGGCATTAGGAAAGACCTTAACAGCATCACTTGGGACAGTTTGGGGCAGAGCTGTATAATGGAGTATCATCAGCATACGATAATATGATGATAATATTGACAAACGACATCGCTCAGTGGCTTTATGTTAAATAGGAGTGGGGAGAGAGTCGAGCCCTGAGGCACAGAGCTGTTGTGTTATTCCACTCCAAAAATGCATTTCAAGCAGTAATTGAAAGCCCTAGTATCAGACAAAATCCCAGCCTGTGTACATTTACTCAGAAGTGCCAGAAAGAGTTAAAAATCCAAGCCGCCTCTATTTTTTTGCTTAGAAGTAAAAGTGAGCTTCATGTGAAAATCCTAGTCTTGTGTATGCATGATTCTGCATCCCACAATCAGAATTACACGTAGTTTCCAATATGAGTTTAAACTGTCCATACAGAGCTGAATAGACAGCTTTGTTGTATTAGTTTTTGCCAACAAAGATCATCTGACATTAGGGATTAGGTGACCATTCTGCCTTTCTCCTCATTAGAGAAGACTTCAGATTAAGTGTCCTACGTCTTTGGAGCAGCTGCATTGTCAGGTTTCCCAATCTTAACAAATATATTGGGAATTTTATGTACATCATATCCAAGACAGCTAAGGTAGTAGAAAACCTACAATGGACTATGTAAAACAGTAAGGTCCATCTGTTTTCCATGTTAAAATGTATTTTATTGTTTTGAAATGGTTATGTTTCAATTATTTTTAATGACTTCAGTGTATTGTTTCTTTTCTTTTTTGAAACAGCTATGTGACCTCAGGTGATGCAGATGGAAAGTTAAATATCTGGGACTGGAAGACAACAAAACTCTATAGTAGATTAAAAGCCCATGACAAAGTCTGCATTGGTGCAGTGTGGCACCCACATGAAACATCCAAAGTAATAACTTGTGGATGGGATGGTCTCATTAAATTGTGGGACTGAAGGTTGAACTACAGAAGCTTTGATCTCTAATCAGGCAGTTGATATCTGATAATTCAGGATCCATACTCTGCAACAAATAGGGTCTGAACTAAGGCTGACTCAGGTACTTCAGTATTATAATGTGCACATAGCACATTGGAAAGTCAGAGGTCTGAAATGTTTCCATACCGCAAATCACTGCACAAATTTGACTTAAATATGCTAGTCCTTCCAGAAATTAAAAAGAAAGTGGAGAATGTTCATGCAACTTTTTTTTATGGAACTGAAGCCAAAGCCTCACAAGCTTCATTTTGCTTTCCAAGTACACAGTTTGGAAGAAAAATACTTTCATGTTAACATAATATTAATGTATTAAGGGTTTTTTTTTAACTTGTTGGGAATCTTACACAGTTCCTAAGTACAATAGTATATTGTTTCCATGCATATTTTCTAGAAATTGCTACTCGGAATTTTTTGGGGGGAGGGGGGGATTTAATAAAAAGTGTTAGCCATATGGAAAAACCTATTTTTACAAAAATGTAAATTGCAGCCCCAGTTCTATTTTCTTGGAGGAAGAAAATCTGATTTCTCCAGTCCTTCAGCACAGATACAGAACCAACCCTGATGCAGAGTATCCCTCTGATTGTATCGGAGGAACCTCTCCCATAATCCCATATAGAAAACTATTGTGTTTGCAAATGCATTGGTTTCAGATATATGTTCAGACATTTTATCTATGCTTATCATTACTGTTTTTTTGTATTGTTTAATCCTGATGGCAAGTCAGACTCTCATTCTGATTCAAGATTTAAATTTTGTAATACAGAAATTCAAAGGATACAGTACAGGTATATAAAATGTTTAACCAAGAATTTACCAAATGCTATTTCAGCGTATTTTATCAGAAACCCACTCAGCCAATGGAATTTATACAATGGCAGCCATTAGTGACTTACACCTCACAGATTCATGATCATACTCCAATTGAAGTCTTGTAAATAGGCACTTTAATATGTTTATTTTACAAAAAACGTGTCTTTTGTGCTCAACTACTGTACAGATATCTCAATCTTTTTTTTACAAATTTTTAATAAATGCTTTATATGAAAATACAGATTCCAACATAGCGCACCATCTGAAGCACTGTCTAGAAGTGTGCATTTTAAAATATTTATTTGGTGTAGATGTAACTGAAGTATGAATCTATTTTACATGAACTTATGGTATTAGACGATTATGAAAGAACACCTCCTTGTAGTGGACACCTTTGGAGTCAGAGGTGGAGACTGTGTATAACAGTTGTATGTTGTTTCACATTAGAATTGTGTATAGTACCGCCATTCCATTGGCAGAATGCATCTGTCAAAAGGATGGATACTTCACAACTTGTCTACACATATTCTGTATGTGTACTTTCCCAAGTACTATTATCTCCAAATCTGTTTCGGAGAGGGGGAATTCCTCTTCATGTTGCATATGCACAGAAAATAGAGAAAGTGGCATAAATTGGTGTGCATGAACTATGAAAATATCCTGATCACTGCATGTGCATTTATGTGAAAGCCACTATGTACAACTTTTTCAAATACTGTCATATAGCAAATCAGGCCTTCTTAACTACAGAATGATGGGTATGGCAATGGATTGGCTTGGAAAACAGTGTTAGTTTCCTCAAGAATTTCACTTTGTATTCAACAATACTATAAACTCTCTTGTATTTCTACACATTTACAGAAATCAAGGAGTTAATGGATTGTATTTCTTGTACAATTTATCATCATTATACTTCTGCCTGCAAGTCAAGTTTGTATGTAAGGGAAAATATGTTTAGCAGTTAAAAAGGCAGAAAGTAGTCAAAATTAGAACTTTTACTGCAATCTGGCTCACATATAAAAATTGTTCTTAAAATGTGTCTGCTTATGCTACAAGCTAGATAGTCTACACCAGCTGAAATGAAAAAGTTATATAAGCGTGCTGACTCACTTACAGGCTGAGGTAGATGATCGGGTGAAGCATTTAATAAAATTTCATGTAATTCCACCCTTCAGTATAGCTGGATTAATTTTTCTTAATTGGGCTCTGAGTTTCGTCCCTAAGTACATCTCCTCTACAGTTTGTTCTGTTTGGGAAGCAAAATGTGATCCAAGTAATGGGTACCTTTTTAAAAAGATTCACCCAGTTGAAGAGCAGGAGCATTACAAATGTGTGTTGCAAGTATATGTTGAGCCTACCGTCAATCACTTTTCAAAATTGCTTGACCAAGTTGTCATGGAACACTGGTACTTGAGACTTCCGGTAGGAACATGGCGGACTGAACAGCTGTGACCGCGAGCTCTGCAGGCAGAACTGGCATCGTGGAAGTTTTTTCAGGCTCAGGCTGGTTTCTCCTGAAGCCCAGGGGCATTTTTCCAGTTCAAGGAAAATGCTTGGAATTGACCCATTTGTCCTCTGGACGGTGAATTGCAGCCAGGAGATCGTAAATGGCATTCACGATCAACAGGTAAGACTTCGCCGGGAGGCTTGGACATCACCATTTCCAAGCCGCGCTGCAGCCTTAAAGGGACATTAAGTCCAGCCACCCCATTTCTAAAGCACCCAATTTATTTTTTTTAATTATTTGTACCCTAAGAGAGGCTTTCTACATTAAGGAGAAACAATCTCTCTTGGTGCTTATCGTTGTTTTTGTGATTAATTTTTTGTGAAAAAATTATTTTTAAGCTTTGGATTTTGCTTTCCATCCAATACTAAGGAGGGTTGAGAGTATATTATTGTCTCCCTGTTACTGTTTTTGTGCTAATTTTGAAGATTTTAACGTTTTTCCTACACGTTGAATCTGCCGTTCTGAACTTTTACTTTCCTGCCGCTACTTTCTCTGGGGAACTGTCTGTTATCTTAACTCAGTTCGGAAATTTTCCATTACCTTTTACTTTTGCCGGTTAAGTATCCGGGGGCGCCATAATTTATTGCATGAGACATGGATGATCTTAACCAGGCTCTCTCTGACTTCCATTGAGATACTAAAGCAGATATTAAGCAGATTTTTTCTGATTTCTGCCAAGTTATTATGCAAGACATTCATTGTGGAAAATATGTGGTCTAAAATGTGTCATCTGGTTGAGGATGCTGTGGACGAAATTGAAGAATTTAACAGCGATGGAAATGTTTCTTCTAAGAGCAAGATTGGGGCTTCTGTTGAAATGCCGGATGAAATTGATAATGCTGAATTGAAGAGATTTAACGGAGAAATTGAGTTGCAAGACTTGGGTGAATTTGACTTTCTGATGGAATGCTATGGAAAAGAAGGGGTTATTATGTATGTGAGTATGTCTATGAAGGTTCTCAGTCATCCAGGTGGAATTGTCTGTAGCTTGAATCATGTCAACTGGATTTCTATTTTCTCAGTGGAAACGTTTCGCTCCTTATAAGCTCCTTGGATAAGGAGCGAAACGTTTCCACTGAGAAAATAGAAATCCAGTTGACATGATTCAAGCTACAGATTATGTATGTGAGGTTTTTTGAACAAGTCTGTGTTTGTGAGGGGAGCAGTTGGGCTGTTTGATTTCTTTAAGAAAATAGCTCTTTTTATTATGGGGATATGTAAATGCTTTGGTCTATTTTGAAGTGGGTTAAGGGGCTAAAATATTTATCTGGATGGTCTTTTGGTTTTGGATGATTTTACTTATCGTTAATGATTGGGATTAAGATTATTAAGGTTTTTAAAAAATATATTAATTCATGTTTCTTGTATTATTAATTATAATGGCAGACAATTTACATGCTGTAGACGAATGTATAGAATAGTAGGAAGGGAATAATTAAGTAATTGTTATTTTTGGGGGAAGTTGATTAGGTGATTTATACTTTTAATATAAGGGGAGGGAGAAATGGTACTTAGTGATTTTTATAATGTGCTAAGGGGTTGACTTATATGCTTTTGGTTTAATATAGAGTAAGGGATTGGTTATGGAAAATTGCTGTATATCCTTGATGTTTAAAGTCGGAAGTCACTTCTTTTTGTAATCTATTTAAAAACATTTTCTCTTGTGTTTTCACACTTTTTAAGTTTTTTTTTATTTTTTTGGTAGTTTTTTGTTTTTCTGAATCTCTTATCTTTTTCTGAAATTTAATAAAATCCTTTTAAAAGAAAAAATGGAACGTTGGTACTTGTAGGCCCAAGATATCTGGAGAGGATCGAATGAGAGAAAGATGCAAGTAGGTTGGACTCATCATCAGCCATATTCAGTCTGCCTGAGCAGTTTGTTAACAGGGACAGGAGGGTGGGGAAGAGCAAGTACAGCTGCTTGTTTTTATTTCTATAGGGATATTGGAAGAATGCAAGGTTTATAACTTACTGTTTATTTTCTCAACCAAAATCTTTATCACTCACACATGACACACATCCATACATATGTACCTAGGTCAAAGTCTGGCTAGCCAAGTTAGAGTTCCAGAAGAACCTCATGGAGTATGAAGACTCAAAAACAGCATTGTTCCCATCAACATGTATTATTCTGGCTAGGCTTAGCCAGTTCCAGTTTGGCACCTTTCTCACATCTCCTGGTACTTTCAACTTGTGTGTTATCTCAAACCAAATTACACGGGGACCATCTCATCCTGAGAACCACTTTATGAGGAAATTGCAAATTAGAAACAAATCTATCAAAAAAACACCCCCAGAACCAAGTGCCCCACTACCAAAGAAACAACCCAACCTCCCACAAGAAGAGCTCTGTAAGAAAATTATTCAGGTGAGCTCAAATGCACTGCAGCAACCCCGAACACCAGAAAAAGGAAACAGACTGCCTATACAACATCTTCCAACAAAATGGATACCCATGGAACTTTATCAAAAAGTGCCTGACCATGCAACCCACTACAGCAAAATCAATGCAAGCTATGAAAAGGATAACACTGCTATACATCAAAAACATATCAGAAACAACCAACAGACTATTACAACCACACGCCATCACCGTAGCACACAAACCAACTGAAGCCCTCCAAAACATCTTAAGTAAACCAAAAGACCCAGTAGCCCAAGAAGAAAAAACAGGAGTCATCTACAACATAGAGTGTAAGGACTGTAACAGCCACTATGTAGGACAGACAGGCAGAAGACTAGCAGAGCGCATCCACGAACACCAACTAGCGGTCAGAAGACACGATGAAAGCTCCTTAATTTCACAAAACATGGAGAGACTGAACCACAGTTTCAACTGGGAAACAGCATCCTAGACCAAGCTAAATCCCAAAACACTAGGGAATTCCTAAAAGCTTGGTACTCAGGCAAATCAGCCATCAACAAAGACATAGAGATAAACCACATTTACACACCATTCAAAAGACAATAAAAAAGCTAAGAAGGAAACAAAGAGGCCCAAACACTTCCTCTCCAGCAGCCATCACCCAGATAAGCAGGGAATAACACCAGACAAACAAGCAGAAAACAATGCCCTAATCAAGGAACTACCAAGGAGAAGACCACACCCCCACCAACACTGGCAGGGCAAGCTACTGTATATAAACAGGGAGCAAACCCCACGCTCACTAGCACTGATGATGTCTATGAAGGTTCTCAGTCATCCAGGTGGAATTGTCTGTAGCTTGAATCATGTCAACTGGATTTCTATTTTTCTCAGTGGAAACGTTTCGCTCCTTATCCAAGGAGCTTCTTCAGTCTGAGCAAAGTGAGTAAGGGAATCCTTAAATATGTTTCTAGGTGGCTGTGTGACCTTGCACCTGGGGCTAGGTCATGGTTATTTTGAGATGTTATTTCTAAGTCCCATTATCATCTAAAGGAGGATCATTAAGATTACCATGCTGCTGTTTAGCTTGCGAAATGGTCTTAATCTTCCTAGGCACAGAAGACAAAGCAGGAAGGAAAATAGGGGAAAGATTGTGCCTGAGGCCCCCACCTCTATTCAAGGAAGGATTTTCCAAGTTGGCATAAATGGATTCCTTGACCCCTCTCTTTGACCCTTTGACCCTTCTTGACCCTTTGAGAGTGGTTTGAGATAACCACTTATGACCACTCCTTGGATAAGGAGCGAAACGTTTCCACTGAGAAAATAGAAATCCAGTTGACATGATTCAAGCTACAGATAGCACTGATGATGTTACCTAGCTGGGTAATGAAACGTTTGCAAGCAAACAACCAAGCTCAGAGAGCACCAAGGACTCCACACTCCATCTTTCCTACATTTCTATTAATGCACAAGTGCGTAGCACAAGATATGTATGCATATGTGCATTTGTGAATATAAGTACTAAGCAATTACAAATCAATATACATAATTACAGGAGTGACAAGTGATACTGTTTTAACAGTGGGGATAAGAATATTTTTAAGGGAAGCTAGTTACTGCAAAGATAGTGACTGTAACCTACCAGATGTTGCCAAATGATAAATTCCAGCATGGTTCACCACTGGCCATGCTGACTGAAGCTATTAGAAGCTCCAGTTCAACCTCTAGGGAAGTATTTCTCAACCTTGGCAACTTTAAGATGTGTGGACTTCAACTCCCAGAATTCCCCAGCCAGCAAGGGTTGAAGACCACACATCTTAAAGTTGCCAAGGTTGAGAAACTCTGCTCTAGTGGGTCGCAAGTTCACTACCAGTTGGTGATCACACCATCCTATTGAATCCAGCTTGCCTTTTTCTGTGGGGGAGAAAAAAAACAGGAAGACAAGAAAAGCATAAATGTCAGGACAAATAATAATAATTTATTAAGTTTATGTGCCACCCGACTCCCAGCAACAAAATAAGGCAATGACAGAATTATAATGCTGGCGTTAAGGTTCTTGGAGTTTTATTAATGACAGCTAACATAAGACCACAGGATTGCAGAGGTTTTGTACTATACTCCTACTTGTTCATCCATGAAAAACAAGTTTCCTTACAACACTGCCTTTTTAATTTTGGTTTGATTTCTATGGCCGCCCATCTCAGCAAGTGACTGTGGGCGGCAAACAATCTTAAATTAAAAACAAATTCTTATCAGAGATACAAAAATTCAAATGCACAGCACCCAAGGAAATATCAATATTAATGGTGGTTAACACAACCGGGAGATGGGACCCTTCACGCCCTCGGGGCCCCAGGCCTGGGCACAGAACCAGGTCTTCAGTGCCTTGCGAAAGGCCAGCAGGGTCAGCACCATCCTGATCTCTGGAGGGAGAATGTTCCATGAGGTGGATGCTACAGCAGAAAAGGCACGCCTCCGGGGCCCTGCCAGCCAGCATTCCCTGGCTGACGGACCCGGAGCATGCCCATCCTGCCTGACCGGATTGGACAGGTAGAAGCAACTGGGGAGAGATGGTCCCTCAGGTAACCCGGCCGCAACCCATGAAGGGCTGTAAAGGTGACCACCAGCACCTTGAATTGCACCCAGAAGCACACTGGCAACCAATGCAGCTCATAGAGTAGTGATGTTACACGTGCCGAGTAACCAACACCATTTACTACCCATGCTGCCGCATTTTGCACCAGTTGAAGCTTCCAAATGCTCTTCAAGGATTTTAGAAAGAAGAAAGAAAATGCTCAGGATTTTTTTTAAGGGGGCAAACAATGCTGAATTATTTTTTCCTTTCAATATTACATGTTACAGATCTTCATTTGCATGTTTAGTGATTTCTGTCAATATGTCTCTCAAGTCATCTTCAAACAGAACATCAAAGGAGACAATTCACAGTTCCATTTTGTAGCTCATGCCTTCTATTTCTGCTTTGTATTTGCCCAGTGCAGAATTAACAGTAATTTCCACTGAAGGCTTTCCTTTTCAAACACATCTGTGGTTTCTACAAGTGTGAAAAGCCTGAAGTCCTTCTGTTTGTTCTTTGAGGAGACTATTACCACCACCTTCCCACAGTACTATAATTGCCACTAACCTGAATGTGGATTTCAAAGACTTGTTGTACTATCTGTTCTACACTATCCCGCAGAATCAGGTTTCCAAAATTCTCCACAGTTTCCTTATCTGCTTTGAGGCTATCAAGCCAAAACTGTTAAAGTAATTAAATTTGAGACAAAAGTGTTCCAAAAGGATTTCTTTAAACTTTTCTTTAAAATGGTCAAGTAAATGCAGTTGATGGAGTTTGAGTTTGAGCTGCCTGTAACTACTGTAATCAGGAAAAAATGCTTGGGGTCATACTGGGTAGCTCAATGAAGATGTCAGTTCAGTGTTTGACAGCTGTGCATAAAATAAATGAATGCCTGAAATACCATGCCACATTTGAAGAAGAATATAATAGACCTGGAAAAGCACAAAGGAGGGCTACCAAATTGATCAGGGGCTCAAAAACCTTCCTTATAAGAAAGACTAGAATGTTTGAGACTTTAGAAAAAAGGTGACTCGGGGGGAGGCATGGTCAAGGCATATAATACCATGCATGGTGTGGAAAAAGTAGACGGGGTTTGAACAGAGAGCCGAATGAACAAGAGACCCTTTCACTTGGATGGTTCTTAAGGGGCATTGGTGAAGTCATGATGGACAGTGAGATTCAATGTTAACTCCAGTTGGAGATAGCATGTCTCCAATTGTCAGTGGACAACTGAGAAAGAGGTACTTATGTTTCCATCTCCTGCCTGTGAACACCTTAGAGGCATCTGAATGGCTACTGTGTGAAGCCAAAGGTTGGAGTAAGTTGAGCTTTTAACTGATCCAGTGGGACTATTTTGAGGTTCTTAGTTGTCTATTTCAGTATCAGCCAATTACTCAAATAAACAACTTTCATGTAATGAAGAGCTATATGGATTCAGTATGCTTCACAGCCAGAAAAGATTGCAAACAAGAGGTGCAAAAATTGTGGCAAACAAGCAAACAATAACCACCAGATTTGAAATTAAAATCTATTACTAACAGCATTTTTCCGAAATGCCAGTCTTTGTCATAGAAAAAAGATCTGCAGTGGTCTAAACGGATCCTAAATGGAAGGAATGCAGTAAGGAATCCATATGAAAGCATCCTTGAAGATGACTGTCCAGAACTTGCTTAATAGAATCACTTTTTTTCTAAAATCCTAGAATTTTAAAAAGCAGGTGCGCGGAAGCGCTGATGGCACGCCGCTGCCATCTTTGCTGCCGCCACCGCCGTGCACACTGCCGCCGTTGCGCGCGCCGCCACTTCTCAACACACTAAACTGTGTGTTGTGACACACTAAAGTGTTGCGACACACAGTTTGGAAAGCTATGATGTAGCATATAAAAATAATGGCCAAGGGGATGGTTGTTTGAAAAATGAAAACATGAGAATGAGAAAAAATGGTAGCAATAGTTCAGCATGCTTTCTGTAGCTTTTGCCTGCCAAACATCAACAACTGTGCCCAGTAAATCATCAACAGCAATAGATTTACTGCAACACAGCTGATGGGCCACACAATTACAGCAGCAATGCACATCACTGGCTATTAGCTTGAGGGTTCTTCCCTAATAAACATATTTGCACAATGCACTCTTTTTTTCTATCTATCTATCTATCTATCTATATCTATCTATCTATCTATCTATCTATCTATCTATCTATCTATCTATCTATCTATCTATCTATCTTTCAATTTATATCACCGCCCCATCTCCCCCAAGGGGGACTCTGGGCGGTTTACAAAAAGTGAAACAATTAAAATAACATATAATACAATCATCATAAATATAGTTATTTAAAATAAATATAAAATCCAAGAGGCGACAAACTTGTGTTTAAAAGGGCTCTATGGCACCAGCCATCCCCAAGAGGAACTGTTACCCCTCCCTTCCCAGGCGAGGCGGCAGAACCAGTAAGTTCAGGCCGGGAGCGATGGGGCCTGCCTCACTTCCGGGGGTAGAATGTTCCAAAGGGAAGGCGCCACCGCAGAGAAGGCCCGCCTTCTAGACCCCGCCAGGTGAAAATCCGTTACCGACGGGGTCCGCACCATGCCCTCTCTGCATGACCGAGTGGGACGGTTCGATATTATGGGGATGAGACGGTCCCTCAGGTAGCCTGGTCCCATGCCATGTAGGGCTTTAAAGGTGATAACCAACACCTTGAATTGGACCCGGAAGCATACTGGTACCCAGTGCAGCCGGCTCAGCAGAGGTGTCACATGCCGATCTTGGGGCACCAATAACTGTGCGCAGCTGCATTCTGGACCAGTTGAAGCTTCCGGATACTCCTCAGGGGTAGCCCCATGTAGAGCGCATTGCAATAGTCTATATGGGAGATGACCAGGGCGTGAGTGACTGTACGGAGGGCATCCTGATCCAGGAAAGGGCGCAACTGGTGCACAACACGAAGTTGCACAAAGGCCCTTCTGGCCACGGCTGCCACCTGCTCATCAAGCAGGATCCGTGAGTCCAGAAGGACCCCCAGATTCCACACTGGGTATGAATGGGGTAGTGCTACCCCATCCAGAACTAAAGATGATAACTTCCTGGATCCAGAGGAGCCATCAATCCACAGCCACTCCGTCTTACCAGGGTTCAGTCGAAGCCTGTTGTTCCCCATCCAGACCCCCACAGCCCCCAGGCACTGAGAAAGGGCAGCCACCGCATCACTTACCCGGGATGGAGATATACAATTGAGTATCATCTGCATATTGATGATACCTCATCCCGTGGTGACAGATGATCTCACTCAGTGGTTTCATGTAGATATTAAATAGGAGAGGGGAGAGAACCGAAACCTGTGGCACCCCACAGAAGAGGGGGCGAGGGTCAGATCTCTCATCTCCTATTACCACCGATTGGGACCGGCCCTGGAGGAAGGAGGTGAACCAGCGCAGAACTATGCCGCCCACCCCCAACTCCCTGAGCCGTCCCAAAAGGATACCATGGTCAATGGTATCGAACGCCGCTGAGAGGTCAAGAAGATGCACTTCCTCCATCCCGCTCCCGCCAGAGATCATCCGTAAGCGCAACCAATGCAGTTATATCCTGGCCTGAAACCTGACTGGAAGGGGTCCAGATAATCCGTGTCATCCAAGATCCTCTGGAGTTGCAATGCCACTACTTTCTCAACCACCTTCCCCAGAAAGGGGAGGTGGGAGACAAGACGAAAATTGTCCAATACAGTAGGGTCCAGTGATGGTTTCTTGAGGAGGGGGTGCACCAGCGCCTCCTTAAAAGCAGCTGGAAACACCCACTCCCCCAAGGATGTATTAACCATCGCCTGGACCCAACCACATGTCACCTCCCGGGCTGCCTGTACCAGCCAGGAAGGGCATGGGTCTAGATGGCATGTAGTGGCCTTTACAATCCGGAGGATCCTGTCCACTTAGGTCCAACAGGATTGAACTGTTCCCAGATATTTGCCTGCCAAATTCAATAAAACAACATAGTTTGGCAAAATGAAAATATAACAGCATAGTACAGTAAGTGTCCATGTACTTTTGCAATATACACATTTGCATTTGGCAATGTGCCCATAGCAATTTTTTTTAAACAGAGTGGTAAATTTTACTTCTGGTCAGGAAGCCATCATATATTGAAATCAATAAAGTCTAAATATGTGCTTAACCAACAATATTTCATCCCTACATCTCATCTAATTGCAGGAATGGATTCTATGTTTTATTTATTATGAGCAGATAAAAATAAATTCAGTCTCCAAGTCTCAGTGACTGGGAATAATTTTTAAAAATGGAGCGTCAGAAGGTTCAAAATCAACATGGAATGAAATATCTCATTTTGTCCCAAGCTCAGGATGAAACACCCAAACCCTGTTTGTTTCTTAAGCTCAGAACACTCAAAATAGCTATTCTGCACTTAGAAAATTTTGGGAACTGCTATTCATGTTTACAGCAACTGATACAGTACATTATCATTTTCTCATTTTATATAAAAAAACTGGCACAGTCCACTGCTATTCTACAGCTGGAGCCCAATTCCTGCAAATATCTACCTAATACACTAACATCAACCCTGAACACTCTGTTATACTTTTTTGTATTATGCATCTAAATACCCAGTTTCTCTTTTGTATAATGTCAAAACTATAGACAGTCAGGTGAAAATCAGCATGCAAATTAATTTCAAGCAAAACGCTCCCCTCTATGCAGTTGACATATGGAATATACTGCTACTAGATTTAGTTATGGCCAATTGTTTAAGTCAAGGCTAGAATTGTATTTCCTGTTGCAAACATGATGTGCATTAATTGACAGTTCCTGCAGAGATTATAATATATATAGCTGTAAAGGAAGAACAGGTTTCATAATGTTAAGAGAGATGCATTGCTCAAGTTGTTGTCAACAGCATTTTTCCAACTGTTCCAGCTTCTGCTGTCTCCATGATTTTAATTAACAAAATCTTCTCTCTCATTTTCATACTGTAAATGTTAAATTCCAAAATATAAGCACATCCATCATTGCCAGCCAGTTCTAAGAGATTTTTTAAAACAATAACAAAAACAACTTCAGATAATGTCTGGAAATAGTTTTAGGAGGGAATATTGCTCTAGATAGAAACATTTGCTCTCTTAATCCCACCTAAAGGTAAAGGAATAGAGACCCTTGAGGCATCCTCAATGTCTGATGATTGCATGGACATGCAGTTTTCTTGGCAGCCATATGGAAGTAGTTTTTCACTGCTTTCTAGGGTCCATGATCGTCTTCTTCCAAGATGTGTTTCAACTGTCCATATAGCATAAGTAAAGGTAAAGGTTCCCCCCACACATTTGTGCAGTCGTGTCCGACTCTAGGGGCCGGTGCTCATCTCCGTTCGTTAGCCGAAGAGCCAGCGCTGTCCGAAGACGCTTCCACGGTCATGTGGCCGGCATGACGCGCATGGAACGCTGTTACCTACCCACCAAAGTGGTACCTATTCATCTACTTGCATTTGCATGCTTTCAAATTGCTAGGTTGGCAAGAGCTGGGGCTAGTGCGGGAGCTCACTCTGTCACGCGGGGCTAGGGATTCGAACCTCCGAACTTGCGATCTTCCAATCGACAAGCCTGGCATCTTACCCGCTGAGCCACCACGCCCCCTGCCCATATAGCATACCACCCTGGAATTCCTTAGTGGTTTCCATCCCAGTACTAACTATGTATACCTAGCTAAACTTATGGTAATGACTGAACATTAGATGCTATTAAAGTGGAACTTGAAATCATATAGACGTAATATGTTTAAACTCCATAGCAGTAATACTAATTGCAAGAAACAAGCACCTGAGTCAAACTCTTTTGTTCAACTTGAGTTCATCAGGAAAGAGTCGGTCTGATCTAGCGGTTAAGGTCCTGGATGAGAAACCAGAAGACTGGGAGTTATAGTCCCGCCTTAGGCACAGAGCCAGCTGGGTGACTTTGGGCCAGTCACTCACTCTCAGCCCTAGGAAGGAGGTACTGACAAGCCACTTCCAGAGCTCATCTTGGATGTTAAAGAAAGCATATGCTGATGGCAAGGCTCTGTATATGCCATCTCAATTCTACTCTCTGTGTGTAAGTGTGTCTGTGTAAGAGAGTGTGTGTGTGTGTGTGTGTGTGTTTGTGTATGGCATTTCCATGAGCTTGTACAGGTAGTCCTTGCTTCCTGGGGAAGCTGGCAGGAGGTCGTAAATGGCGATCATGTGACTGGGATGCTGTGACCATACAGGACTGCTGCAATTGCTGTTGTAAGTTGGTGCGGTCACGTGACGTCACTCCTTAGACCATTCATTTAGCAGCAGTGTTTCTGGTCCCAATTACCGTCGGTAAGCGAGGACTACTTGTATCAATTTCTGCTACAGTATAACAAAGGTTCTGGTGTAACATCCTTATTGTACTCTTTGAAATTGTTCCACAGAACAAAACTTCCTGAATAGCAAACTACTTCTGTGCATCAGAATTATAGTAGATTATAGATTATAGATTATAGATTATAGATTATAGATTATAGATTATAGATTATAGATTATAGATTATAGATTGAAGAGAATATTTGTAGCTCAGGGTTGAACTGTGGAGTCCATGGTGCTCTCTGAGCCTTGTTGTTTTCTTGCAGACGTTTCATTGCCAGGCTAGGCAACATCTTCAGGAGAATACAACACCCCCACCAACACAGGCAGGACAAGCTAGGGGTTGGGCAGAGAGAAAGTGACTGGCCAAAAATCACCCAGACGGCTTCACTCACAGTCTTCTGGTTCCTAGGCCAGCCCTTCACCACCACACCAAACTGGCTCTCAGTACACTCAATAGCTTGAGTCATGGATCCTGAAGTAAGGCCTTCCATCTACAGTCATTCCCCGCAACTGACTTACAAAATCTTCATAACCATCATTGAAGGAATATAAAGCCTGTTTATATCTGCATAACTTTAGGATATAAAGTACTGTTATTTTGGCCCAAGAATGGTTGGATGAATCTAGAAGATGTCACAAGTCTCTAGTTATCAGCTGCTGAAAAGGCCTTTCAAGAGACCCTGCCTGTCATGGAAGCACAGAGCCTGTTGTGAAAAGGGTTAAGGCTTTCTCAGTCCGGATCTCCTTTCCCACGGAAGGTAGACAATTCCCTTTACAAGCCTTTGCCTCTGCCTAGCAAAGTATTGTTTTGTTTTGTTTTGTTTTGATTCCTGCTGAGGCAGATACTTTATTTAAATTTGATTTGGGGCTTGTTAACTTTTGCCTGCCTCTATTTTTTTTCTTACTTGATATTCTGATTTGATGATGTTATTGTGCTTTTAGTTGATATAAGAGATGAAGATGCATTGGAGCAGCAAAGCAAAACTAAACATAATATAAATAAGAGGGAAAAAATCTATTCAGTCAGGATGATAATTTATTACAGTTTAACCAAGTTCTTCATTGCAAAGAGCCTCCTTTTAGAGCAATTTAAAGTAGTCTCCATGTGACATTTATTTATCTATTGGAAACAGAGGACATTGTGCAATTCATGACCATGCACGCAGCATGAATGAATGGGGCAAAACAGTTTTGCCTTTCATCACACCCACCCCTAAAATGTTTAGAGCACCTGAATAACATTCATAGATTTGTACATAGTTTTCTTTCACTTGGTCCTTTTTAAAAATTGATCTTCAGTATCTAACTACAAAAAGAAAAAAACCTTATACAGTAAATGGAAATAAAACAGAATATGTAAAAAAAAAGAAATAGAACAAACTATCAAGAAAAAACAATCAAATACAGCAATACAACTACAACTACCATGACATCTATTTAGAAATTACTTGTTTTGAACAGCGAATTGAACCTTGACCACATGGAATCGTATTGTCCGATCTTTCCTTTGTCAATAAAAAGCCACTTCAAAGGCTGGGAGCTGACATGTTTCATGAAGTGAACCTCTGCTATATGGGACACAAGAGTCTTTCCAGGAACACATAATGATATTGTTGGCAATAGTCCAAGTATGGTAAGTTCAAGGTTCTTCATAAATAGAGAAAATCCAATTTTTTAAATATAATTTAGCAACACATCAACATATTTCACACAATCCTTCATCTTTATAAAAAAAGGATTGGAGGGAGCAAGGATGAAGTGTTTGCCCATAGGCCTCAGCTTACCAAAGCTGCTTGGAGGGCAGCTGGAGGATGAATACAGAAGGCATAGGCCAAACTTCAGGATGCAGATTTGGAGTCTGGGTAAAAACTAAAGTTACAGCTTTATTCCAGGGAAATTCCAGGGAAATGTTGCTACAGATTTAGTTCATTGGAACTAAACAGCTATATCTGATGCCAACAACTGCTAGCCGGTATGGCAGATTCAGGAGAAACAAGATTATCAAAACTTTTGCAATGAGCTTATAATGAATATGTAATGCATGTGGTGAAATATGATGAACATTGGAAGATGCCCTTGATTCATTTTTGCTGCGTTTGTGCACTAACACTACCCAGATCTCTCTTCATGACTACCAAAAAGGGATAATAAATTATGCAAAACAATCACATTGGAGTCCTGTGACATTTATTTACTTTGCACAAAGCATCAGCAGCCTTGGCATTAGCCACATTCATAAAATTAAGTAAGGTGGAGGTTTTTGCTGCATCCTGGGTGTCAGTTCATTGCATATACCTCTTCTGAGAGGACAGCCTCCTCCTATCTCTCATGAGGGTCATCATCCACCTGTGATGGTCCCTCACCATAACAGTGGGGCCAGCTGCACACAGGCAATGCCTTTTCTAGAAGGTGAGAGGCAGAGCTGACAGGCTTTCAAAAGGCACAAGGGACAGACAGAGGAAAGCTATTCATTATTTCAAGAAAGCTTTTGGGCCATGCATTTATCCTAGATCACGACACACTCTTACAGCAGGGCACAAGGCTAGGACCTGCGCGGAATCACAGCAGGTTTGGAGGCAGCAGCAGCCGCGACACACCCAGACACTGCAGCCGACACACTAACGTGTCCCGACACACAGTTTGGAAAGCTCTGCACTATTAGATAGACCTCAGTAGCAGTAGAACAGAGAGCTTCAGCTATACCCTAACAACAGCCAAAAGTTGTTCTGATAGCTAGGCTATTTTTTTAAAAAAAAGTTTACAAAAATGCAAACAAGAAATAAACACCTGGATTACCATCCATCTCTTAACAGAAGCCTACTTTTCAGATATAAACATTTGGCACCAGTGAATTTCATCCATCCTAGACAGAAAGAGAGAGAGAGAGTAGAAAGGGACAAGTATAAAAAGAAAACTTGTCCACCTCCAGCCCACCTCCAGCCCCCAACATACTTTTTCCTGAGGATCAAGAGCCCTCCAGGAAATAAAGATACCCCACTCCATTCTAAGAATATGCAGGGTCTCTCTCTTAAACACAGCACAGAGAGAACACTGTACTTATCAACAGGGCACTCTCAGTATCTGAAATGTTGTTGTTGTTTATTCGTTCAGTCGCTTCCGACTCTTCGTGACTTCATGGACCAGTCCACGCCAGAGCTTTCTGTCGGCCGTCACCATCCCCAGCTCCCCAATGGTTGAGTCCGTCACCTCCAGAATACCATCCATCCATCTTGCCCTTGGTCGGCCCCTCTTCCTTTTGCCTTCCACTTTCCCTAGCATCAGCTTCTTCTCCAGGGTATCCGGTCTTCTCATTATGTGGCCAAAGTACTTCAGTTTTGCCTTTACTATCATTCCTTCAAGTGAGCAGTCTGGCTTTATTTCCTGGAGTATGGACTGGTTTGATCTTCTTGCAGTCCAAGGCGCACTCAGAATTTTCCTCCAACACCACAGAAATATCTGAAATATCTGAAGTATCTGAAATACATTGTACATATTATTGCTGCAGTTGACCCTGGGGAGAAAGAGAAGAATCCATTCTCTTTGCATGAGCCCACATTCTGCTTCCTGCATAATCTCTTTTCCTGGTGCTATATGCCATTTCTTTTCACACACCAGTGCCAAAACCAAGACTGGCACAAAATCAAAATAAAATTTGTCTTTCACCGCATCCAGATAATGGGCAGGATCTGCCCTTTGCCTCACCCTGTGCTTACTTGCTATAGAAACGAGGAAGAAAAGCCACAGCCAACTCACAACAGAGCCTAGAGATGGTAGTAATCACCCCGATCCAACTTCCTTCATGTAAAAAAGTTGCATTCCCTGAGTTCATTCACAGATGGGGAGACAGAAGCACAGCCTGCCAACTGGGCTTATAGGCAGACAAATATGCATTTAATAGCAGCAGCAGTGAGGTTAATGAGATTTCTTGCATCTATCTGATGGTGTCCTGTGAGTCATTTAAAGCTCCCCACAGAGACCAATCTGTTGTGAGAAAGTACCTGAAAGGAGCCATTTGTCACTGTTATTCCAGTACTTATGCAACAGTGTGTGATAAAAACCACCATGGAAGGAAAAAACAGCAATTCACCACACTCCATCTTCTTTCCTTGTACCTCTGCATGTACAAAAGATGATCTCTCCAGCCCTGCAGGCCAAAGAATTTTGGATTATTTAGTTGGGCTTTCAGAGTTCAGCACTGCCATTTTTTATCTTTCCTGGGGCAGGAGAGAGGAGAAGAAGAGGATGAAAACTTTCTTAGTTCCCCAATCTTTGTTCTATAATAAGACAACCACTTGGTATGTATGTTCATTTATTGGATTTCCACCCATCACAACTGAGACACTCAGTGGCTTACAAAATGTCTATAGCACACATTAAAGCATACACTATTGTTATTTTAATCAAAAGAAATAAATACAGCATACACTAAAGGAGAGCCAGTTTGGTGTAGTGGTTGAAGCATCAGGCTAGAAACCGGGAGACCGTGAGTTCTAGTCCTGCCTTGGGCACAAAGCCAGCTGGGTGACCTTGGGCCAGTCACTCACTCTCAGCCCTAGGAAGCAGGCAATGGCAAACCACTTCCAAAATCTTGCCAAGACAACTGCAGGGACTTGTCCAGGCAGTCTCCAAGAATCGGACACAATTGAACAGATTAAAAAACAACAACAACACTAAAACAGCCACAGCAAGAGTCAACAAAAATAAAAGTAGAATTTCTCCCAACCATGTAAACTAAAAGGAATAAAACCTAAAAGGAAACAAAATAATTAACCAATGGCAACACTTCATACCGCAAAGGCTTTCTAAAACAACTCTGTTTTTAACTGCTTGTAGAGAGCCAACAATCAGGGAACTGATCATATTTCTGGGGGAGGCTATTCCAGAAGCACCAACAGACAGACAATGCCTAGGAGCCTTCACTCCCCTTCACTTTACCAAAAAAGTGGGGAGCCACTAGAAAAAAACGTGGGGAATCACCTGGGAGGCATGCATTGGGTGAGTTAAAACCAGTTGACCTCCTTAAATTTTAAATGGGAAGTAAGCCAGCAGTTAAAAGCAGGTTTTAAGACTGATCCAGAAACAACGATGAAAGCACCAAGAGATTCGTTTCTTCTTGCTGTGGAAAGCCTCTCTTGGGGTAAAAAAGCTTAAAAATACAAATTGGGTGGTTTAGAAATGAGAAAGGCTCGACCTACTGTCCCAATAGGGCTGCAGCGTGGTCTGGAAAATGGTGGCATCCCCGACTCCCGTCTCCTCTTACTGGATTAGTGCCAATGCTGTTGACGATCCTCAGACTACAAGGGGACGTTCCGAAGTACAAATGGGATGATTCCGAGTATTTTCTGTCCATGAACACGCTCTAGGGCAACAGGAAAAGCCAGCCTGTGCCCCCAAAGGAATCCACGCTGTCAGGTCTGCCCTCTGAGTTCGCGGGCAGGCTGTTCAGTCAGCCATATTCTCACTGGAAGTCATGAGTTAAAACTGGTTGAGACAGTTTTACAAGTATTTTAGAGTCAAACCATGGTAGGGTTTTAGAGGTCAACACTAATACTTTGAACTGCACCTGAAGCCCTTTAGTCATTTCTCACCAACTGTACCTGCAAAGTAATTTACAAATACAAGCCACATGTGGCATAGGACCTGGCTATTTGCAGGACTGCCTATCTCCAATTATCCCTATCCATCCAATAAGATCTGACAGCGTTGGCATGCTCCAGGTCCCATCATTCAAGCAGTGTCATCTTGTGTGACCCAGAAGATATGCCTTCTCTGTCACTGCTCCTGCCCTTTGGAACAGCATTCCCCTGAGATCTGGATGGCCCTGTTCCTGCCTGCCTTTTGAAAGACCTTGAAATCCTGGTTCTTCCCCCAGGCTTTGGGTCAGGAGGTTATGCAAGCCTGTTTTGTCTGACTGTATGAACTGTCTTCGACACATGGTGAGTGGGAGGCCATATAAATCAAATAAATAAATAAATAAATAAATAAATAAATAAATAAATAAATAGCTAGCTAGCTAGCTAGCTAGCTAGCTAGCAGTGTGGGTACTGTATGTACTCAGATGCTACCTAACACCTTGCAACCGTCTCTGTTCTAAAACACATTCATGGTTATTTTCTTGTGGGACAGACATGGGATGCATGGTTTGCTGTTGACCAGTCTGGGCCTGAGTGCTGACAGGGATGATGGGACTTGTAATCCAACAACATTGGAACATCTACAGTTTATGGAAAGCTGACAGACAGTACAATGCCTATGCACTCTAAAAACACATTTTAAAGTAATTTTTAAAGTATAGTATCTGTCTTAGGATGACCATATTTCCCTGAGACAAAAACAGGACCCTAACGCGTGCACACAGGCACACACGCCAGCACGCACGCAGGCCGGCACGCACGCTGGCACACACGCGCACGCACGCATTCCCTCCCTTCACAAATGGGACGAAATTGAGTTTTTAAAGAAAAAGACGGTACGGTCCGGAAAAGGTAAAAAAACGGGACTGTCCCGTTCAAAACCGGACGTATGGTCAGCCTAATCTGTCTTCCTACCTTGCTAAAAAAAAGCTACTGCACTAATGGCAGCCTTTTCAACTTTTTCCAAACAAACTAAAAGCTCGTATCCTAGAAAAACCTTCAAATTGTGCCTTTTTCCTTCTCTCTAAAAAAGACAAAAAACCTGTAACCTTCCCCTGCAATCACACATTAATAAAATGAATCAGCCCTACCAGGTCTTCTGGAAGAAGCATATAACGCTAGAGAAAAAGATTCTGCTAATTATGAGCACAACTGAGCAATTTCCTACTGGACAAGAGGAAGCACATGATTAAAATGTAACTGAAATTAACCTAAGTAAATAGGAAGTTCTATTTAGAAGAAAGTTGTACTGAATTCAACAACTCTTAGTCTAGGTAAGTGTGGAAAAGATTGATGCTTTAAAGTGCTTGACGTTTGCTTGTCCATATCCAGTACCTGTAACAGTGATTTGATGTTCCTGTTAATGCAAAAAAAAAGTGCTCTGAGTTTTTCCAAATTGTAGTTCCCATTCCTTGCTCTAGCAGCACAGTATTCAGTTGTGGTTGCACTAGGATCTTCCATCTAGATTGGTGGCATAAGGGCTTCTGTGTGGTCTTTTTACAGAAAGACAGATTTTCTATAGCTTATTATGTTTTCTACTATGTGGATTATATGTCATCAAGTGCCCGGAGTCGGTTGAGAGCGTGGTGCTACAAAATAAGTAAATAAATAAGTAGCCTGCAAAAACTGTAGAGAACTCTTTAAAAAGGTAAAGGTTCCCCCCACACATTTGTGCAGTCGTGTCCGACTCTAGGGGCCGGTGCTCATCTCCGTTTGTTAGCCGAAGAGCCAGCGTTGTCCGAAGACGCTTCCACGGTCATGTGGCCGCATGACGCGCGCGGAACGCTGTTACCTACCCACCACAGTGGTACCTATTAATCTACTTGCATTTGCATGCTTTCGAATTGCTAGGTTGGCAAGAGCTGGGGCGAGTGCGGGAGCTCACTCCATCATGCAGGGCTAGGGATTTGAACCTCCGAACTTGTGATCTTCCGATCGACAAGCCTGGCATCTTACCCGCTGAGCCTGGCATCTTACCCACTGAGCCACCACACCCCTTAGAGAACTCTTTAGATAGCAGCAGATATTGATTTCCATATTTATTTGCTGCCATCTAGTGGTCATCTGGATTTTCACAGCCCAGGTAAGTTAGCCCTAGGAGACACACAAGATCAAGTTGTCAGCACCTGTTTTCCTACTTTACTTGCTTATTTATACTGGTGCCCCATTTCAGAAAAAAATCTGTGCAATTCTCAGATGCAGCTTTGAAATATAGTACAAGCCAATGAAAACTAGATGAAAGTGAAACACAAATAAAACCCTAAACGCTGAACTGGAGGCTTCAGAAATATTAGTTATTTAAAAGGCCTGAGTTAGTGAAAAAGTCTTTAGCTAATTCCAGAAAGTCCATAATGACAGTAATAGGTAGTCATCCACTCCACCTCATTCAGACCAAGAACTCCAAGTACAGCTTGTAAGAAAGTTCTTAAAGTTTTAATAGGCAAATATAGATAGCTTGGACCCAAGCCATGTAGAGCATACATAGCTTTCCAAAGTGTGTGTCGCGACACACTACTGTGTCACCTGCGGTGTCCTGGTGTGTCGCACGCAAACCCGGAAGCGCTGATGGGGGGAACCGGAAGGAGCGGCACCCCCGCCAATCAGCGCCGCCGCCGTTGGTGTGTGTCGCCAACATGAAAAGTTTGGAAAGCTCTGATGTAGAGTGTTAAAGGTTAAAGCCAGCAATGGTTAAGGGTCAAAACAATTATTAAATCAGCTTGAAGCACACAGGAATCAAGACAGGTGACAAAGCATAAACCCAACATGGTCAAAACTTAATCTGCACCAGTGGCAATAGCCATTTTAAATATCCAAACTGATAGAAGAGCATAGGAAAAATCCTTTCGGGGGGGGGGGGGCAGGGAACAGAAAGCAAAAATGGTCCCCAAAGATACCCACGTTGCAGAGGAGAACTGATTTCCTAAAACACAAGACTCAGTCTTGTGTCCATTTAGAGCAGCCTTTGCCAATCCAAATCTGTTGGATTTCAGGCCCCATAACTCTCAGACAGCAAATGCCTTCCTGGCTCCTAATTCTTCAAATTGGAGGGCATCCAGCTGGGGAAAGTTGTTCTAGAGCCAAAGGTGTGTGATACAGAAGTTTAATTTAATCTAATGAATATTTCATTGTCTGACCTCTGAAATAGAGAAACATAATCCATCCTGTCTGCTCTCTTCATGCGATATGCCAGACAGGGCTGGATACCTCTCCTTCCCAGATGTTTACATCAACGAACCCATAATTTTCAGTAAGCCCTTATGCCTCTTTCTTAAAGAATAAATATTTGCCACCAGTTTATGTTGTTCTGCTTTTCAGCAAAGTGGTACATCTGCAGTGTATAACCAGTTTCAAGTAACAGACTGTTCATCTCCCTCTCTCTGTGTATGCCTCTCTTGCCTAAAGTGAAAAGATGCAATGAATTTGAACTGGTTCATTTGGAGAAAATTAGAACAGGAGATGGGGGGTTGCTTTTTTCTGGACAAAAAGAAATATTTAAACAGACAAAAACTTTAGCAAAGGTCAGCCAGTGTTCTAGAATGGCTAATTATCCAAGGTTATCACTGATTATATGTTTGCTGTTTAATTCTTTCCCAGTAACTCCACTACCACCTTTATTTGAGCAAAGAGAAGTTCAAGGGAGTATTTCCAAGAACAGGAAGAATACTAAGCATTTGTGGTGTTCCTCTATTTATTTACAACTGATCAGACACTGCGACTTCCGGTGGGGACACGGCGGACTGAACAGCTGTGCTCGCGGGCTCCGCAGGCAGAACTGACAACGCGGCAGGTTTTTTGGGGGGCTCAGGCAGGTTTTTTCCTGATGCCCTGGAGTGTTTTCATGGACAAGAAAATACTCAGAATTACCACATTTGTCCTCCAGAACAGCGCCTTGCAGCCAGAGGATCGCAAACAGTGTTTGCGCTAATCCGGTAAGAGACGTTGGGAGGCTGGGTCCTCATCATTTCCAAGCCACGCTGTAGCCTTAAAGGGACATTAAGACCAATCACCCCATTTCTAAACCACCCAACTTATATCTTTTTAAGTTTATGTACCCTAAGAAAGGTTTTCTACAGCAAGGAGAAGCAATCTCTCTTGGTGCTTATCGTTATTTTTTGGGATTAACTTCTAAAATTTTTTTTAAGTTTTGGCTTGTTTCCCATCCTAATACTAAGGAGGACTGAGAGTAAATAATTGCCCCCCTGCTATTATTTCTGTACTGAATTTGAAGATTTTAATATTTTCCTACATGTTGAATCTGCTGTTTTGGATCTTCAGCTTTCTGCTGCCACTTTCTCTGGGGAGCTGCTCGTTATCATACTTTCACTTGTGTAAACAGCTTCTGGAAATTTTCCATTAACTCCTATTTTCGCTAGTTAAGTATCTAGGGCTTTAAGGGGGGCAGTTGAGCTGTCTGATTTTTTTATGAAAAGTGCTTTGTGTGTACTGTGGAGATACGTAAATGCTTCAGTTTACTTTGAAGTGGGGTATGGATTTAAGAATGTTTATCTGAATTGCTTTTAAGGCTTGTTTGACCTCATTTCTTTTTAAGGATTTGGATTAAGATTAATAAGGTATAATAATAAATGCTTGGCTTTAGGTTTAATATGATTAAGATTGTTATAATTGTAGTATTATTAATTATAAGAGCAGACAATTTATATGCTTTTTAGTTTGATCTTTATTAGAGTGGACAGAAATATATAGAACAGTGGTAGGAAAGAAATAATTAAATAAATGTTGTCTTTGGGGGGTAAGTTGATTTAGGAGGTTTATATATTTTCTTTTCTTTCAATATAAGGGGAGGGAGCAATTGTATTTAGTGCTTTCTATATGTGCTAATGGAATGATTTATAATGTGAGTTTGATCTGATACAGAGTAAGGGATTGATTAGGGAAATTGCTGTATATTCTTGCTGTTAAAAGTCAGAAGTCACCTCTTTATGTAATCTTTAAAAAAAATTTCTTATGTTTTCACTCTTTTTTAGGTTTTTTCTTTTTCTTTTTGTAGTTTTTTGCTTCTTTGTAGTTTTTTATCTTTGCTTTAAATCTAATAAAATTCTTTACAAAAAAACAGCCGATCAGACACTGCAAGGGTTATCACAGCAAGAAGAAATGGGAAAGGTGTGCTGAGATTGTCAAGCAACTCGGGGCCCTAAATGTGCACTTGGCTTCTTCAAAAATCTTTTGCCAGCCAAGTTAGCCAACCCAAACATCTTTTTAAAAATTTCTTATGGACCACGTCTTTTAAATCTCCAGCCATCAGCCTTAATATCTTAAGAGTGACCATCTTTACTACGATTCTTGTATACTGTGGGAGTTAAGTACAGGCTGCAGAAATTAGGCTTGGCCCACCCCTCTCTTAGGCGCTTTCAATGTTAGTCATGGCTTCCTTCTGGACTGCCTGGCCAAGATGAACTATTCGACAATGGTCCTGTTTCTTTCTGGAACGCAGATTCCAAAAGGCAGTATTAGGAGACTTGACTGATTCCATGCCTCCATTCCAACACTGTCCCACATGATTCCATCTTCTCCCATGTTACAGAATATATACATGAAAATGTTGGAGAAGGTGGACTAGGATGTAACTGATATGTTAGTAGGCTGGCCATATTTCCTTCAGACAAAAACGGGACTTTTGGGATGGCAAAACGGGACAGGGCCTTATGCCACCATGCCGGCCTCCAAACCCCGCCCCCCAGTCCACGCAATTGGCTCCCACCTGCAAACCCCGCCCCCACCCCACACGATTGGCTCCCGCCTGCAAACCCTGCCCCCATCAGCGTGATTGGCTCAGATTTTATTTTATTTTTCTCGATTTTTAAAGGTTTTTTTTTCTTCTAGCAGTAAATGGTGCGGCAGAGCTGCTGTGTTTGGGGGAGGCCGGAGTACACACACTGTGCACACAGCACCGTCATTGGCTGGGGAACAAGGGGCGGGGATGGAGGGGATGGAGGCCCACCACTGCCCCATCCCCCTCGGGCTTGGCCGAGGGAGGGAGGAGAGTCGCTGCTGCTGCCACCGCCGCAGAGCAGGAGAAGCAGGAGGAGCCAGCTGCGCTCGGCTGCTTCAGCCACACCACTCTGCCCCTCGCCACCCGCTGAAGCCCCCCAGCATGGCCAGCTCCTGCCAGGGCAGTCTGTCCTGTGAGTGTGTGTGTGTGTGTGTGCATCTGATCGGGCTTGGCCGAGGGAGGAGAGTTGTCAGGCCGCCGAGCAGGAGAAGCAGGAGCAGCCACCCTGGGGAGCTTCAGCGGGCAGCAAGGGGTGGAGTGGTGTGGCTGAAGCAGCCGAGCGCAGACGGCATCTCCTGCTCAGCGGCCCGACAACTCTCCTCCCTTGGCCAAGCCTGATCAGATGCGCGCACACACACACACACACACGCACCCCACACCCTCTTTCTCCAGCCTCCCCATGACCAAATGCACCCGCACCTGTTGCAGGGAGGCTGGAGAAAGAGGGTGCGGGGTGCGTGCGTGTGTGTGTGCATGCGCGATTACGCTGAGCAAGTAATCCGCGCGCACACACACACACACACACACACATGCACACACATGCACGCACCCCACACCCTCTTTCTCCAGCCTCCCTGCAACAGGTGCGGGTGCATTTGGTCATGGGGAGGCTGGAGAAAGAGGGTGTGGGGTGCGTGTGTGTGTGTGTGCACGTGCGATTATGCTGAGCAAGTAATCTGCGTGCGCACGCACACACACACACACACACACGCACCCTCTTCCCACAACCTTCCCGTGCCTGTTTTCCCTGGCCTCACCACTGCTGGGCAGACAATCTCAGGATCAGGTAAGGAGGCAGGAACCTGGACTGTGGTGCTATTTCTGCTGCTGGGCTCGCACGTGGCAACTGGGCTTCCAGTTGCCGCGCTGATAGGGCCTCTTCTGGGCTACCTCCAATGGCAAGTCCGGCTCTAGTCCTCCTTCCTGTCTTCCTGTCCTCCTTCCCGCCGGGTTTAAAAAAGGGACAAAATTGAGATTTTGATCAAAACGACGGGACGGTTGAAAAATGCTAAAATAACGGGACTGTCCCGTTCAAAACGGGACGTATGGTCACCCTATATGTTAGTGATATCTGAGCAATCCTTCCTTCCCATTTTATTTTAACCTGGCTCCTCATAGAAATACCACCTCAGTCTGTAAGACTTTTGTCTCCCTATCCAGGAAGTGTTGTCTCACAGTGAGAAATAGGAGAAACAATATTATCTACATCCCACTATACCTTTCCAACCTCTCTCCCTCCAGATGGTCTTAACATTAACTTATTAAGAAGTAACTCAAGTGAAGGCAGAAGGACATTTTGTGACAAGGCTTTTGTGGTCCAATCAGCCTTCCCCTCATTTACAGATTTTTAAAAGGGTCCAGACAATGATGTCTTCCAATGCCTGTGTTTTCCAGATATTTCTTCTATCCTTCTTTCAACAGAATTGCAACAAAGCTGAAAAGATGGAAGAACTGCATAATGCCTTTTGGATGATAGCACACCAGAAGGAATGCAAGAAAAGTCACAACATTAACTTAGGGACTTGAGGACGAGGACATTTCCTCCCTAGATATGACACTAACAGCTATGCAGCTTAGTTATACATTCCTATATTCTCTTCTGCTCAATTTAACCTCTTTCTCAGCAAACAGCTCCCTGCTAAAGTTCCCACCTAAGCTCTCTGAAGATTTATAGCTTCTCACTTTCTGCCACTCTTCACTTTTTCCCCTTCAGAAGTTTGCACAGATAAAAGCAAGCTCCTAAGAAACCACATTTGAATACAAAACCCATTTTACAAGAGGTGCTTACTTAACTTGTTCTATCTTCAAGCTCTGTAGGGTAGAAAGGGTAGGGAAGAACAACATCAGATTTTAAAACAATTGTTTTTCTATCTCATATTAACTTATATGTGAGTAATATATTTCAAACTAATATGTTTTAAATGTCATTTGTGAAAACTACAGTTTCTGGGTTGCTTTGTTATGATCATGCATTGTAACAAATACACACACACACACACTAAATCAGAGCTTTCCAAACTTTTCATGTTGGTGACACACTTTTTAGACATGCATCATTTCGCGACACACTCTTACAGCAGGGCATCATTTCACGACACACTCTTACAGCAGGGCACAAGGCGGGCACTAGGACCTGCGCGGAATCACAGCAGGTTTGGAGGCAGCAAGGCACGAGGCAGGCACTAGGACCTGTGTGGAATCCTGGCAGGGCAGGTTTGGAGGCAGCAAGGCACAAGGCAGGCACTAGGACCTGCCTGGAATCCTGGCAGGGCTCGGAGGCAGCAGCAGCAGCCGCCGCCACACACCCAGACCCTGCAGCCGACACACTAACATGTCCCAACACACAGTTTGGAAAGCTCTGCACTAAACTATCATGGATAGACTGAAGGGAGCAGATCAAAGGGGGAGAAGGGAGAATGTGAAGTGTGAGATTGTGTTCTTGTACTCACGGGACCTAGAGGTGGAGTTGATCATGAGTAAGAAGAGCAGCTGGTTAGTCCCTCCCTAGATAATGGAGGAAACAGCAGAGAGGGAGTGTTTGAAATGAAAACAAAGGCTTCCTCCAGGACTTGAGCTGATAGGAGACATAACAACAATCTGATCAAGTGACAGTAGAAGCGCACCAGTAGCTTCTGGTGTGCTATCATCCAGGAGGGCTGGCCTGGGCTTGAAAATGGAGGCTCTGGCATACCAGTGAGTACCAGTGAGAGTGACAATTGTTGGGATGTGAGAGAAGACCAGATGGCTTGAGGAGTGTGGAGGTGTGGAGAACTGGTGGCTGGAGCCAGCTTCTCTGAAGATCTTTGTAAGTTGCCGCTGCCATAGTGAACTATAAAAATGGAAAGAACATCAAGCCCACTGAAAGGGAGATGAGCAAATAGGGAGCCACCCCTCGAGTGAGAGATGAAGCAAACGAAAAGATGCTTAGAATGAGAGATGAAGTGAATGAGAAGATGCTTTCATTTTTCAATTGGTGAAAAAGTAAAAGTAAGTATGACCAAGACTGGTACATGCCCAAATTTGGGCCTACACAGTGGCGAAGAGAGTAGCAAAGAATGTATACTTTTCAGCTCTTACTAGGTCCCCCCAGCAGTTCTGTTCAGGATGAGCTGGATGTTTTTGGTGAAGGATGGGTAGGCAAGATGCCTGCAGACCACTGTGAAGATGTTGATGATGTTGCTTGTACTATATTTGCTTCAGGATTAGATGGCAGCTGGACAGAGCCTGTCAAGATGAGTGAAGCAACATCTTGTGATGTGAACTAGGACCCTTTTGACTGGTAAAACCTGAGGAATTTGGTGTTCTCTGTGCTCTACCACCTGTATGATGGAGCCATGCCCAACCTGTCTCCTTCAGGAATCCAGGAGGTGTGATAGGCTGGATTTGAAAGGTAATTAATGCCTCCCTGATGGATAGTGAGATGCCACTTTTCTTGAAGAAAGTGGTGAGGTACCATCTTGCAAAAAGGCCATCTCTCATACTGGACAATCTTCACCCAGTCTCCAAACTTGCCTTTTTGGAGGAGGATGTTCAGAGGATGCTGGGTAATCAGTTACAGGGGACCCCTTTGGAAGAACATCCCCATCCCATCCCAAGCTCCATATGGCCCCAACTTCCTGTCCTTTAGGTAGAGTTTTAAAAACCTGGATCTTCCCACAGGCTGGGACAATTTATGAACACATCAGAAAGTGACCCAGGTACTCCAGTGTTGCCAGGACAGTCCCAGCCATGCACCCCCAAATCAGGAAACTGTCCAGAAACCCATCCTAGCTGGCTGGCAGAAGTTTTCAGTTCTTTGTGCCTGTACAAAAACTTGAGGTAGAACACGTAGCGGCAGTGCAAGAAGCAATAATCATGCAAATGGACTCAGGTCAACAGACTATCTGGAGAGTGTTGGGTTTTCTTTCATTCATCAAATTTGGAGGTACCTTGTGGTGAAATGGGAGATCGGGATGGCAAAGGAAATCTAAGCTGTTCTCCATTTCTGCTCTCCATTTGTGGCTGTCCTCTCTGCTGACCTCTTTGGAAGTTGATCTGTACTACTGCCAATGGTAGTAAATAGGTTAATTCAAAAACGAATGTAAGCTTCAGAGACCCATCTGGGCAAAAATGGTTTAAAAAAATTTTTTTAATGGTTTTAGAGAGCCAGTTTGGTCTAGTGGTTAAGGTCCCAGGCTAGAAACCAGGAATCTGTGAGTTCTAGTCCCGCCTTGGGCATGGAAGCCGGCTGGGTGACCTTGGGCCAGTCCCTGTCTCTCAGGCCTAGGAAGGAGCCAATAGCAAACCAGGAGCCTGAGAGTTCTAGTCCCGCCTTGGGCATGGAAGCCAGCTGGGTGACCTTGGGCCAGTCACTCCCTCTCAGCCCAATTCACCTCACAGGGTTGCTGTTGTGGGGAAAATAGGAGGAGGAAGGAGTATTAGGTATGTTCGCCCCCTTGAGTTATTTGTAAAATAATAAAGGTGGGATAAAAATTAAATAAATAAATAAAATGTAAATCCTACCATCAAAATTACACTGAACTGGGTATATTGATAGAACTTATTTTGTTTTTCAAATTATAGGCTTTAGCTTATATTGTGAGACCAAAGATCTCTGCAGTGCTGTTCATTATAACTTGTTAAGAAAAAAAGAGATACCTCCTGAACACAAGCAGATTGAAGCTGGAAGCAGCAGTGTAGAAATAGGCTTGCAAAGGCAACTTAGGAGAAATTAAGAATTAAGAAACGCAGCTGAAGGCAGAGACAGGGTTAATGGCAAGTGCTGATGGGAGCTTTCCTGTCCTGCTATAGGGGTTGATGGTGTAACTGGAGAAATATTAACATATGGATGTGATTTGCTTATAGAGTGAGATTTGCTTAACATGGATTGTTCAACAGATGCATTTGTGTCTTACGACTGGAAAAATGCTGTTATTATACCAGAGGAAAGGTATCAAAAATGAATGGAAAAACTATAAGAGGGTCAGTTCATTAAGTATGCCTGGGAAGGCGTTTGGCAGAGTTCTGACTGGGAGTGTACAAGATGTGACACTGAGCAAAATTTGGGAGGCATAATGCAGCTTGATGCCAGACAAGATATGTGCAGGCCTGACTTTTCTCTTTGGCAGGTCACTGAGAAAAATCTATGAATGTGAAAAAGAAAGTTTATTCTACTTTTGTTGCTTTAGAGAAAGCATATGATAAGGGGAATAAGTTTGAGATGGGGAAAGTGTTATGTGAATATGCAGTTGAAGGTTGGTTACTGATGGAAGTGAAGCATCTGCAAAAAAATATGGAATTCTCAGTGAAAGCTTCAGCACTGAGCAGGAACAAGGCAAGGAGGTATGATGTCTCCTGGTTGCTTAAATGTATGTACGGACACATTATTGATCCAAAGTCTTCAAATCTCAATTAAATTTGTAACATAACTAGCTTAGGGTCTTTCCCCAGTTTTGAAGTAAAGTACTATGCACCTGTCCTTTCGTTCAGATAAAACAATACCAGAATGACATTTGCTAGTTCCCTATCCTACCTGTAAAGCAGCCCTCTGATCCCCACCACCTCTTGGTCACTTACATTGTTTCTGATATAGCAGGTGGCAAAGGGTAACAGATTACACATACTGAGTAGTTACCTTTAGATGCAAAGTTGAAATGCTATCCAACAGTCAACGAGTTGTCTGAAAACTATAGTAGCATGAAATGTTGATACCTGTCCTGCCTCTATTCCCAGGCACTGCCAGTTACGTCATCTCCCTCCAAAATTATGCTGAAAAAAAACCTACGTATCTTGCAGCATACTTTCCAAGCTGTTGATCTAAGGGGGAAATACCACTTTAATGCCCAAACAGCTGAAGGCAACTTAGGCTTCTTTCACTCCTGGGCCAGGGCTCAGACCAGTGTTTCTCACCCTTGGCAACTTTAAGATGTGTGGACTTCAACTCCCAGAATTCCCCGGCCAGCATGGGCAATATCATGAGAACATGACAGGCAGATGGTGCAACCAGAGCATGTCAAATGCAAGTGGAGAGAGGCTCTTATTATGCTTCTTGCCCATTTGCAGGGCTGAGACAACGAAGGAACTTTTATGGAGAAAGCCAGCAGGTTTATGGGATATGTTATTTCTAAGCCAGGGACAAAACTAAACTCTTCAGCTTCAGCAAGAATGATTTCAACAAGAACAAACATCTAAGGAAACAAAAGGGAGAGAGTTGTAAACAGAATAGAGAATATAACAAAGAAGACATAGTTAATTTCACATGGTTTATAAAAACCTGGCATCCTTTTGCTTTCAGAGAGAAAGTTCCATCCACCCAGAAGAATGAAAGATTTCTTTAATCCTCTGTAAAGGCTCCTTAGTGTAGATTCCATTGAGCTTAATGTGAGTTATTTCTGGGTAGACATGCATAGAATTGCACCACTAGCATTTACTTTAAAGTACTCTCAATAAAAGCAGCTCCTGAGAGTTTCTCAGCAATAGGCAAGCCAGTGATGAATGGCATTCCTAATTTCTCCAGGCATCCCTCAAGACCAGAGAGAGCCATGTAAACTGAAAGCTCTGCTGATCAAAAGCAAAATGGGCTTAATTCTCTCTCCTTTAAACTCAAGCTCACCCATACAAAATGTGCTCTATGAATATTAGGCTCATATTGAAAATAACGCTGCATTCACTTAATAGCTTTCCATCTGCATGGTTATGGTACTTGAAGGACCATTATAGATCAAGAGTGGAAAAACTCCAGAAGAATTGCCTTGATAGAAAAAAAAAACCCAAAGGCTCAGCCTTGTTCCAGCTGCTCATAAACAAGACTTTAAAGTAATTTCATAGAGAAATTCAAGTATGCATACATACACAGAGGCAGCCCAGAAGGATGCTGTTGTGGATAGTACTAAAGGCTGCTAAGAGGTCTCACAGGACAAGGATGATTGCACTGTCATCATCCATGCCTCATCAGAAGTCATCAATGAGAGTGACCAAAGCATCTCTTTAAAAAGGTAAAGGTTCCCCCCCGCACATCTGTGCAGTCGTGTCCGACTCTAGGGGCCGGTGCTCATCTCCGTTTGTTAGCCGAAGAGCCAGCACTGTTCAAAGACGCTTCCGTGGTCATGTGGCCGGCATGACGCGCGCGGAACACTTTTACTTTCCCACCAAAGTGGTACCTATTCATCTACTTGCATTTGCATGCTTTCGAATTGCTAGGTTGGCAAGAGCTGGAGCGAGTGCGGGAGCTCACTCCGGACACAGGGCTAGGGATTCGAACCTCCGAACCTGCGATCTTCCGATCGACAAGCCTGGCGTCTTACCCGCTCTCAAAAGCTACCTCCCATTTCTACTCGTAGTCACACATTGTTTGGCTCTAAGATAGTGTCATAATGTAAGTAAGGTGTTTTTGCTTTATGGAGAAATGAGGTGTTAATATCCTAGAAAATAGCACGTTATTGCTTTAAAATGATGCTTTCTCATTGTTGCCTTGGCTTTGCAAGCCCTGGCTGTGTGCTCTCTAGCAGGTCTGTCCCAAAGTATAGAGAGTACTAACTTCCCACAAGCAAATATAATAACAGGTTAATTAATTTCTGCGCACTCTCAAAAACCCTAAAGTCTGCCAGCAAAGAATATAATGACCTTCTTGAAGAATGCACTGGCAAAAAGTCAATGAAATCCTTCTGCTGGATTTTCAGTACCCTAAAAGGAATTGCCACAAGGCTAAAAGGAAACATAGCTGCTCATTTCAAGCTAGGTGGCTGTTGCTAGTGGGGTCCCAGAGGGGAAAGTAGTAACTTCTGAATGCAAACATTTCCTTTATGATCCTCTTCTGTTTCAATTATAGCTGAAAATGTTTCCTGTCTTTATAAGTTCTTCCTTGGAGAAGATCACTGTACTTACCTGGTCATTGCTAATTCTCAACAGCAGAGAAAAACACATGTTGAAAATGGCATAAAAGGTATTATTTGCAATTGAGCTTCAAGAGAGAAAAAGAGAATTTGATTGGCAGAGGTTTAAAATGAAAGGGGGGTTTTCAATTAGTTTTAAATAATTTTCCTTTTGAGTCCCTCCAAGAATTTAAAGTATACAGTATCTAATAGAAACTTTGAATATCTATATTACAGCTCTCCAAATATGAGCTAGTATAATGCGCTCTCAGCATAAACCGCATAAACAGCATAAAGCCGGCTGGGTGACCTTGGGCCAGTCCCTCCCTCTCAGACCTAGGAAGGAGCCAATGGCAAACCAGGAGCCTGAGAGTTCTAGTCCCACCTTAGGCATGGAAGCAGGCTGGGTGACCTTGGGCCAGTCACTCCCTCTCAGCCCAACTCACCTCACAGGGTTGTTGTTGTGGGGAAAATAGGAGGAGGAAGGAGTATGAGGTATGTTCTCTGCCTTGAGTTATTTATAAAAACAATAAAGGCGGGATAAAAATAAAATAAAATAAAATAAAATAAAATAAAATAAAATAAAATAAAATAAAATAAAATAAAATAAAATAAAATAAAATAAAATAAAATAAAATAAAATAAAATAAAATAAAATAAAATAAACGAAGTTCTCCATTATTTAAGCTTTTGACTATCAAGATAGAAAGACCACTTACATAAAAGTTTGAACCAAATATTAACTCTAAGTACCAAGGATTGTAACATGTTTGCTGCTTGTTTCACACAAAGCTGCGTAGAGAGCAGATGAACTCTTCCCATGTGGAATCTAAAGCCACTGAATATGGTGCCAGCTTCTTGGTGTTGGCATGAAGCTATGGAAAGCAATCTTTGGGCTGGGATCTCACCAGTCAGTAGAGAGGCAGTAATAACAAAAGCACTGCCCTCCTGAATATCTGCCAGCTTGATTGAAGGGTCAAAGCAGTGCATTTGATAATATCCATTATTGGCCATGCAGATCTCAGATGGATTGTCCTCACTGCCCAGATTTATTAAAGCAAACAGAACAAGCTTTCAACATGCTTTGAAAAGGTTGGCTGTCATACTTTTTATGCTGGAGATGTAATAAACTTGAAGGCCATGTCTACTGGTTAGATATTACTATTATTATTATTATTACTACTACTACTACTACTTCCTATTGGTTAGATATTATTACTATTACCATTATGAACTACATTCTTGGAAGGAAGCTATGGGTCAAAAATGGGAATGATTGTTCAGCTATATCCCATACATTTAGAAACAGTCTATGAAGAAATTTGGATATATCAAGGTTGGACTACACCCACTCCTTGTTTAGCGACCAAGTTCCTTTACAACGACCAGGTTATTAAGTGAAATGGTTGGTAAGTGAACACATGGCTGAGAGAGAGAGATGCTGTGAAGATCACTGGTAGGTGCCGTCTCATTCAGATAAAGTTCTCTTGTATAGCTACACCAGCATTACTCTCACTCCAGTATGCCTTGTTGTCAGGTGCACAAAATTTGGTCAAAACTGCGTGCATTGGTCAGAAAATGAATTTTTTACTACCATTTATTACCATTCTATTTACGAATGGTCGCTAACTAAGGTAGTTGTTAAATGAGGAGTGGATGTATTACAAAAATGATTATTATGTATTCCTGGAAGGACATTTGTGTACCACACTCCAGGAGTTGGCTTAATGATATCTAACAATTCTCAGGCTTTGAAGACCATCAGAGGACAGCCATGACTGGTCTAGCTTCACTGTTTTGTTTATATGATTGAATGGTAACAATGGCCCTGAAAAATGTAGCAAAATTTTGAAATTTGATTCGCTTGGTATTTTATTAATGGTCTATTTTCCTTCCCTATTTTCCTTTTACTTTCTTTTTTCTTTTCTTTTCTTTTTTTTTTTTTTTGTATAATTTGTTAAAGCAGAGCTTTCCAAACTTTTCATGTTGGTGACACACTTTTTAGACATGCATCATTTCACGACACACTCTTACAGCAGGGCATCATTTCGTGACACACTCTTACAGCAGGGCACAAAGCAGGCACTAGGACCTGCGCGGAATCACAGCAGGTTTGGAGGCAGCAAGGCACCAGGCAGGCACTAGGACCTGTGCAGAATCCTGGCAGGGCAGGTTTGGAGGCAGCAAGGCACAAGGCAGGCACTAGAACCTGCGCGAAATCCTGGCAGGGCTCAGAGGCAGCAGCAACTGCGACATACCCAGACATTGCAGCCGACACACTAACGTGTCCCGACACACAGTTTGGAAAGCAATGTGTTAAAGTTTCTTTTGTTTTTTTTCTTCAGCTTCCTTTTTTTAGTGCATTTTTATTTTAGCTAGTTTAGGCTAAGTTTTCTTTTTCTCTCATTTGTGCTATATTGCATATTATGTAATCATTTAGATTTTTTAAAACTATACAATACTATAAGTAAAGGTAAAGTTTTCCCCCACACAGCTGTTTTCCAACTCTAGGGGCCGGTGTTCATCTCCGTTTGTTAGCCGAAGAGCCAGCACTGTCCAAAGACGCTTCCGCGGTCATGTGGCCGGCATGACGCGCGGGGAACGCTGTTACCTTCCCACCGAAGTGGTACCTATTAATCTACTTGCATTTGCATGCTTTTGAATTGCTAGGTTGGCAAGAGCTGGAGCTAGTGCGGGAGCTCACTCCGTCATGCGGTGCTCGGGTCTCAAACCACCAAAGTTGCAACCTTCTGATTGACAAGCCTGGCATCTTAACTGCTGAGCCATCGGGCCCCTATACAATACTATATATATACAGTGTGTGTATGTGTATGTGTATGTGTATGTGTATGTGTATGTGTATGTGTATGTGTATGTGTATATTCATTATTAATTGTCACATTATTGATATGGGATGATATTATTTTCAGGAAATTTAACTGTAGTGTTTTTAAAACTCAGTGTGTGTGTGTGTGTGTGTGTGTGTTTCATGAGAAGCAACAACTCCTTATCTCAGCCTTGGACACTGCAAGCTCTAATATGCGGAATACGAGGATTACACTTGCATAAGGAAGAGCAGCTGCAGAATCACTTCCCCGTGTGACCATCTGTTACAGCTGCACAGTAACATAATAAACATGACCTGAATTGCAAGATGTAGCAAAGTATCACATCATTATTGCATCAAGCCTTGAAAGGTTAATTCATTGATTGAGCCATTTATTATCAATGGTCATTCTTATTGCCTTATTATCTCAAAGGAGCCACGAATCTCTCTTTTTTAAAACAAAGCAATAAATAAAAATATTAAATTCAGTTAATGCAAATACACTAATCAAGAGCTATTGCACTAGCCAAATAAATTCCTTTGCCTAATTCAAATCACCCCAAAGCTTTCCTGAAAACACAAGTAAAAATACAACTGAAGGAGGCTCAGGACTTTTCAAAGGAAAGCCTTCCATAATTCAGGAGCTGCTGTTCAGAAGGCCGAGTTCCCGTTCCCTGCCCATATCCTTCTGATAACTGGTGGGGAGGGGAAGGAGGGAGCTGGTTCAGCCCCGTCTCAGTAACTGAAGGACGTGCTTGAGCAGATTCATACAAAACGAGACAGGCCTTAATGTCCATAATAGCTTAAGAGCAGCACTTTGAATGGCCTCCGATGCAGTTTAGCCACCGGGCTCATCAGCGGGGAGTCCTGTGCAGCTGCCCTTGACATAGTTGAGTCATGGGATGCACAGAAGGGCAGCACAGGTTGGAAGAAGAGCTGCTGCATCTCCAGGCAACTTACCAGGTGCTGCAGCAGCAAAGAGAACATGGCACATGACCATTGGAATAGCCATCCATGACAGATAATACTGTCACTAAGGGTTTGCCAGATGGATCATCTAGCTTTGAGAAGGTGCCAGGATCCCCAGCTAGCAAGACGTTTAAGAATATCTGCACCCAATTAAATGCCTGACTGCTGAATTCTGGACCAAAGGAAGCTTTACAGCCCCTTTTACATCCCTTTCTTGCAGAGTGTCTTATCTTTACCTAATCAAGATAGAACCAGAACCTCAATGAATGTGGCCAGATCCAATGTCTTCAGATGACAATCACATGTACAGTGTACAACGTGTCATTGTTTGAGGAGTCAAGACAGAAGGTGTGAAAGGATACCCCTGAACATTGCTTGAAGTGAAACAAATCTATGGTATGTAATTCTGATGGCACATTCACACAAACTTGAATATCTAATCATCAAATGATGAAGATGATATTATTTATTTTCCCACATTATATGCACCACATATTTTCCCTCTTCTCTCCACAAACATTTTGCCATGGTCATGATCTAAGGCACTTTATCAATAATGTGGTGAGTGACCACATTATTGAGATCTGCCTAGCTCCTCTTGATCACTTGAGGTTCCTGCAGGCACACACACTCCCCTCTGGTCCCTGGGCACATTCCCTTGGGTTTTTGGTGGTGGGAGAGTCAAGTTCTTCCAAATAAGGCTTTCCCTTCATGCCCTCAAAGCCATTCCCCAGCTCAGAAACCTGGATCATCCCAACAGCAGCTGACCTGGCGGTAGATGAAAGTAATTGCAGTGGGAAGAGGGAGAGAACCATCTCTCTCTCTGATGCTTCAGGACACAGCCCTTCCCACCATGCCTGTCAGCTGTTAATATTAAGCCTTGAATATCATTTTAAAATGATTAATATTTATCTTCCAGGCCTCCACGAACAGTGAAAACTGGGAGAGATGGCTCTTTGCCCGCCAGCTGATCTGTGGGATTGGAGACATGGCAAATAGAAAGCCACCGCTGCCAGCCCTGCTCTAAGCCACAGGGCTTAAACAACTGCCGGGCATGGGTGGGAGCAGTTAAAGCTTTTAACTTAAAAGGTGACGTGAAATGAATTGTCTCACTGCAACAAGCAGCTGCAACTCTCCCCCCACCCCGCAAGTCAACTGTTGGCTGGGCTAGTTTTAAACCTGAGTTCAAAGCCATATTCAAAAGCAGCCTGAACACAGGTCTAGCATTCACATTGTTTAAAAGCAGCCTGAAACGGCAAATATGGCCTCTCCTGCTTCACTGTACTCTCCCCAAGGCATGTGGGGCAGATCCAGGTCTCTGAGCTGAGGAATGGCTTTGTGGACTAGCTGGGAGAAAAAGGTGAGTCAGCTCTCTGCTTCTCCCAGCCCTTCCAATTTCTCCCTCTTCTCCTGCCCCTCTTTTCTGCTTTATTGAGTAGCCTTCACCATACCTTGAGTCTGGCACAAGCTCACCACCTCATCTACAGGATGGGGGAAGAGTTCCACAGTGAAGCAGGACAGCTAGGGAGCTCCTACCTCAACCCACAGATTTTGGTATTTCTCAAAACGCACCTCTTCCAGTTGCTCACGCTAGGGCAGTGTTTTTCAAACTTGGCAACTTTAAGATGTGTGCACTTCAACTCCCAGGATTCCCCAGCCAGCATGCTGGGAGTTGAACTCCACACATCTTAAAGTTGCCAAGTTTGAAAAACACTGTGCTAGGGTGAGCAGTTGATCGTTATACAGTGGGGCAAAAAAGTATTTAGTCAGCCACCAATTGTGCAAGTTCTCCCACTTAAAAAGATGAGAGAGGCCTGTAATTGACATCATAGGTAGACCTCAACTGTGAGAGACAAAATGAGAAAACAAATCCAGACAATCACATTGTCTGATTCAGAAAGAATTTATTTGCAAATTATGGTGGAAAATAAGTATTTGGTCAATATCAAAAGTTCATCTCAATACTTTGTTATATATCCTTTGTTGGCAATGACAGAGGTCCAACGTTTTCTGTAAGTCTTCACAAGGTTGGCACACACTGTTGCTGGTATGTTGGCCCATTCCTCCATGCAGATCTCCTCTAGAGCAGTGATGTTTTGGGGCTGTCGCTGGGCAACACGGACTTTCAACTCCCTCCAAAGGTTTTCTATGGGGTTGAGATCTGGAGTCTGGCTAGGCCACTCCAGGACCTTGAAATGCTTCTTACAAAGCCACTCCTTCGTTGCCCGGGCGGTGTGTTTGGGATCATTGTCATGCTGAAAGACCCAGCCACATTTCATCTTCAATGCCCTTGCTGATGGAAGGAGGTTTGCACTCAAAATCTCACGATACATGGCCCCATTCATTCTTTCCTGTACACGGAACAGTCGTCCTGGTCCCTTTGCAGAGAAACAGCCCCAAAGCATGGTGTTGCCACCCCCATGCTTCACAGTAGGTATGGTGTTCTTTGGATGCAACTCAGCATTCTCTCTCCTCCAAACACGACGAGTTGTGTTTCTACCAAACAGTTCTACTTTGGTTTCATCTGACCATATGACATTCTCCCAATCCTCTTCTGGATCATCCAAATGCTCTCTAGCAAACTTCAGACGGGCCCGGACATGTACTGGCTTAAGCAGGGGGACACGTCTGGCACTGCAGGATCTGAGTCCCTGGCGGCGTAGTGTGTTACTGATGGTAGCCTTTGTTACATTGGTCCCAGCTCTCTGCAGGTCATTCACTAGGTCCCCCCGTGTGGTTCTGGGATTTTTGCTCACCATTCTTGTGATCATTTTGACCCCACGGGGTGAGATCTTGCGTGGAGCCCCAGATCGAGGGAGATTATCAGTGGTCTTGTATGTCTTCCATTTTCTAATTATTGCTCCCACAGTTGATTTCTTCACACCAAGCTGCTTGCCTATTGCAGATTCAGTCTTCCCAGCCTGGTGCAGGTCTACAATTTTGTTTCTGGTGTCCTTCAACAGCTCTTTGGTCTTCACCATAGTGGAGTTTGGAGTGTGACTGTTTGAGGTTGTGGACAGGTGTCTTTTATACTGATAACAAGTTCAAACAGGTGCCATTACTACAGGTAATGAGTGGAGGACAGAGGAGCCTCTTAAAGAAGAAGTTACAGGTCTGAGAGAGCCAGAAATCTTGCTTGTTTGTAGGTGACCAAATACTTATTTTCCACCATAATTTGCAAATAAATTCTTTCCGAATCAGACAATGTGATTGTCTGGATTTGTTTTCTCATCTGGTCTCTCATAGTTGAGGTCTACCTATGATGTCAATTACAGGCCTCTCTCATCTTTTTAAGTGGGAGAACTTGCACAATTGGTTGCTGACTAAATACTTTTTTGCCCCACTGTATGTCCTGCCAGTAAATGATGCTCGATGGGAGTTGAAACAAAGCTAGGGAATCTACCAATCACTTTCCTGCACTTGTCCCACATTAAAACTGTAAGGACAGCAACATTTCTAGAAGTGGTGTGATCAAGCTCTGTGAGTCTCTGGATCACTTCTTTCATTCCCTTTACTGAAGCTGAATAGGGCTCAGCGACAGGACCGCAACTAGTGTCTGTGTCACCCGGGGCAAACCTGGATTCCATGCCCCCCCCCATGAGTTGGTGAGGGAGGTGTTGTCATTTTGGTGCCCCCCCTGCGCGGCGCCTGGGGGCACATCCCCCGCTTGCTCCCCCCTAGTTGCGGCCCTGCTCAGTGATGGGGGGTGGGGGGGATTGCACTTAATGTGGCTGTTTGGCTAAGCCCTGTGTCTGAGCACTGCTGGTCAAAAATCTGTGAAATGTCTACAGTCTGAGAACTTAGGAAATAGAGCAGTGCTTTCCAAACCGCCACCATTGGCGACACACCAACGGTGGTGGCAGTGGCGCGGGGGCGCACATGGCGGTGGGGGAGTGCACGGCAGTGGCGCGGCGTGCGCGACGGCGGCCTCGTGTTTTCCGCTAAAACGCAGAAGCGCTGATGGCGCACCGCTGCCGTCATCGCTGCTGCCGCCATGCACACCACCCCCGCACACGCCACCGCGCCACCGCCATGCATGTCCACTTCCGGGTTGTGTCGCAACACATTAACTGTGTGTTGCAACACACTAAAGTGTCACGACACACAGTTTGGAAAGCTATGAAATAGAGTATTGCTTAAGGCTTCTCTCAAAACCGGGCCTGCACAGCATGTGGCCCACCAGTGTTTTTTAAAAAAAATAATAAATTCACTGCCCCCACCCTGAAAGAGAGCTTTCAATAGATCTGCTGCCGATAGATCCAGGGCTGCCCCTGGTGAACTAGCTGCCTAAGAAATCATCATCATCATCATCATCACTATCATCATCCTTTTTAATAGATTTATTTTAATTTATCAATCTGGCCTTTTTCCTCTACAAGTTGTGCTGGCCTGATCAAGACCCTTCCCTACTTTAAATGCTGATTTTAATACTAATACTATTCTTGTTTGAGGAGCCTGGCGTATTTGTGTGTGTAGTACAGAAAAAACATTGTAAGTCCTATTGTTCCTGCGGTCTCTGTATCTAGTAGGAAAAATATATATTTTGTATTGTTATCTATTAGACATTTTGAAACTCTTGAGACTTGGTAATACTTTATGTATTCTTCTTTTGTAAATTCGCAACCTCCTTTTCTACCCCAAGCCAATTTTAAAATAATTAAAATGCATTCATGCATTTTGCTAAGACCTGATAGGCTGGTAATCTCTATAAAGTAAAGAATGTGATATTCACCTCTATAGACAGTAAATAAACTCTGAAAGAGGCAGGGAGCATCCTGCTCCATTGTGTTCAGATACCATGTTTTCTGCTTTTCATCCCAGTCCTCAAAAATACACAAACAATGCTACATTCTTTCCAGGAAGTACAGATTTACTGAAGAATTATCCTTTTTCTACCTTTTCCCCCCTGCTGCCCTCCTTTGCAAAGGAGCCAGAAGGTTCACATCTTATATAAAAAATAATAGCAACAATTTAATAAGGAGTATACTTCAAGGAGATTTCTCTTTCTCTGAACAAAATTGCTACTCTGGGCAATCATCTACAGAGCACAATTATAGGCGAATATCACTGATATTGCAAAAGGGATGTGTTGATTTCTATTTAATCCTTCAAGAATGTTAAATGCGGATAGCACTTATTTGAACATTTGTGGGATTTGATTCTTATTTCCATTTTAAAAATAACAGCCTGTGCTTAATATTCAGGAGAAAGGATTGTTAGTGGAATGTAGTCACTGTGTCAGTGATGTTCTTCCGCATTCTACTTATTTTATCAAGGAGACAAAAATCCAGAACAAAATTTAGACATTTGTTGATTTCATTATGATGGGCATCCTTAAAGGGAAGCTATTGTACTAATTTTAAGGGGGGAAAGCCAAAAAAAAACACAACCAGAGATACAAGTAATACAGCAATAAGGATGACTTTGCTGGGTCAAACAGAGATTCTGCCTATTCCATTCTGTTTCCAACAATGTCTGGTTGGCCATTTATTCAGAAAGCTTTCAGCCATGATGTAAACACCACTCCTTGGTTGCTGTCCCAAGAATTTGATGCTCACGGTTACAATACTGTTGAATTTGGGGACTCAATTTAGTTGTCATTGCTAATTGATAGAGGAATGGATCTCTACCACGTGCAAGCTGATCTCATTGCAGTGTTGTATCACCACCCAACACAGAGGAAAAAAGCCCATGTCATTAGTGAAATGTATGTCACATAAATTGGGGAAACCAGTGAAAATGCATTTAGTTATCACATGCATAGCACGCTCTTTTACCATGCTTCCTTCAAGTCGCTGGACCTTGGGTGGCCTACTCCTATATTACATTTCTATTACAGTTACAGTATTTAAAGAAACTCTTTTCATCTTTTCCCTTCATTCTGCCAGCTGGCAGAAGTCTTATTCAGACTTGAGTAGAGGAAATACTATGTGAATCTTAAGAAGAAGCACATCCAATTATATGAGTGTGCGGGGACCTCCTTACGGTATTAAAAAAGAAATGCAATGGTTTGGGAGACTTACCGCAATCCTACATGTAGGTGAATTTAAGGCTTCACAGTTCCTTTCCTGTATTTCTTCTCATTCTTCTGATGAATGAGAATGTGGTTTCAAAATCTCTTTCAAAGGAGAAAAGAATGTGGAAGATAAAAGCCACAGCAAAAGGAATAAACAGACTACAGCACAAAAGGGGGCAGGGGGGGGCGGACGACAAATTACACACCTCCCCTCAGTAGGGCTTCCAGATTTGGGCTGCCAAAAGCTTTGCCCAACCACTAGATGGCAGCAAAGATTTCATGGTTTTTATCTCTTTGCTGACATCTGGTTGTGCTTCACATTGTTGTAGTCCAGGTATGGTAGTCCTACCCCTCCATGTTTCCCTCTGCAACTGCCTCACTGTACAGCATAGCTTTCCAAAGTGTGTGTTGCGACACACTACTGTGATGCCTGTGGTGTCCTGGTGTGTTGCGCAAAAACCCGGAAGCGCTGATGGGGGAACCGAAAGAAGCGGCACCCCTGCCAATCACCGCCGCCACCGCTGCTGCTACCGTGGCGGCGGCAGCGGCACTGATTGGCGGGGGTGCCACTTCTTTCGGTTCCCCCATCAGCGCTTCCGGGTTTTTTGAGTGACACACCAGGACACCGCAGGCCCCCCCGCCGCCGCCGCCGCTGTTGGTGTGTGTTGCCAACGTGAAAAGTTTGGAAAGTTCTGCTGTACAGAATGATAGGAATGGCCCTGTTTCTTATGTTCTCAGATCTTTTATCATTTTAGCTTCCAATGAACTGTACTGTATGCTTCATTTGTTAATTTTGAAAGACTTGTTTTTTATTGATTGTACTAGTTTATATCTTTGATAGAGACATTCTGGGAAAAAATATTCTGAAGAATTTTAAAGTATATATAAGAGGTATACAGTTCAACAGTTATGCAAAACAATAAGCAATATAAATATGTTTCCCTCCCTCTCTCCTCCCTTCCCTTCCCCCCATCCCTTGTGAGATTTAGACTCCAGCTTAGTTAAATACTCAATGTGTGCTTAAAGTCACTCATTCCTTTTCAACAAATATGCTTAAATAAATACCGCTGGAAAAAATAAGAATGAAGCTTATGTTTTAAGCTCTACTGAATCCGTCTTAAATCAAAAACAGATGCACAGGAATAATCCTATTATTAACCGCCCAGAGTCCCCTTCGGGAGAGATGGGGCGGTAATAGAAATTGAAAAATAAATAAATAAATAAATAAATAAATAATGCACCCACAGCACAATTGTTTGCTCCAAACAGTAATGTTAGCAATAGACACTGAAGCACAGATCATATAAAAATAATACCAGAATGGAATCTTGCTATTCTAAATTGTGACGGTCATAAATACTGTAGGTTAAGAAACTGCCAGCTCCCTGTTTTCATATAATGTTGCTCATATCCTGTGGTCCAGAAAGCCCAGATTTTGCATTTCTGTACTTCAAATTCTACAATCTGAGTAATTTGTGAACTTACGTATACAAATATACTTGATTATCCCTCCTACTATCTCTCATTTACTTCATGGATTTCAATATATTTACACTGTACTTTTCTATAGCATAAATTAGTTACTCTTGTTTCTCATATTGCTCCGGAGACTTCAAAAATTTATTTGGAGAAAGCCGTGCAGCATCTTAATAATAGAAAGTCCAGTTTAACTTCTCATATATTCAGGTGTAGGTTGAAGGGACATCATAGGAAGGTCCTCATCAGGCTCCTAACTCAAACTCGGCAGAAGCTACCCAGATACTTGACATAGTACCGTCAAGTTTTTAATGCTAAACAGTAGATTTAGCAAGCCTACTGAAAACAATAGTAGAACAGTAAGACTTCTCTTCCACTACACTCAGAAACTCCTGACCATCTCAAATCTACAAGTAAGAGCTAGAAACTCATTAAGAGAGAGAGAGAGGGAGGGAGGGAGGGAGGGAGGGAGAGCGGAGAGAGAGAGAGAACGTTTGCATGTGCTCCGAGGACAGTTTCAAGCCAATATGCACAGCCTTCCAAGGTGGTGGGTTCCCACCAGACTTGCTAAGGTTGGGGAAATCTACAAAATATTTCATTACCCATATAAACTAGATACAGAAGCTAAAGCGCAATTCAGAAATCAGCTTTAGCTCAAGCAGGAGATGCCTGTTCCTTTGTAATGAACAAAAGCTCTTAATGACAATTAAGCTTTATGAATGCATTATATTAGGGAAACTATATAGGAACGGCCCCACAGTGGCAGGAGTTTTTCTCTCTCCTCAGTTATTGACTCCCATATTGTTTCTTTGAACATTGGAGCTGCTTTTGTTTGCTACCCTCCTGGACTTTTATGAAGCAACCTTTATGAATATATTGATGGCTGCAATCAGCATAAACTAGGGAAGAAAACCAAACTGCAATATAAAGATCTGGTTTTTCTACCATTGTTTGCAGTGGCCACGGGGGATTCTAGTCACAATTTGCTCTCTTCTTACTAAAAAGAACTGGGAGAATGGGGTAGAGGCAGGAGGCATCTTCCTTTTCTTAGGCCTCTTCTACTTTTTGGAGTACGACAAGGCTGTATATTATCACCCTGCTTATTTAACTTATATGCAGAGTACATCATGAGAAATGCCGGGCTGGATGAATCACAAGCCGGAGTTAAGATTGCCGGGAGAAATATCAACAATCTCAGATATGCAGACGATACCACCCTAATGGCAGAAAGTGAAGAGGAACTAAAGAGCCTCTTGATGAGGGTGAAAGAGGAGAGTGCAAAAGCTGGCTTGAAACTCAACATTAAAAAAACCCAGATCATGGCATCTGGTCCCATCACCTCCTGGCAAATAGAAGGGGAAGAAATGGAAGCAATGACAGATTTTATTTTCTTGGGCTCCAAGATCACCGCAGACAGTGACTGCAGCCATGAAATTAAAAGATGCTTGCTCCTTAGGAGGAAAGCTATGGCAAACCTAGACAGCATATTAAAAAGCAGAGACATCACCTTGCCGACAAAGGTCCGTACAGTTAAAGCTATGGTTTTTCCAGTAGTAATGTATGGCTGTGAGAGTTGGACCATAAGGAAGGCTGAGCACCAAAGAATTGATGGTTTCGAGCTGTGGTGCTGGAGAAGACTCTTGAGAGTCCCTTGGGCTGCAAGGAGGTCAAATCAGCCAATCCTAAAGGAAATCAACCTTGACTGCTCATTGGAAGGACAGATACTGAAGCTGAAGCTCAAATACTTTGGCCACCTAATGCGAAGAGAGGACTCACTGGAAAAGACCCTGATGCTGGGAAAGACTGAGGGCAAAAGGAGAAGGGGACGGCAGAGGATGAGATAGTTAGATAGCATCACCGATGTAATGAACATGAATTTGAGTAAACTCTGGGAGACAGTGGAGGACAGGAAGGCCTGGCGTGCTATGGTCCATGGGGTCACGAAGAGTCGGACACGACTAAACGACTGAACAACAACAACTTTTTGGAGTACCACTCCAGGGCCACTACTGAAAGGCTGAATGTGGCTCCCCAAAATTTGTACCTCACTGATTTTAGAACTGCAATGCTTGGAAGAGATTTATGTATCAGCATGAAAAAATGCCGAGACAAACAACAGGAAGATGGCAAAATACAAACCAGGATACATTCTAATTTTTTTGTTCCGCTTTCTGCATGCTTTTTACCATACCGCTTAAACCAGTCTGTAGGTGTCCATTAAGGGATATACAGTATATTGCAGTACATTCTTATTGCAGAGATGATTGGCACATGTCCAGGACAAAGGCCTTGCTTTTATGCTTGAGCACTTTTAATAAGGAATGGCTTTCTTAAGGGAACGCATCCATCAGTCTTCCAGCAGTCAATATTTTCTAGAATTGGAAGAATAATACTATTTTAAGGGGGGGGGATAAGAATGATATGAGATGTAAAATACTAATGAAGACCTCCTCTCTGTAATCCAACAAGATGATGCAGACCTATGTAGACTTACAGAGTTAATCCCATTTATCTTAAATAGTCTTACTTCCTCTGAGTAAACATGGACTACAGCGCTCTGTCAAATGGCAGCACAAGGTTTATGCAGAAGTAAGCCAGGAACCCATAGAAAGGCTTGAGATACATTTTTACCCTAACTGGCACAATGCCCCTGTAGCCATTTTAATACCATGTCCTCATTAGGTTGCCTTCATCTTTTTCCATCTCACAGCTGAGGCAGCTTAAAGCCACATTTAACTGTTCCAGTTTTAAAGTAATGTTTCCCCACTTCTCCCAGTTGACTGATTCATTTATTTACTTATTTTACAGGGGATACCATCTAGCATGTTTCATTGACCTTATGGTGGCTGTGACTGACTTCCTCCAAACTAGGGGGTACTGCAAGCTCATCTCTTGTTTGTTTTTGCGGGATTTGCAAGAAGACTTCATCAGCCACAGTAGAGTGACGATTAAGGAGATTGTAGTAATGCTCTTTCCAGCGCAGTGCAATAGACTCTTTGTCCTTTAGACGTTTAGATACGTCTCCTATCTGTATCAGAAGACATCCTCCCTGAAACTCAAAATGGCTTCCGCCCTTCCAGGGGAACAGTGGATATGATCTTCACTGCACGACAGCTTCAAGAAAAATGCAAGGAGCAAAACCGCCCTCTGTACATGGCGTTTTTTGATCTGACTAAAGCTTTTGATACTGTAAATCGTACTGCTCTCTCGACCATCCTTCTGAAAATCGGATGCCCTGATAAATTTGTGAACATCTTGCAGCTACTCCATGACGACATGATGGCAACAATCCTGAATAACAATGGCTCTCAAAGCGATCCATTTAAAGTGGAATCCGGCGTTAAACAGGGATGTGTTATTGCTCCAACCTTATTCGCTATCTTCATCGCTATGATTATACACCTTGTTGAAGAGAAACTTCCTACTGGTGTAGAAATTACATATCGAACAGATGGAAAGCTTTTTAATCTTAGTAGGCTGAAAGCAAAAAATAAGGTAATTACAACTTCTGTTATAGCACTTCAATATGCTGATGATAACGTAGTCTGTGCACACTCTGAGGAAGATCTTCAAACTATCCTAAACATCTTTGCAGAAGCATATGAAAAGCTCGGCCTCTCGATTAACATTAAAAAAACCAAAGTGCTTTACCAGCAAGTTCAAACCAATCCCTCCGCAGCGCCATCAATCCAGCTTAAAGGTGTGTCACTAGAAAATGTCGACCACTTTTCTTATCTGGGCAGCCATCTATCTACAAAAGCCGACATCGATGCTGAAATTCAGCATCGCCTGAGCTCTGCGAGTGTAGCTTTCTCCCGAATGAAGCGTAGAGTGTTTGAGGATCGGGACATTCGCAGGGAGACCAAAATGCTTGTTTACAAAGCCATTGTACTACCAACCCTTCTGTACGCCTGTGAAACATGGACCCTCTACAAACGCCACCTCCAACTTCTTGAAAGATTCCATCAACGCTGCCTCCGAAAAATTCTGCAAATTACTTGGGAAGATAGGCGGACTAATGTTAGCGTATTAGAAGAAGCGAAAACCACCAGCATTGAAACAATGATCATCCAACATCAACTTCGCTGGACCGGTCATGTTGTTCGAATGCCAGACCATCGTCTTCCAAAGCAGCTACTTTACTCCCAACTTAAGAATGGAAAACGGAATATTGGTGGACAGCAAAAGAGATTCAAAGATACTCTCAAAGCTAATTTTAAAAAATGTAATATCAGCATTGAGAACTGGGAAGCCCTAACTCACGAGCGTTTCAAATGGAGGTCAGCCTTTATTAATGGTGCTATGGACTTTGAAGAAGCACGAGTACAGGGCGAAAGGGAGAAAAGAGCTAAAAGGAAGGCACGTCAGGCAAACCCTCTTCATGACCCTCTCCCACCTGGAAACCTATGCCCTCATTGTGGTTGTGCGGATCCAGAATTGGCCTTTATAGCCACTTACGGATCCACTGTTAAAATTTTACCTTTGGAAGACAATCTTACTCGGCTACGAGTGATCGCCAATGGTGGCTGTGACAGTCAGAAGTGGGTTCTATCCAGGTCCCACTGGCCATTTGAGGCTGCTACAGTCATGTTCCCTCCATGGTCACCGAGAATGGCCCTCCATGGCCTTGGAGACCTGGGTCAGCCTAAATAGCATCTGATTAATGGGCTGTCCAGTGAAGTATGAAAGAGAAATGTGGAGCAGCTGTACGTGTAATATCTGGTCTGCCAGGGGAGGAGGAATACCTATGCAGGGAAGTAGGAAGAGAACTTGTCCTGTTTTACTCCACTAATCCAGTGGATCAGTTGTCTCAGTACCAGGTTTTGACAGATGGCTAAACCCACGGTAAAGGCATCTTTCAAAACTCACACTTTCCCCACGCCACATTAGACAGAGCAGGTTAGTAGCTTCCCACTAGCACAGGGCTTTCCAAACTTTTGCCATTGGCAACACACCACCGTGGCACGCAAAACTCCGGAAGCGCCACTGGCAGCGCTTCCGGGTTGCCGCTGCCGCCACGCTTTCAGGTTTTTGCGTGCTGTGGCGGTGGCAGTAGTGCGGCATCGGCATCCTAGTGTGTCGTGCAACAACCCGGAAGCACTGATGGCCTGCCGCCGCTGCTGCTACACGCGCTGCTGCGCACGGCAGCGGCGGTGCACCATCAGCGCTTCCGGGTTGTCGCGCGACACCCTTGGGGCCCCCAGGCGACACAGTACTGTGTCGCGACACACAGTTTGGAAAGCTCTTCACTAGCAGGTGACCCTCTATGGGAGGGGAAACAAAGCCAGGAGAATCTACCAATCATTCTTTTGAATTTGTCCCACATTAAAACTGCAAGAACAGCACCACTTGCTGACCTCATTCTGAGGCAGAATAGGTCTTGGCAGTTGGGTGAGCAAATTTTATGCTAGCAAGATTTCTGCCAATTCACAGATCAGTAATTAACCAAGTCAAATAAGTCAGTTAAAATCCCATGCAGCCAGCAACTTGGATAATACAGCTGACTGGGTGGAGTTATTTTAGTCCCAAACAAACCCAGACTGATTTGGGATTAAAAGTAGCCCCATGTAACCCAATCAAGAGTTACACGATTTTATCATTTGGTCAGATTAGTATGCTTGCTTGCCATGCTAATCTGTATCCCTCCATAACTCTGCAAACCATCACATACTGTATGAGCAAAGCCTGTAAATAACTATTTTTAACAAAGCCAGTGTACTTCTTCAATGTCTATAACTGAGGAAAAGCAAACTATCAAGCAGAGGAGAAAATGGTGAACATCAGCCTGTGTTTCTGCTGTCCTGGACAGGAAAGCAGATCAAGGATAGCGGGCATGGGAAGCTACTTAATAGTGAGTCAGAACTTGGTCCATTTTTCTGAGAATTATCAACCCTGATTGTCACCAGTTTTCCAAGGATTCAGGACTTTCCAGTCCTACCTGGAGAAGTTAGCAACTGAATCTGAGATCTTTTACGTATATAATTGTTGAGGTTTGATAAACCCAGGAATTTACTGTTAGATATAAATTATACAGAGAGGCTTGATTTCTAGGTGAGAGGTGAAATATTCTGCACAGTCACCCAATTAGCAGCCATTGTTGTAGGAGTGATGTGTCATGTGTGACTCATACAACAGGTGCTTAGAGTTAGGTTGGGTGTGGTGAATAACGAGAGTGACCTATAATGTGATTGGTCAGGTTCACTATATATGCAGAGACATTCTCATTTCCCATTATTCCCATTTTACCTTGTGAATGCTGTATCGTTGATGGTGTATCATTTGTTACTTGTGGAAGTGATCTGTAAATACGTATGTATATAAAGTAAATAGGATATTTGATATAACTTCTGTTTGGAGTCTATTTACTGCATAGTACGTGGATCACTGGTGCCTAGGAGAGAGGCAGGCCGCTCCATCCGCGCGCCCCGACATAATGTGTGCTCTACTACACGAGAGTTGGAATTAATCAGAAAAGGAGAATTCATTGATTTCTGCTCAAGACAGGAGAAAGAGGTCAGAGGGCAGATAGGAGAGACAGTGAACAAAAATGCAGTTATCCGTGAAGGTTGCTGTTTGGGAATCTGATGGGGTAGTTTCTTTGTTTCTATCACAAAAAACTCAGAACCTGGGAAAGAAACACCTAGTTTCATTGAGAGTCAGAAAGTCCCTTGGCAGAAATATTTCATATGCAGCAGAATCCACAGTGTTGGCCATCCTTGGGTTTCTGGTTAAGAAACAGCTGATGAAGTGAATATGCCAGGGCAAGCATGTTAATGAACAAATAGAAGCCAGGTTTTCCCCAAATCAGGAACAAGTATGAAGGGAAAATAGGAAATATACTGGGAGAGCAATGAGGGAGAAACATTCAGAGACAAAAAAAGTAATAGAAACCAGCAAGTTTAGAAGGTACAGTATGAAGTATATTTTTGCTGCTTAAATAAACCCAGTTTTACTGGGATCCCCCACAAAAAAACTGTTCAATGAAAGCTAACTTCTCCCCCTCCCCGCTGCTGCTTTCCAACTGTAGGCTCGTGATAATAAGAGTATTTTAGAAACTTTTCCATTCGTAGCCAGAAAGCAGACCAAGGTTTTTCCATCACTTAAACTGTGGCTTGAATCATGTCAACTGGATTTCTATTTTCTTAGTGGAAACGTTTCACTCCTTATCCAAGGAGCTTCTTCAGTCTGAGTGAAGTTAGTAAGGGAATCCTTAAATATGTTTCTAGGCTGGCTGTGTGACCTTGCACCTGGGGCTAGGTCATGGTTATTTTTGAGATGTTTGTTTCTAAGTCCCTTTATCATCTAAAGGAGGATCGTTAAGATTACCCTGCTGCTGTTGAGCTTGTGAAATGGTCTTAATCTTCCTAGGCACAGAAGACAAAGCAGGAAGGAAGATAGGGGAAAGGTTATGCCTGAGGCCCCCACCTCTATTCAAGGAAGGATTTTCCAAGTTGGCATGAATGGATTCCTTGACCCCTCTCTCAAACCACCTATCTTCTCTGTCTAAAATGTGAACATTAATGTCCTCAAATGAGTGTCCTTTTTCCTTTAGATGAAGATAAACTGCTGACTCTGGTCCTGTGGTGTTACTTCTCCTGTGTTGGGCCATCCTCCTGTACAAAGGTTGTTTGGTTTCTCCAATGTAGAGTTCAGAGCACTCCTCACTGCACTGGATTGCATACACTACATTGCTTTCCTTGTGTTTTGGAGTTTGATCTTTGGGGTGTACAAGCCTCTGTCTCAGTGTGTTGGTGGGTTTGAAATATACAGGTATGTGGTGTTTGCCAAATATCCGTTTTATCTTTTCAGACACGCCAGCCATGTAAGGAATGACCAGGTTCTTCCGTTTACTCTGAGTCTCAGCCCTATCTGTTGCTGTTTTAGGTCTGGTAGACTTAGATTTGGTGAAGGCCCAATTTGGATATCCACAGGCCTGCAGAGCTGTTCTCAGATGCTGCTTTTCATTCTTTTTGGAATCCATGGAGGTGGGGATGGTTTCTGCTCTGTGTGACAATGTCCTGATGACTCCTAGTTTGTGCTGCAGTGGATGGTGGGAGTCAAACATCAGGTATTGATCTGTGTGTGTGGGTTTCCTGTAGATCCCTATTTCTAGCTTGCCACCGGTCCCAATGAGGACTTCACAGTCTAGGAATGCCAGTCTGTTGTCCTTGGTGTCTTCTCTGGTGAAGCTAATGTTGGCATCTATAGTGTTTATATGGTCCGTGAAGGCCTGTACTTCCTGGGCCTTGATTTTGACCCAGGTGTCATCCACATACCTAAACCAGTGGGTGGGCACCGTTCCCTGGAATGTGTTGAGTGCTTTCTTCTCCACTTCTTCCATGTATAAATTGGCCACAATGGGTGACACAGGAGAACCCATGGCACAGCCGTGTTTTTGTCTGTAAAAGTCACCTCTGTATGTGAAATAAGTGGTGTTAAGACACAGGTCCAGAAGATGGCAGATCTGGTTTGGGTTGAGATGGCTTCTCCTTTCCAGGGTGCTGTCCTCTTCTAGTCTCTTCCTGACAGCGGATAGAGCATGAGTGGTGGGGATGCTGGTGAAAAGGGAGGACACATCAAAGGAGACCATAGTTTCATCTGTATCCAGTTTCAGGATCTTTGCTTTGGAAACAAATTCTTCCGAATTATGGATGTGGTGTTCAGAGTGTCCAACTAGAGGTGCTAGTATGGTAGAGAGGTGTTTGGCAATGTTGTATGTTACCGAATTGATGCTGCTGACTATGGGTCGGAGGGGTGTTCCTTCCTTGTGGATCTTAGGAAGTCCGTAGATGCAGGGGATGGCTTCTCCAGGATACAGACGGTGGTAGGTAATCCTATCGATGGAGCCATCATGTTCCAATTGTTTCAAACTGTCTATTGCCTTTTTCTTGTAATTGTTGGTGGGGTCTCTTTTCAGTTTTTCATATGTATGGTGATCCTCCAAAAGTGAGGTAATTTTATTGTGGTAGTCTGCAGTGTTTAGAACCACTGTACATCTTCCTTTGTCAGCAGGTAAAATGGTGATGGTTTCATCTTTGCTGAGGGCTGTCAGGGCTCTCCTCTCTTGGACGGTAAGGTTGGGGGGAGGAGGTTGAGCACTGGACAGAGCTGCAGATATTTTAAGCCGGAGTTGTTCTGCTTCTTCAAAAGGTAGGTGGTTGTTGTGGATGGCAGATTCTGTGGCTGTAATGAGCTCCACAACCGGAACTTGCTTGGGAGTGATGGCAAAATTAAGACCTTTGGCTAGGACATCTCTCTCTGGTTGGGTAAGTTCTCTGTCTGAGAGATTTTTCACCATAACCATGACCTAGCCCCAGGTGCAAGGTCACACAGCCAGCCTAGAAACATATTTAAGGATTCCCTTACTAACTTCACTCAGACTGAAGAAGCTCCTTGGATAAGGAGTGAAACGTTTCCACTAAGAAAATAGAAATCCAGTTGACATGATTCAAGCCACAGACTGTTCCACCTGGATGACTGAGAACCTTCATAGACATCACTTAAACTGTTTTGTGGGACTCTATATTTTCCATTACTGATCAATGAATAAACTTGAAAGTCTTTCAGAACTGACGGCAAAGTGCCGGCCTGTCACATCTGTCGTGGCAGTCTCATTTCTAAGCAATAGTGTTGAATTACGTGGCCCCAATGGGAGGGCGAAACGTGGAGCCTTTCAAAGCTTCCCTGGAGTCTGATAACATTTATGAAGTCTCAAAGGCTGGATATTTGACAGATCAGAAAGGAGAGACATGAATGAGAAGTGACAACACTTTCCCAGGGAAGAAAACAAGGACATACTCCCAGTTGGGGCTAGTGAATTCAGAAATGTTTAAGTGCTGGGATATATACCATAGAAAAGAAAATCTACATTGGTTTTCCTTCCATGTATGTAATTAGCAGAGAGGGCAACCATCTGCAAAAAAAAATGACATGCTGCACTCATCCCTCCCAGGAATATGCCCCCCCCCCCGCATGAGGCAGCATAGCAGGACTTGGGGGGGGGCAGTCAAAGCCAATGAGGCATTCAACATATATTACTGTGATGATAGACTACAGACAGCTTTGTGACTCTACCCTATCTTTCTCTGATTCACCTAGTTGAAATAAAAAAGGCATTACTTTTTTCTTCAGGGCATCAATACTTACCACATTCATTCCACACACACACAGCCCACAGATTAGAGCTACCAGATCTGGGGTACAAAAATCTGGGTGACAGAGGAAAGCGTAACATTTTGCTGCCATCCATACTTTTGCATGTAAATATGTGTCCATAACAAAATATACTGTTCAGTAGCTGATCCTTGGAAATCGTGGTTCTTGACTGAAGTGGAAGGTCCTAAGTAGGGTGACCATACGTCCCGTTTTGAACAGGACAGTCCCGTTATTTTAGCATTTTTCGACCGTCCCGTCGTTTTGATCAAAATCTCCATTTTGTCCCTTTTTTAAACCCGGCGGGAAGGAGGACAGGAAGACAGGAAGGAGGACTGGAGCCGGACTTGCCATTGGAGGCAGCCCGGAAGAGGCCCTATCAGCGCGGCAACTGGAAGCCCAGTTGCCACGTGCGAGCCCAGCAGCAGACACAGCACCACAGTCCACTCAGTTCCTGCCTCCTTACCTGATCCTACCGGTGCCGCTTGCTCCAAAGCTGAGATTGTCTGCCCAGCAGTGGTGAGGCCAGGGAAAGCAGGCACGGGAAGGTTGTGGAAAGACGGTGCGCGCATGCGTGTGTGCGTGTGTGCGCGCGCAGATTACTTGCTCAGCATAATCGCGCGCGCGCACACGCACACGCACGCACCCCACACCCTCTTTCTCCAGCCTCCCTGCAACAGGTGCGGGTGCATTTGGTCATGGGGAGGCTGGAGAAAGAGGGTATGGGGTGCGTGTGTGTGTATGTGTGCGCATCTGATCGGGCTTGGCCGAGGGAGCAGAGTTGTCGGGCCGCTGAGCAGGAGAAGCCGGCTGCGCTCGGCTTCTTCAGCCACACCACTCCGCCCCTTGCTGCCCGCTGAAGCTCCCCAGGGTGGCCGCTCCTGCTTCTCCTGCTCGGCGGCCCGACAACTCTCCACCCTCGGCCAAGCCTGATCAGATGCACACACACACACACTCACAGGACAGACTGCCCTGGCAGGAGCTGACCATGCTGGGGGGCTTCAGCGGGCAGCAAGGGGCGGAGTGGTGTGGCTGAAGCAGCCGAGCGCAGCCGGCTCCTCCTGCTCCTCCTGCTCTGTGGCGGTGGCAGCAGCAGCGACTCTCCTCCCTCCCTCGGCCAAGCCCGAGGGGGATGGGGCAGTGGTGGGCCTCCATCCCCTCCATCCCCGCCCCTTGTTCCCCGGCCGATGATGGTGCTGTGTGCACAGTGTGTGTACTCCGGCCTCCCCCAAACACACCAGCTCTGCTGCCCCATTTACTGCTAGAAGAAAAAAAAACTTTAAAAATCGGAAAAAAAATTAAAATCCGAGCCAATCAAGCTGATGGGGGCGGGGTTTGCAGGCAGGAGCCAATCGTGTGGGGCGGGGGTGGGGTTTGCAGGTGGGAGCCAATTGCGTGGACTGGGGGGTGGGGTTTGGAGGCCGGCATGGTGGCATAAGACCCTGTCCCGTTTTGCCATCCCAAATGTCCTATTTTTGTCTGAAGGAAATATGGTCAGCCTAGTCCTAAGGGACTCCAGGACTTCCCTGTTCAGCTTCAGTGTTTGGTTTCAGGGATGGTGGGTCACCAAGTAGACATAATAGGCTGCACATGTTATTGTCTGCAAACTTATTTTAAGCAAACATCCTAAAACCAAGGGGCCTAATAAGGCTGCTGCAAATCTGAGGTGGGTTTTTTGGTGTAAAAGATATTATACAACCGCAACCACAGCTTCTGTTTACATAGGATCTACACTGATGCATGTTATCCATTAAGATTCAACCAGGAAGCAACACATAAAACAGAGAAAGTGTCAGACAACTTTTGCACATGCATTTGATACACAATTTCTAATACGTTGCATATGTAGATGAGCTTTTCTGCAGAGGTTGGCCTGGATCCTTCTCTTTTTAAGGCTAAATGCAAGTACTGCAGGACCGTGCTGCTGAGGGGGACAAGCATTTAACTCTTTCCTCCATCCTGTTTTCAAAACTGGGCAAAATATGCAGATAACTTGCTTGCTTAGACCAGTTCATGACTGCAGCATCAAGTGGTGACTTCCACGGATGAATAAACAAACAAAGGTGAAACTTCAGATCATCCCCAATGCAATACACAGGAACTGATACAATGCAAAATCCACCAGAGGTGGGCTTGTTTAACAGTATTCTGAATGGGCAAAGAAATACACTTTGCCTTGAAAAAAGGCTCAGTTTCAATTCCTGCTAATTAGATGTGGCTAGGAATATGCAGGGACCTTAAAATCAGTGAAAGCCAAATTCTTAGTAGAGAATGAATATCAGTACATGGACCTACCTACGGGTAGTCCTCGTTTAGCAACCACAACTGGGACTGGGAACTTGGTCGTTAAGCAAAGCAGTCACTAAGTGAAACATCACAATTTTACTTCAGCTTTCCTTTGCAAAGGTCGTAAATCAGGTCATTGGTTGCAAAATTACTTTTTCATCACCTTCGTAACTGCAAACGGTCACTGACCGAGGCAGTCGCTGAATGAGGACTACCTGAACTTGGATTTTAAAAGTGCTGGCTTCTTTCAATTGACAATCCAGTATGCAAAAGAACTGAACTTTTGGAATGCAGTACAAATGAGAGGGCCACTGATCAAATAAAATCATAGCCCACCCCCATCTCAATCAGCAGTCTCAGAAAAACTAATTTCACAATTCTTTTGATTTGGGCGAATATTCTCCCCACTCCCAACAGTGCCATGTAACAGCTCCAAACAGCATCTATATGAGAGCCCTCCCACAGATAACATAAAAAACCATTCTTTATGTGGACTGTTTTTGTCACAAGAAATAATTTCCATCTCAAATGACACAGGAACCATTACTAGGATTCATTTGACCAGTTGCTCTTGATATTACATGGGGTCTGGATTAGTCAGGACTGGAGTCAATCTCATTATTAAGGGAATTGCATTTAGGTCAACCATACGGTAAAGGTACCACGGTCTTGAACCTGGGAGCTTCACAATATAGCCCTTGTACCTTAAGCTCCAGAGACCTTTTAGTCTCACTTTTAGGCAAACAGATGCCACTTCAGAACATGGCTACCAGCCTGTGTGAGAGAGATTGAGGGGAGTCTGGGAAAGGAACGGAAGAGAGAGCACGGATCTAAACAATCAAGAAAGAATGGCCGAGTCCATAGACACTGATCTCATGAGCATCAGTTTAGTCCAGAGGAAGAGAAACCTGGGAAGAAGTGTTTCAGATTATTCAGAGAGACTCTCCCTTAATAAACCCCACAGGCTGGGACATTCCTCTTACAGTTTCCAAGATGTTGTGTTTACTCCAGACTAACATTAAAGATACTGTACTTTACAGAAAGGGATGTACTTCTTGCTTCCTTGATCTTGCCAACGGCATGGGGCTTGTCACTGTCTTACCGATGCTCCCTGCTTTGAGGCTCTTGGTCCTTGCCTGTCTGAATCTCCTGGAGTCTAAGCATCTGTGGGGCCCTATCATCGGTTTTCCTATTCATATCTGGGTTTGCCTCTGGTACCACGTCCGTTGACTTGCCTGGGCCAGATTTGCCTCAGATCCTTCTGGACTTTGATATACTGTATACATGCTGGCAAATCACATTACATTAAGCTCTCCATTATACTTCAAATTAATTTGCTCTAAAGCAGGCTGATCTGCCTGGGATTATATTCTTGAATGCCGACAAAAGAAGGAAATATCTCAGAAGAGCAATACCCCATTAGCTAGCTTTTAGTATTTCTGGTGAGAGAAAAAAAGGATTGCTCAGATTTAAGATTGCTTTCAAGTTACTTTGAATAACTACTTGAATAAATAATCTAATTGTATTCAGTTGATGGGTAGTCTTTTTAAAAATTGTGATCTTTCAGTTTCTTCCTCAGCTTTCATTTCATTTCATGTTATTTGAATGTTATTCCATGACCTTATGTTCCTAAATGTGAATAATTGTACCTCCCCCACTATTCCCACTTTGAGTAATTTTCTTTTTGCCCCACGCCCAGCCTCAGCTAGCAACACTACACTAATCCAAAACATTTCCATTTCCTTGTGCATGCCAACATGACTTCTGATTTCAAAACAGATGGGAAAGAGAAGAAAGCCAGGCACAATCTCTATCCTTAGACAGATGTCTTATAAAAAATAAATTAGGAACCATGCTAATTAATTCTTTACTCCATCTTTCCCCAGCTCAGTCATTTAGATATATTGGACTACAGTTCTAACCATTCTGTTCAGCTGTCTGGAATAGGCTGTTTGGGGTCTCAAATAAAAAATGGCATTGCTTTTGCACATTAAGGAATACGAATAAAATGAAACATATTAGTCAGTCATGGAAACAAAGAGAATGTCTATTTTTCTCTCCATTTAGAAACTGATGGTCTTCACTGTGTCTGTTATAAGCTCAGAATTTTGGAGTGCATCCCTTTGAATTAAACCCATGTTAGAAGGAATCTTACCAAGGTTCGTCCCAAGCTGGGAATGAAAAGGCGCAGGCAGTTGCTGGAACAGAGGTTTGCTGGTTTATTTCCCAAGAGCATATACAGAGTACAAAGTACAGGGTATACTGGTTGGAAGGTGGCCACACCTGTATTTCCCCCACAGGCCATTTATATAGGAGAGCTTGGTCGTTGCTATGCAAAGGTGTTCCCGCCCCCTAGGAACTTGAGAGAAGTGTAATTTGCCGGATTTCAGAGAGGAGGCGCTCTGTGGTTGGGCCCCCTGCTGTTTGTGTTTCCTGTCTGTGTTCCCTGCGGGCTGTGGCTTTGTCTACTACTTGGAATGTGCACCTTGGAAGGAACCTTTGGTTATTTGATTATGGAGATCGGTTTGGCTGGGGAAGAAGGTCTACCTGAATGGGCTGGCTAAGTTCTGTGAATGAGCTGACTTTTTGTGTTCCAAGGTTTCCAGTTGAATCGGAAGGGAATCCTTTGTCTAAGCCAGAGCTTTCCAAACTTTTCATGTTGGTGACATACTTTTTAGACATGCATCATTTCGCGACACACTCTTACAGCAGGGCACAAGGCAGGCACTAGGACCTGTGCGGAATCACAGCAGGTTTGGAGGCAGCAAGGCACAAGGCAGGCACTAGGACCTGCGTGGAATCCTGGCAGGGCAGGTTTGGAGGCAGCCAGGCACAAGGCAGGCACTAGGACCTGCGTGGAATCCTGGCAGGGCAGGTTTGGAGGCAGCCAGGCACAAGGCAGGCTCCTGGCAGGGCTCGGAGGCAGCAGCAGCCGCGACACACCCAGACACTGCAGCCGACACACTAACGTGTCCTGACACACAGTTTGGAAAGCTCTGGTCTAAGCAGTTGGGCTTCCTTTTCCATCTTAATCTCTGGCATTATCAAACTCATTCTATTTGTAACCTTTTTTAACAATTGGGGCTTCCTTTACCTGTTCTGGGGGAAGACAACATGGAGGGCAGACAGTGTTCTGGGGGAAGACAGCATGGAGGGCAGGGAGAGATCTTAATTTATTCCAACACTCAATATATGCAGACAAGCACTATGATAGTCCCTCTCTACCCCTGCAACATTGATTATGAGACTCTGCATAAAAATGTTGCCCTTTTACGGGTGCTTGGGGGATTTGTGCACTGCAGAAGCCCCCATAGATGTTTACATTATCTTCTGGTAGCTGTGGAGATCTGCATTTACAACTACAGAGATCTGAGGAGTAAAACCATGTTTAATTTTAGTTTTGCAGAAAGCATGGTGTCGCAAACCAGCGTATGAATTCTCAATATGTATTATATGTGGGATGCAAATGTTATAAAAAGGGAAACTGGAAAGAGACTTTATTTGGGCTCTGTTCATTTCTGTGAGCTAGTCCTCTGTTATACAGTGTCTGTGATTTATAAAAATAATAATAAATTGTTGAGGAATAACCCCGCCCCCTGCTCAGTAATGTCCCTCTGCAACATATAGATCGAGAGAGTTGCAGTAAATGCTTGGAGTAAATGCTTTTTGTGGCCCTAGAATCCTTCTGACTTCCGATGAGGGGCCTGGTGAAAAAGAGACTGAAAGGAAAGGTCGGGAGGACCAAACCTTTTCATTTTCTCTGGAGATGATTTTAAAAAACAGTTGCAGCTCAACAGGAATGCATTTCACAATGGAAGGAAGGATTGACCAAATCCTGCAAAAGGGCCATTGCGGCTTTCTAGTAGGATCCAGGGGATTCAGGTATCTGCAAAAGTTGAGAAGGTTTCCTTCAGGAAATGGAAGCTCGTCCTAATTTGGAGGCAAAAAAAGGAACACAAACTCTGGCAGAAAAATTGTAAGGGGATAATAAGGAATGCCAAAAAAGGAATGAAAGGACCATATGGAGAGAAAAAACCCAAGAAGAGAAACAACAAGAACTTCTTTAAATATATTCAGAACTAGCTAAAAAAGGGCTAGGCTATTATACAATGAAGAGTGAAAGGGATGCCCAAGGAGGATATGGAGACTGCAAAGAAAGCAAATGAATTATTTGCATCTGTCTTCACTACAGAAAATATAGGACAGATACCTGAGCCTGTATTGATTTTCTCAGAGAAGGAATCTGAACAGCTGAAGCCAACTGAGATAACAAAAGAAGGTATTCAAGCTTGTTTTGAGAGACTACACAGTAACAAATCAATGGGTCCTGATAGCTTCTACCCAAAAGCTTTTATAGAACTCAAATGTACAATTGCTGAGCTCCTAGCAAAAATATGTGACTTGTCTTTCAAATGAGACAGTGCCAAAGGACTGAAAGGTGATTAACGATACAGCAATTGTTAAAAAGGGACCAAGGGAGATCTGGTAAATTATAGGCTGAACAGCTTAATTACTGCTCCATGCCAACTGGTAGAAACAGTAATAAAATAAAACATAATTAAGACTCAGAGCATAGTCAGATAGTCATGTTAATGTGCCTTTCTCCAGCCTATGAGTTCACAGTTTGCTCTGCCCTCATGGTTGGTCCCTCTTCAGCCTTAGCAACAAAGTTAGCAAGTGGTGCTGTCATTGCCATTTTAATGCAATAAACACTAAGGAAAACATCCATTCACTTTCTTCTCCTATAAAGTATTACGTACCTGTGGGGAAAAGAACCAGCAACTGTTCTCCTTAATGAGTGGTTGGGTAGGGATGGGGAGGTGGGCAAGCAGTGGGAATGGTTGGCTTAATCACTTGTCAAGTTACCCAAAAGATCACAGGGCTGAAGGTGCCCCATGCCTGTTATCTCTCAGTCAGACTGTTTTTGAACATGGGTTTGATGCTCATTGAAAAAGCACTAAACTCGTGTCCAGAAATAGTACAACTGGCAGCCCACACAGGTGCAGGGTGAAATGGGTGGGAACAATTAAGAATGAATGAACTGGTTCTTCAACCAGTACTTTAATGGCCATGGTCAGCAACATCCAGAAATATCCCACGAAGTAGGCAAAATGGGACCACTCCTTCCACCAAAGGAATAAAAAGAGTAAAAAGTCCCAGCATATAAAACCTTTTCCTGGAAAATCTGCAAGACACCTGTTGGTGACAGAAAGAGAAACATACAGCTGGCAGAACTTGGTCCTGTTTCCCAGTTTTCATTGTGTGCACACAGGAATAGCATTCTCTCGAGAGCTAGTTTTCTTTGAAAAGCAGATCTAGCCCTCTTTCAAAGGTGTCTAAAAAAGAGGTCTACTGCTCTTTCAGAAGAGAGCTAAACTCACTCACCTATGTAAGAAGCCTGTGCTACAGAAAGCATTATCCAGGCAAGTACCTCTATGGGAGCCAAATGTACAGTGTCTCCAGCAGCCTAGGCCAAAATGGCCAAGGTGGGCAGTCTCCAGCACCTAGAGGGGGAAGTAGCATGCCCACAGCAGCATAACATGTCCAATAGTAGCTGACTATTCACATATAAATCACACTGCCAAATGCCAATGAAGCATCCTAGATCACATCCCCAACAGAATGTGTTTGAGGAAAAGAGGAAAAACACTTCTTAAAAATTTGAACAGCTAAAGATGACTTTTAGCTGCCTGAGCTGTGGGCTAGACATGACGTTAAAAAAGGATTGCCTGGCATTTTAATGCCATAATTAAGAATTTTAGAATGAGCCACAGATGAACGCACCTTGCTGAAGAAAACACAGCATAGTGACCCCCACCCCCTCAGAGGCACTTGGTTGCTAAGATGGGCTTTGGCCCAATCCAGCAAAGCTATTATTTTCTTCTATGTTACTATTTTGTGGCCCCCATGAACCATGCAGAATGGGGGAGCCAAAAATTTCAGTTGCATTAAATGATTGTTTAGCCTAAGAAGAATGAACTGCAGAAAGCCTCTCTCAGAGCTCTAAATTGGTTTGTTTCAAAGAAACCATCATTACTATCCATTGCAGCTCACCATACAAATTGAACTATGTCTATGAAGGTTCTCAGTCATCCAGGTGGAATTGTCTGTAGCTTGAATCATGTCAACTGGATTTCTATTTTCTCAGTGGAAACGTTTCGCTCCTTATCCAAGGAGCTTCTTCAGTCTGAGCAAAGTTAGTAAGGGAATCCTTAAATATGTTTCTAGGGTGGCTGTGTGACCTTACACCTGGGGCTAGGTCATGGTTATATTGAGATGTTATTTTATAAAAGGACTTAAAAATAACATCTCAATATAACCATGACCTAGCCCCAGGTGTAAGGTCACACAGCTACCTAGAAACATATTTAGGATTCCCTTACCAACTTTGCTCAGACTGAAGAAGCTCCTTGGATAAGGAGCGAAACGTTTCCACTGAGAAAATAGAAATCCAGTTGACATGATTCAAGCTACAGACATACAAATTGAATGTAAACAAAAAAGTCTAAACTCCCTGCAGTCATGACAGAAGAGAGCAAGTGATCAGGTAGCAGGTAAACTTGAAATCCTCTCTAACTCTTGATGAGCTAGACCAGTCTGTGCTAGACTACACTTCCCAGAATTTCCACCAGCATGCCCAAAATCCACACCTGGGAGACATCAGGTTGGGAAAAGGTCAGCTAAACAATGATCAGAATTAACTGGGTTAACACACACTAAACCATGATGTAGTTTGCTAGCTCTAATAAACCCAGCCAATTATTATGGTTCAAACCAAAGGTTAAACAAATCATGGCTACGTGTGATGTGTAAACTAGGCCTATAAGTCTTCCTTCTTTAAAATAAATGTATTTGAGAAGGAGTATACGTCTTTTGTAATGTGCTGTTATCCTAAAAAAAACAGAACTCTGAGCTTTGGGAAAGTCATAGGGTGTGTGTGAGAAGCTGAGATTGCATCAGGTAATTGTCCAGGAGTCGAACTCCAAGCCAGCGTTGTGGAAAGCCTATAGAAGGAGGCAGCTTGCAAAGAGCCAGTTGTGTTCTATTTTTAAACTTCAAAGGCAGTTAGTTCTCCCAGAAAGCATTTTAAAAGCTTTCCTTGACAGCATTATGTACATATTCAATGCCTTCTTTGCATCATTTCTCTAACCATGGCTTTCACTTTCCATCAGCAGTTCAAGCAATTTAGCACTCTGGTCACATATGGGATCCATCCCACAGTGGAATGACAAGCCCACGATAACAGAGCATGTTATCTCAAAACCTGATGTAGACCTAGGCTTTAACAAAGGCCTGGGAGCAAAGGTCAGCTCCAGGAAAGCACCCAGCCCATTTTAGCTCCTTTTGTAAACTATCTCAACTGCAAAGGGAAGCTGTTATTGGAGGAGGGGGGAGGGAGGCGTGTTCTAGCTAACTTCCAAAACTAAAGATGCACCAGAGTTACAGTACTGTGAAAACGTAAACATAAGGGGAAGATGAGCACTTAAAGTGCTTTGCTCACATTTAATTAAGGAAGAACACCATCTGCAGCTTTTGTTTGTATGGAAAGAAATATTATTCAATACTGATCTAGCTCTTTTTATCTGTACAAATGGGTGGCTGCTTCAGAAAGTGCAAGTCTGTGAGTTCTAGTCCCGCGTCAGGCCTGAAAGCCGGCTGGGTGACCTTGGGCCAGTCCCTCTCTCCCAGCCCAACTCACCTCACAGGGTTGCTGTTGTGGGGAAAATAGCAGGAGGAAGGAGTATGAGGTATGTTCGCCGCCTTGAGTTATTTATAAAAATAATAAAGGCAAGATAAAAATTAAATAAATAATAAGAATAATAAGAATGCACATTGAAATGTGGATCCTTGGCAGCAAGATCTGTCAGCATTTGGATCTACACTCCAAGTGTGCTTCTGCACAGTTCCCAATCCAGCAACAGATACATACATGAAAATTGGCTTTTCTATATATGTAGGCTGACCATATGTCCCGTTTTGAACGGGACAGTCCCGTTTTTTTAGCATTTTTCAACCATCCCGTCGTTTTCATAAAAATCTCAATTTTGTTTTTCAAACCCGGTGGGAATGGCACAAAAGGAGGATCTGAGCCGGAGCACAGACCAGGGGGCGGGGTTTGCAGGCGGGAGCCAATCGTGTGGCCCGGGGGGGCGGGGTTTTCAGGCGGGAGCCAATTGCATGGACCGGGGGGCGGGGACCCCTGTCTTTTTTATGAATACGGAATATTACATAAGACCCCGTCCCGTTTTGCCATCCTGAAATATGGTCAGCCTATATTTATATGTGAACCTCCATCTTTGAATCAAGATAAAAGTTTCATATTCCACTTGTACTGCATGTTTCATATGACAGTAACTTTTTTCATAATTAAAAGTAACTAATTTTAAAGCACAATATTTAAAAAAATGTATTCGTGGCATATGCACAGATTATCAAAGCCCAAATTCCCAGGAAGTAATAAAATACTGTACTTATAAAAACATCAGATAATAATTTATCAGTAAGGAATCAGTAGAGGGGGAGGCTTAAAAGCTTTTTTTAGAATTATTTGAATATATTGTCCACTCTAGCATTTTGTTATGAAAAACATAAACCGTCCTCTTTAACATCTACATGAAACTGCTGAGTGAGGTCATTCATTGGTTCAGGGTGTGGTCCCATCAGTATCCGGATGACATGCAATTATACATCTTGAACCGGGGCCATGCAGATGATCTGGTCAATCTCCTGAGTCAGGGTCTGGAGGCTATTTGGGTCTGGATGAGGAGGAACAGAGTCAGTCTCAATCATGCCAAAATCAAGTGGCTGTGATTATTAGGGTCCCCTAGGTCAGGGGATTTTTCATCTTGCTCTTGGATGGGGTTGCACTTCCTCATTCAAGACTAGTGTGCAATGTGGGGGTAATCTAGGTTCACAGCTCCTGTTCAAAGAGCAGGTGGCGGTTGTGACCAGGTGGGCCTTTGCACAAATCCATCTGGTACATCAGTTTCACCCATTCCTAGATCAGGAGGCCCTTCAGACAGTCACTTATGCGTTGGTCACCTCACAACTGGACTACTGCAATGTGCTCTACATGGGGCTGCCTTTGAAGACTACTTGGAACTTACAGCTGGTCCAGAATACAGCACCATGGGCAGCGATTGGCATAACATAACATGATATGCCCATGTGTGCTTGGTTACCAGTTGGCTTCTGGGTGCAATACAAAATGCTGGTTATCACCTATAAAGCATAGAGCCAGGTTATCCGAGGGACTGCTTATCTTTTAAGAGTTGGCGATCCCTGACTTCCATGGGGTATGTCCCAGACACAATAGGCCACTCACTTAAATGAACCAGATGCTTTTAATGATTCATCAACAAAACGGACAGGCTTGCAGAATTTGATCTCTTAATGCTGAAAAAATGTCTTCCTTTCAGTTGCCAGATCTGTAGCTCTTACTTTAGAACCTTTCAAGATTCTGGACAGCCTGGCCATTGACAGCTTATTATTCATAAGGTAAAAGGTAAAGGTTCCCCCCGCACATTTGTGCAGTCGTGTCCGACTCTAGGGGCGGGTGCTCATCTCCGTTTGTTAGCCGAAGAGCCAGCGTTGTCCGAAGACGCTTCCGCAGTCATGTGGCCGCATGACGCGCGCGGAACGCTGTTACCTTCCCACCGAAGTGGTACCTACTGTATTCATCTACTTGCATTTGCATGCTTTCGAATTGCTAGTGCGGGAGCTCACTCCGCACGCAGGGCTAGGGATTTGAACCTCCGAACTTGCGATCTTCCGATCAACAAGCCTGGCGTCTTACCCACTGAGCCACCACGCCCCTTCATTTATTTATTATTATTATTATTATTATTATTATTATTATTATTATATATTATTAATAATAATATATTATTATTATTATTATTATTATTATTATTATTATTATTTACCCTGTACTATAGCCATGCTCCTCTCGTTTTCAAGTGCTTGAAAGCATAGGAATCATTTAACCAAGGCTGAGGCCTGCCAGGGTGTTGGAAAGCTAGAAACTGACTATTTGGAAATCTCTTCCCATTGGCCTTTGAAGTTAAAGACTTTTCAGAAGGGACACTGAACAGCTGGCACTTTGCACAGAGAAATAGAGTTAATATACATTTTTATCACACACATTCTGTATATTTAATAATATGTTGCAATTACTTTAACACTTTAACACCTGTGCACAGGTATATCATTGAAGACCTTTGAGTCTGAGATAGCTGAGATAGATCTAGAGGTAGAACTTCACATATTAATTTTTAATCTATACATTTATACTTGTTTAGTCTAATAGTCTGAGGGTGTCCTCAAAGCAATAGCATATACAGGTGGTCCTCATTTAATGATGACTCATTCAGCAACCATTTGAACTTTCGATGGTGCTGAATGAATGGTAGTTACAACCAGACCTCGTAGTTAATGGCCATCACAGTGTCCCACGGTCACGTGTTCGTGATTTGCAACCTTCCGTGCCGGCTTCCCACAAGCAAAGTTAATGGGGAAGCTGGCAGGATGGCGGAAATCATGGTCACATGAGGTCCTCGCGTAATGACTCACGTGGTCCTTGCATAACGACGGCAGCCGGGACTGCCAGGACTGCCTTTGCTAAGTGGTGCAGTCACATGGTTTTTTGACTTACGACCAGATGGCTTAATGACAGAGTTTCCTGTTCCAATTAGCATCATTAAACAAGGGCTACCTGTTCTTGCTACTCCCTTACATTGATTCAGTACCTCTAAAAGTCATATTTATGCTATGAATGTTCTCGGGTTGAAACTACTATAAACCTATACGTGGGGGGACATAGCCTCAAAGGGTCGTATGCAAGGAAGAAGTTATGGGTACCTCATTCCAGTCATCAGATTCCTGTGTAAACACTTCCCATCCTTTGTCAGACACAGCATGGCAGAGGTATCTATGAGACGAGAGTCAAATAAGTCAAGATGGGGGGTACAACCATCCAGCTGAAGCCCAATCCCTTTTTTTATAAGTGCCACATGCATCACAGGCACATTAAAAAGGACGGGGCTTTGATGACATGGTCACACCTGCCATTTTGACTTTTTTTATCTCCTCCCCCCAGCAGATGCCCTTGCGGCAGGCTGAAAAGATACATGATTTGACCCAAAGAGGCCAGGAGGCAGATTGAATCCTTGTCTGCCTGTTCTGCAAAGGGATGAGTTTTGAGTATGCAAGCAATCCATATTATCTCAGAAAACAAGGGTTTGGGGACACCTGTTGAGGTTCCAGACACACAAGTAACTCCTTCAATGTGTCAAACATTATAATTGCCAGATGATTCTTGTGCTTCTCCCTGACATTGTAGAAATTGCAGACCAGAGTCTATCAAGACCAGCCAAACTAGGAGCACAATTTCCAGAATCTGTTTATGGCATCTCTATGTCAATTTTCATGTCCCCTTCAAGGCAACTCTCTACCTACTTCTATAGTTTAGCTCTTCAAAAAGAAGTCAACAAGTACAGATGTTTCCTTTTTTATATATAGTAAATTTTATTAGGTTTCAAGAGAAGAATAAAAACTACAAAGAAACAAAAAACTACAAAGAAAGAAAAAAAACTAAAAAAGTGCGGAAACACAAGAGAATTTTTTTTCAAATTTACAAAAAGATTTGACTTCCGACTTTTAACAGCAAGGATATACAAAAATTTCCATAATCAATCTCTTTGTTGTTTATTCGTTCAGTCGCTTCCGACTCTTCGTGACTTCATGGACCAGCCCACGCCAGAGCTTCCTGTCGGCAGTCACCATCCCCAGCTCCCCCATGGTTGAGTCCGTCACCCCAGAATATCATCCATCCATCTTGCCCTTGGTCGGCCCCTCTTCCTTTTGCCTTCCACTTTCCCTAGCATCAGCTTCTTCTCCAGGGTGTCCTGTCTTCTCATTATGTGAATCAATCTCTTACTCTATATTAAGCCAAAACACATTATTTCTATAAGTCATTCCACTTTAACACATAATAAAAATCACTAAGTACAGTTACTCCTCCTCCCCCTTATATTAAAGTAAAGAAAAAAAGTTCATATAAGCCTCCTAAATATCTTTCTCCCCTCCAAAAGATAACGCATATTTAATAATTCCCTTCCTACCACTATTCTATACATTTCTGTCTACAATAATAAGAATCAAATTAAAAAGCACATAAGTTGTCTATTATACTTAATAGTACAATATTAATAATCCCAATCTTAATAAATCCAAAAAACAAAGACAATTCAAAACAGTAATTCCATATCTTTAAAAGGGAATAACATCAATCAAATCCTTAAAGCAAACCAGATAAACATTCTTTAACCCTAATACAAAAGTTTTAATAAATTTAATCTTAATAAACCCAAAAAAACAAAGCCAATTCAAAAGAGTAAATCCAAATCATTAAAGGCAAATAGCATCAACCAAATCGTTAAAGCAAACCAGATGAACATTCTTCAACCCTTATCCCACTTCAAAATAAACCAAAGCAGTTACATATCCCCACAATGTGCACAGAATGTGGCTTGAATCATGTCAACTGGATTTCTATTTTCTCAGTAGAAACGTTTCACTCCTTATCCAAGGAGCTTCTTCAGTCTGAGTAAAGCTCCTTAGATAAGGAGTGAAACGTTTCTACTGAGAAAACAGAAATCCAGTTGACATGATTCAAGCCACAGACTGTTCCACCTGGATGACTGAGAACCTTCATCGACAATGTGCACAGAACTTTCCTTTTGAAAGAATCAAACAGCCCAACTGCCCCCCTCAAAGATTCCAGGTTCTTTTCATGGCATTCCACCAGGAGATCAAATTTACTTATGGCTTACAGATCACTCTCCCTTAGATTTCTCCAACCCCATTATCCAATCTTCATCCAGCATCTTGATAAAAATCCCAATCTCAGTCTTAAAAAAAACTTTCTATCGCTCTTAAATTCCTTAATTTCATCCACCACATCCCCAACCTGATGGCACATTTTAGATCTCATATTTTCCACAATGGATATCTTGCATAAAAGCTTGATAGAAGTCAGAAGAAATCTATTTAAAATCCTGGTAGAAGTCAGAATCTATTTGAAATCCTCCATGTCTCATGCAATAGATTATGGCGTCCCCTAGGAGCTTAACCAGCGAAAGTCAAAGATATGGAAGAGTTCCAAAGTGTGTTTACATAAAGTGAGAGTGAGGGAAAGTGAAAACAGAAAGCTGAAGGTTCAAATCAGCCAATTCAACATGTAGGAAAATGCTAATATCTTCAAATTTAATACAAAAAGATAATACAAATTTAATACTCTCAATCTTTGGGATTTCCTTTGGAAGGAAAACAAAATCCAAAACTTAAAATAATTTTAAAAAAAAGTAATCCCAAAAATAATGTTAAGCACCAAGAGAACCAGCTTCTCCTCGCTGTAGAAAGCCTCTCTTGGGGTACATATACTTTTTAAAAAATACAAATTGGTGATTTAGAAATGGGGTGGCAAGTCTTAGTGTCCCTTTAAGGCTACATCACAGCTTGGAAAGTGATGAAGTCCCCACCTCCCAGCTGGCTCTTACCAGTCGAATGTGAAATGCTGTTTGCAATCTTCTGGCTGCAAGCAGCCATCCAGAGGACAGATGGGGTGATTCCAGGTATTCTCCTTGATCCAGAAAACATTTCTGGGCTTCAGGAAAACCTGCCTGAGCCCGAAAAATGTTACCGCGTTGTCAGCTCCACCCGCTGAACCAGCAGGCACAGCCATTCAGTCCGCCATTCCCACTGGAAGTCCCAGGTGTTTCTAACTTAGTGCTAGCATGTTCTGTTTACTTCATGATCCTTTCATAAGCAGAGAATCAAAGGTGGACATTCAGTCCACCTTTATGGCATTAAGTTCTAGAATTTAAGATCACAAGATCTTAAGGGTCTTGCAGCAAATTACTACATCCTACCTTCAGCTGCTAAAAAGAGAATTTGTATTCCGGCTTCCAAAGAGCAGATTTGGGCCTCTTCCAGAATTCAGTTAGAGTGAAAGCAAACTATTCCTTCTCCCCATACCTCAGTTTCCTGCTTTTATTTTCAGATGATGTTTGTTTGTTTGTTTGTTTGTTTATCAAATTTCACCACCACCCATCTCCCCCAAAAGAGGGACTCTGGGCGGTTTACAATAAAGCTAAAAAATTAAAATACAATAAAACAACATATAGTACATAAAATATAAATATAAAATATAAATATAAAATGGTATCAAGATGGCAGTTAAAATTTCTAATTCAATTCATACATATGTGGGGACCACTTTAAGGTGCTAGCCATCCCCAAGAATGACTACCCCCCCCCTTCCTGCCCCAAGCGACATGGCAGAGCCAAGTCTTGAGCTTTTTCCGGAAGGTCAGGAGAGTGGGGGCTTGCCTCACCTCTGGGGGAAGAGTGTTCCAAAAGGCAGGGGCCACAGCAGAGAAGGCCCGCTTCCTGGACCCACCAGTCGACATTCTCTTGTGGACAGGGTCCGTAACATGCCCTCTCTGCATGACTGGGTGGGACAGGTCGATGTCATGGGGATGAGATGGTCCCTCAGGTAACCTGGACCCATGCCATGTAGGGCTTTAAAGGTAATAACCAACACCTTGAATTGGACCCAGAAGCAAACTGGTACCCAATGCAGCTCTCGCAGCAAAGGTGTTATGTGTGCCGATCTTGGGGCACCTAAAATTGCGTGGGCGACTGCATTCTGGACCAGCTGTAGCTTCCAGATACTCTTCAAGGGTAGCCCCATGTAGAGCACATTGCAGTAGTCTATATGGGAGATGACTAGGGCATGAGTGACTGTTCGGATGGCCTCTCGATCCAGGAAAGAGTGTAACTGGTGCACAATATGAAGTTGAGCAAAGGCCTTCCTGGCCACAACTGCCACCTGCTCTTTGAGCAGGAGTCGTGAGTCCAGGAGGACCCCCAGATTCCGCACTGGGTCTGTTTGGGGCAGTGCAACCCCATCCAGAGCTAAAGATGGTAAATTCCTGGATACAGAGGAGCCCTTAACCCACAGCCACTCCGTCTTACCAGGGTTCAGCTGAAGCCTGTTGTCCCCTATCCAGATCCCCACAGCCCCCAGGCACCGAGAGAGGGTGGTCACAGCATCACTTACATCACCCGGGACGGAGATGTATAATTGGGTATCATCAGCATATTGATGATACCTCATCCCATGGTGCCGGATGATCTTACCCAGTGGTTTCATGTAGATGTTGAAAAGGAGCGGAGAGAGTACCGAACCCTGTGGCACCCCACAAAGGAGGGGCCATGGGTTGGATCTCTTGCTCCCTATCACCGCCGATTGGGACCGGCCCTGGATGAAAGAGGTGAACCAGCACAAAACCATGATCAATGGTATTGAAAGCTGCTGAGAGGTCAAGAAGAGCAAGGATGGATGCACTGCCCCCATCCCGCTCCCGCCAGAGATCATCCATAAGTGCGACCAATGCTGTTTCCGTCCCATGTCCAGGCCTGAAACCTGACTGGAAGGGGTCTAGATAATCCATTTCATCCAGAACCCTCAGGAGTTGCAACGCTACCACTTTCTCAACCACCTTCCCTAAAAAGGGGAGGTGGGAGACTGGATGGAAATTGTCCGGTACAGTAGGGTCCAGTTATGGTTTCTTGAGGAGGGGGTGCACCAGTGCCTCCTTGAAGGCAGCTGGGAACACCCCCTCTCCCAAGGATGAATTCACCATCGCCTGGACCCAACCGCATGTCACCTCCAGGGCTGCCTTCACCAGCCAGGAGGGACATGGATCTAGTTGACAAGTGGTGGCATTTACAGCCCGGAGGATCCTGTCCACTTCCTCAGGTCCAACAGGTTCTGAAATCCTCAGCCAATCCTGGGCTGTTTGTGTAGGTAAATTCTTCACAGTCTTTTGTTTCATGTTCTCCATTGTACTGAGGTCCATGGGGGATGCCCAATGCTGAGTCTCCAGATGCTGTTGAAGTGTAACTCCCATCGCCACTGACCAATGGATTATGATGATGGGAGTTGCGGTTAATATCTTGAGATTCACCCTTGGGAATCAATGCTGGACACCCAAAAGTATCTCTACAGCTATCTGTGAATGTTTATACAGAAATAAATCTCATGAGTTCTGTGAGAGTGACTTTCAAGAAAATATACATAGGGCCACAGGCTTTTTAAAGGTGGATAATAAATGCAGATGTTGGCTAATATAGATGAGATGAAATCTACTTAATCCGCTTCAAATTACTTTAAACAGCATACTTTAATGACACGTTTCATAAGCTGCTTTAAGGAGTGTAACCATGCCTAAAGGAATAACACACACTCATATTCTCCTTAGCCCTTCGCAAGCAAAAATCCATTATCTGGTACAAATTTCCATAATCTAAAAGAAAACCTTAAGCTGCTAAGCAACAACTGTGTTTTCTTTATAATTATGCACTAATGCTGCAGCCAGACACCTTTATTTGAGAAATAGGAACTATTTCAAAGACTTTTCAAATCCCACCTTCAGTTTCCAGAGAAGGCAGCCTGGTGCCTATTGGAAGCGTAAACTATCTTTCCCACTTTTGTTTCCTAGCAACTGGAATTCAGAGGCATGGCATCTTTGATCTTGACATGAAATATACCCTTTACGTACTGTATATAATATCTTTATTCTATGCTCTATATCCCTGTAATATTCTCTCTGATCCCAACTATGCTATTTGTATGGGGGGGGGGGGCGGGCGGTTATTAAAATTCTGGTCTTTGCTAAGAGAGCCACCCAACAATCAGTAGAGTAGAAGGGCACAAATCAGAGCAGATTGCTGCATTTAAATACCTTTGGATGGTTTTCCACTCTAAAGGCACCTGAAATGTGCACCAGAATCACGTAGTGCAGCTAGCTCTTAGGTCTACAAGTGCTATTAAGCGCTTCTTTTATACAAGCAGAGGACAATTAATCCTTGTGGCATTAAAACTTTTTGAGGCCAAACCACTGGCCCAAATCCTTTCTTTGGCATATGTAGGAATTTATGCGATGAAGGATGCACTGGAAACAGCGCAAACAAAATTTTTGAGATCAATCCTCGCTGCACCCAATGGAACTGCAAATGCCCGGTTAAGGCTTGAGACAGGAATGACTGCAATCCAGGTAAGGGCTTGGAGGATAATGATAAACTACTGGCTGAAAATCCAATTCTTTCCAGTTGGACTGACCTCTTTAGTTTTAATAGACAATTTTCCTTCTCCCTGGAAACAGGCCGTAGAGCAGAAGTCGGCATTATATGGGCTTTCCGTACCATTCCTAATTTCTTCAGGATATATGAGCAAGCCAAACAACTGCTCACCCAAAGAATAAGGGATATGGAGTTTCAGACTGAAGGTAATAGGCTGCCTCAATATGGCAGCGATTGGATAAATATGGGCACCTCGGAACCAGCAAGATATCTACAAAATCTAACTTTCCCCAAGCTGAGGATAGCATTTTTCAAAGCCAGGCATAACATCTTACCATCCGCAAGGCAGAGACTCCAAAACCCCATTAACCGAGTGTACAACAAGGAGATCAAAAACAGATTGCATGTATTATTACACTGTAAATTCTACAGGGATATAAGGTCTGCTTATATTCTGGCCCTAATATGTAAATTTCCAGGAGGGCCAGACAATTTCTATGTGAACCATTTTCTAGAAGATTCAAAACCCTTTATCACATATGCAGTAGCGTGACTGGTTACAGAAATAATCACTTCTGTTTTATTTATCACTTTAGGTTTAATACATACTAGCTATCTTGTTTTTAGATGACATTTTACTTCATAGATTGTAATATTTTAGATTTACACTTGCACAGGTAATTAATGCACCATTATAGTAGTGTATGTCACATTTTATGTGTTATTCTATCTTTGTTATACTAGTATTTTATCTCATCTATCTGGTTTTACTTTGGTGTTGTTTTCTTTTTTTAAAAAAAATTGCTGGTCATTGACCGAATGAACAGTATTTCAATTGACTGGAAAAGGGGAGAAAAAGGAAGAATGAGAGATAAGGGAGCTGAAGAATGCAGGCTAAACCATCCACTGGCACCATTTAGAGCTGATAAAATGGAAAACAAACTAAAAGAAAGGTCCATCTATCATAACTGCATGGCTAGCCAACACTAATATTTTTTTTTCCTTGAGAAGGGAACTGATTCAATAAAACAAAAAGGAAAGGCCAGAATAAAGTGTGAAAACGTGTGAGAATCGGTGCAGAATCTGTGGTCTGCTGTCAGCCTTATGAGGTAGACCAGACAGGAAACACAGCCAGATAAGCTAATTCTACTTTATTGTAAAGCTATGTTAACAGAATCTTGCAAGTCGGAAAGTACAAATCTCCTGCTGTCTCCTTTACAGCCCAAAAAACTAGGGAGGGTCCCTCCTGAGCCTCTTGCCCTTCCCACTATACAGCTGTGGGCTATGCTGCCTCTTATCTGACTGTTCCCAAGGCAGCGCCTCTTCTGCGGTCTCCCACAAACCATTACATCTGCAGATTGTATGAAAAAGTGGAAGCCTGGTGTTAGAAAAACTGAGCTCCTCCCACAAAGCTCTTTGGACTCTCCCAGCTCTCTTTCATCCACTTAGCCAGTGAAGGAGAGGAGGGCACATTCCCTTTCTTTCTGCTTTTCTTCCTTTGGAGTAGGACCAGTGTGTGCATGCGAATGCAAGTGTGTTTGTGCTTGTTGAATATTTTCTCATCAAGTAGTTAGAGAACGATTGATTGTGCTTGTTTGGTGAGACTTTTGCTCTCTCTGCTCTGACACTGCATATAGCAGGGGTTCCTAAACTTTTTGCTAACTGCCTTTTAGTGTAATCTTAATGTACACACCTCCCCTAAAAATCCAAACAAGATGAGCACAAATGAACAATGAAAACAATACAATGAAACTTTATTTTTAATAAAGACATAAAATGTACAACTAAAAGTTTCTTCACACCTCCCCTGAGACTCTGTCTAACCTCCCCAAGGGAGGTCCATCTCACAGTTTGGGAAATCCTGACATACAGGATCCTAGATATATTCTGGAATAATGTCAGAAATAGTAGCCATAGTTAACTTTATCCTCCTTAGATTTGCCCAAGGCTCTTTCAAAGCCATCTGCAGAAATGGCAACTTGGTTGATTGGGAAAGCGAAGAACCCAGTGGTAAGACACTGGGCTAGAAACCGGGAGACCCTGAGTTCTAGTCCCTCCGTGGGCACAAAGCCAGCTGGGTGACCTTGGGCCAATCACTCTCAGCCCTAGGAAGAAGGAGGCAAGGGCAAACCACTTCTGAAATCTTGCCAAGAAAACTTCAGGGACTCGTCCAGGCAATTGCCAGGAGTCAACAATGACTCAAAGGCACACACACACCCCAAAAAAAAAGCTAACTTGGCTGATTGAGAAAGCTAAGGGTCAGTTTTAGCTGGTCTTTGAATGGGGGAACCACCTGGGAAGACCAGGCAACAATCTGGACGATGGCAATGGCAAGCCACTTCCCTAGGATGTGAGGGTGATCCGGCTGCAATATCTGCCACCTCATTGATCCCCCGTTTAGATTTGGCTTATCTAGCTGGCTTCCTCTCTCCCCACTCCATGTGCATCCCTCCTGTACTTGGTGGAAGAGTACAACCATCCCAAATAGAAGGGGTAAACCATTCTTCAGTCAAGGGTATACGATAGCTGTGCTCCCCTACTAGAACTCCAAACCACTCCCTTAGCACTGCCAAGAAACTGCATGGATGCAGCCACTAGAGCTGATCTTGATCCACTTGCGTCTGCATATTATTTAATAGCAAGTTTCACGGATATGTGGAAAAGCCCTTCCTTTTCTCTGTTCCTCAGCCTCCCACCATTCAGCTTTACGAGACAATCCTGAATACTTGTACTAAGATATAGAGAGAAAAACATATCTTTATCTGCTTGCTGTGTATAATTTTATAAACTTCTCATCATTTTCCTGCTTACTTTTCTGTAAACCAAAAAGCTCCAAGCTTCCCAGGGGAAATTGCTTCAGCTGCTCCACTCTGCAGTTTTTTGAGCTTTGCGATATTCTATGTAAAGACTTGGCCAAATTAAATTTAAAGAGTTCCCAGAAGAAAGAGCCACCCTAATCTCACCACAAATACTCCTGAGTTATCTATCCTGGCACTTTTACTTAGGAACAGGCAATCTTTCATGTTTGATTTTGTTCAATTTCTGATTTTTGAAAGTTAAGTATGCTCTGTTTCTACATCAGCGTGAGATGCACATTATCTAATATACAATTTTTGTAAGCAATTTTCCTCAATATCATGCATTTTGTGGGCACTTTCTCCTACTGCATGCACTTTTGTAGGGATTTTTGGTGGCAAACCATATGGCAAAATTCAGGAAAAACCATGGAAATCAGTATATAAGTGCATTTGGTTCTTCCTTAAGTTCACTATGTATGAATGAATAAATTCTTATCAACATATAAGGATGAATTTCTCCCCCATCCTTAACATTGTGAGCATTCTTGGTGATTTTCATAACTTTCATTAAATTAGCAGTTAGGTATTAAGTTTCAGTCCAAGATATGATTGTTTTTATTTTTAATCTATCTCCAGATACACCTGTAACATGTACTGCATATCATCATTATCACATCATTATCATCATTTAGAAACCTGTAATGGTATGTGGGAATGACCTTGGGAGACTGGGCCCAGAGACTCTGCCTAGGGAACGGTCAGATAAGAGACAGCATAGTCCGCAGCTATGATAGTGGGTGGGGCAAGAGGCTCAGAAGAGACCCTCCCTAATTCCTCAGGGTGTAAAGGAGACAGGGGGAGAATTGTACTTTCAGACTGGCAAGATTCTGTTAACGTAGCCTACAATAAAGTAGAATTAGCTCATCTGGTCATGTTTCCTGTCTGGTCCACCTGGTAAGGCTGTCAAAACCCAACATGGAGACTAAGTGAAGATCTGCTCTAAATTCCCAGAGTAGACTCTCTTTGGAGCTCTATCTTTCAGCCTGTCTCCCTCACACTTTAGGTGAGCTGGCACAACACACTTAACCAGGTTACTTTATTTGGCCACAAGCCAAATTTGGTTAATTTTAGCCATGGTTTGTTTCTTGTGATGTAGTGGGTTGTGTGGACTCAGCCCATCTGATTTGCCATATAAGATTATATGTATTGTGTGAATCTAGTTAAATGTGTACTTCACTAACCAAGTTAAACATGTTATGCCAACTCAACTTGAATGTAATATATGGAGTAACTCACAATACACCACACTGTGATCTTTGGAGGACGAACCAAATGCAAAAGTGAGCAATCAAAATAAAGCATTTGGAGGGATTCTGGATAGCTAACATAATATCACAATGGCCCTGTGATCTGCGTACTTAGCTTTTTGTCAAAGCGAAGTTGGGTTGCGTAGTCCTCTGGTGAATGGCATGGCTGATATATCCTACCAGCCAGTGATCTGAATGAAGGGGGCATGGCCAGACCTTCCCATATGCCCAAGACACAGCTCTGGTCACCTCCCACAAAGGTCATTTAACCTCACTGTCCCAAGTAGTCATCCTCTCCTCAGCCAACAGGAAGTGTGGAAGAGCCCCATGTTAAGCAGAAAAAATAGCTTTTTGGGGAACAGGAAGAATCCGCATAAGGCTGTTTCAGCTCTGCACTGAGAATATGGTAAGTCCGGTATTGTGTGAATAAGGGTGAATACTGGGGTTGCAAGGATGGCCCAGTACCATTTTCAAAAGCAAGTGAAGAAAGTGGCAGAGAACAAAAAAAGAAAATAGGAAAGAAAAAAAAGAAAAAGAAAAAAAGAAAAAAAGAGAAAAGAGAAAAAATAAGAATATAGTAAAGAAAAGAAAAGAAATATATAAAGAAATTACTTCCCCCTTCGTCACAACAAGTATAAACAATTTTAGTAACTTATCACCTTCTCTTAAAATACAATAAATGATCTCTTCTTCCCATATCCCGTCTCTTATCTATAAACAAATCCTTAAAGCCTCATCATTCAGTCATGGTCAGCAAAAGCCCATTAAGGGTTACCAGAGATAACAACATATCTATTTTAACCTTGATCAAATAACCCAACTTTATATTCCTTCCTTTTACTTTTAACAATCTTGATCTTTGATCCCTTCAAATACTGTCCTAGAACTTGATTTCTTTTCATTTTTTCTTTGTCCCTTCTCACAAAATCCTTCAAAAGTTTAACAAGACTCTTCTGTAAATCCAATATAGGAAACTTATCTATATCGCTCTTTTTTGTTATTTGTATATCCCTTTTAGTTATTATGAAATCAGTCAGTTTCATTTGTAATTCCAGTGTAACATCTTTTTCCATATCATTCTTGTAGCCTGTCATTTTTAAATCCACTTTTTTTCTTTTTTCTGCACTTTCCTTTTTTCTTTTTCTTTAGTTGGTATTAGTTTTTACTATGTTTATTAAAAACTTTAATAAAATTATTTTTTTTAAAAAGAAAGTGTCAGGGAGCAACATTAATTCCAACAACAAAGCAAGAGAGCCAGTTTCGTCTAGTGGTTAAGGCAACGGGCTAGAAACCAGGAGACTGAGAGTTCTAGTCCCGCCTTAGGCATGGAAGCCGGCTGGGTGACCTTGGGCCAGTCCCTCTCTCTCAGCCCTAGGAAGGAGCCAGTAGGAAACCAGGAGACTGAGAGTTCTAGTCCCGCCTTAGGCCTGAAAGCCAGTGGGTGACCTTGGGCCAGTCACTCTCTCTCAGCCCAACCCACCTCACAGGGTTGTTGTTGTGGGGAAAATAGGAGGAGGGAGGAGTGTTAGGTATGTTCGCCGCCCTGAGTTATTTATAAAAATAATTAAGGCGAGATAAAAAATCTAAAAAAAAGAAAGAAAGAGGAATTTATGCAGACAGAAAAACAATGCAAATCCTGAAAACTACCATGCAAGTTAGCAAAGGAATGTCAGAAATAGGTAAGGAAGCAAGTTGTTCACCAAACACTAGGAAAGAGCCCCCCCCTTTTTTTTTGTTGTTGTCGTTTTGCCTCTTGGGCTTCTGCTTTGGAAGAAACCCTTTTTTGTTTTTGTTGTTGTTATTGTTGTTGTTGTTGTTGTTGTTAGACTGGGGAGAGAGAGAGACTCCCCTCCACATCCCTCCCCTCCTTGCCTCTCTGCCTGTGGATGGCAAACTCCAGCAGGTGAGACCAATGCAAAGAAAAAATAGGCTGAGTTTTCTCCATTGAGGATATCCTGCAAACCTAACAGATTGTGGTGTGGTTGGACTCCGTGTTAGTTCAATGCTAGTGGTGGGGTGTTTCTGTTCCTCTAGAGCAGGGGTGGGGAACGTCTGGCCCGTGGGCTGTATAAGGCCCGCGAAATCATTTGGTCTGGCCCTGTCAAGGCAACCGCAGGCGGGACTCGAAATTCAATAAATCTAGGAGCTCCCACCCGCAAACCCTGCCCCCTTCCGCGCGATTCGCTCCTGCCTGCAAACCCCGCCCCTGGTGCTTGTGATTGGCTCCTGCCTGCAAACCCCGTCCCCTTCTGCGCAATTGGCCCCCACCCGCAAACCCTGCCCCCTGGTCCGTGAATGATGTTATAAATATCCAAATAGCCCTTGGCAGAAAAAAGGTCCCCCACCCCTGCTCTAGAGGTTCCCAGCCTCCCTTAATGGCTACCATTGGCTGAAGTTTCTGGAAAAAGAAAGGGAAGGAGGGAGGGAGGGAGGCTAAAGCTTGGTTTTCTATGACTATGAATTCTCACTTCACCGCAACCTCTTGTCTCTCCTGCCTCCTCATAAATGAACAAGTGCCATTAGCCTTCTCAGCTGATTTTTACAGATCACAAGAAAGAAAACATTGTTGCTTTGTCATTTCTTCCTCATTACAAATATTGAGGAAACTCAAGGTGCTTTGCTGAAAATCTGTGGGAAGCTGGAGCACCATTTTTGCGTTCCATTATTGGCCGGGGATCTCAGAAATTTATGGTGAGAATATGAACAGATTCGCATTAAATTGTTTCACAGCATTTGGAGGTGTGTGAAAATAGTGGCAATGTGGAAGTGCCCTCAGTGAAGTGCCCTCAGCCTAAATGGGACCATACACATCAGAAGGAGAGATCAGAAGACTTAGAGGAAATCCTGAGAGGTGGGAGGCCTATACTGTAATGAGAGGAGACCAAAAACAGTCCAAAACAGAGTGATGGAGTTCAGTGGCTTCAGAAAGCAAGAGGAAGGAAGGAAGGAAGGAAGGAAGGAAGGAAGGAAGGAAGGAAGGGAGGGAGGGAGGGAGGGAGGGAGGGAGGGAGGGATATTAGAAAAGACAAGGTTATATCCCTGAACACTGGATTGTTCCATGTTGCGACATTTACTTGCACTTTTCAGCTGATTTACAGGAAGGAACTATACATGAAGCTACTAACTGTTCAACTGCCTTCTCTATATATTCAACAGAATCATTGCCAGAAGAGAAGATTCAGATTTACAGCTTTTATTCCACTGCTATGTGGGGCCTTCAGCCCATCTATCTACATTTATCCCAATACATTCTGGAACTCATTACAAAGACCAATATGTTATTTTCAGGTTATTCTCTCAAGACAGCCTGACTTGCATAAATAATGTCAGTCTGCATCAAAAGATCCTAATGATGTGTGTGTGCGTGCGCGCGCGCACGTGTAGTCTAGAAATGATAAATCAAATCTTGTGACATTATAAGCAAAAAATCTAAAATAGCTCTCTGAATTTTCCTCAGTGAGTCTAGTAACACCTGAATGGATCGTTTTCTCCAGTGGGATTAACTTTGGCAGTGTTTGGCTGTGTTTGCATGACACACTGAACCACAAACAAGCCAAACTTAGTTTAGCCTATCTAGCAACATGTGAGCCCAGCCCAGCTGAGGTACACAGTTGACCATTTAGAGTGTGTCCTGCTGCTTCTCAAACGTTTATGAAGCATGTAAATATTCAAGGATCAAAGCTGTGCTTGTGGTCACTAATGAAACAAGCTAGCAAGAGATATCACTGCCAGAAATTCTGTTATCATCACTACTTTCTGGATTATTAACTGCAGATGAAAATGCATTCAAATATAATGAAAAGGTCAACTTGTTCTTCCTTTTTAGTTGCTCTGAAAATAATTCTTGACCTTTCATTTTTGGTTTCTTTCTCTTTGGGTCCAGGATGCCTGGTTTTGTATCAGGCTGGGGTGGCTCCCCCCCCCCCCGCATCCTGATTAGACAGGAGACAACTATTGTATCAAGATAAGAGCATCCCTTTATTGCAAACAGCTCCTCTTTCTCAGTCTGATGTTTTAGCTTGACAATATTTTGACAATAATGGCCTGAGGTTTTCCTAGTTATCTGTGCAGATGCTAATGACTTGAAGTCACAGAACAGTGCTGTAATTCTTTGAAGCTCTCGGGCTAAATCACAGCACAAAAAACCCAGCAGGTTTCAAAAAGATAAGTTCCATTAAGGCCTTCCCTTCAACCATACTTTCAACAGGGAAACTGTGAGCATCTTAAACCAAGCCAAATCCAAAAACGCTAGAGAATTCCTGGAAGCTTGGCACTCAGACAAAGCAGCCATCAACAGACACATAGAGGTAAACAACATTTACATACCATTTGTAAGACAATAGAAAAGCCAGAAGACCAGAACACCTCCTTGCTAGCAATCATCACCCAGATATGCAAAGATTAACACCAAGATTAGCACTAGAGGAACAATCAGACAGCACAATATACCCTAATCAAGGAACTAGTAACTCAGTCAATCAACCAAGCAGCAAACAACAGTCCAATCAAGGAACTACCAAGGAGAGTACAACACCCCCACCAACACAGGCAGGACAAGCCATGGTATATAAACAGAGAGCAAGTCCCACTCCATTTCTGCACTGAAGATGTTGCCTAGCCTGGCAATGAAATGAAAGTATATGAATGTTATATGAATAACCAGCATGTAAAAACAAACTATCTATTTTATTCTTATGACCATAGTTGGATCGGAGGTCATCCAATTTCTTTGTCTGTGTTTTTCTTCTTTTTTTTTCCTTTACTGCACTTTTCTTTTCTTTTTCTCTTAATTTGTAGTTCTATTTTCATTTCATTCTTAACTTTTAGCTTTGTATATTTAAAATCCAATAAAATTTAAAAAAAAAAAAAAAGAAATGTCTGCAAGAAAACAAGGCTCAGAGAGCACCAAGGACTCAACAGTTGAACCCTGAGCTACAAATATTCTCTTCAATTGGTGTTTTGTTTTGTTTTTTTTTTGCTTGTTACTGGTGCCACTTCTTGGCATTCTTATCTGACATCCAAAACAGAACATGTGGATGAAACCAGCTGCTAAAGGTAGGCAACCAACAAGGAGATGTCTACATGTGGCAACCTGTTGCACATTAATCTCTCTGATTCAGCAAGGGCCTCTTTCCTTGATGGATTGGAAATTGTGGTATTTAATAGTCAAGCTCATTGATTCATCTACATAGAACCAAGCAGAGGGAAATAAATGAATGACATCCCACAATAATTGGGAGTGGGTGGCACAGTGTTGTGCTGGTTCTCCTCCTTCCTCTGGGGCTGGTTCCAGTTGGTGTTGATAGGGAGGAGAGGTATAGTCCATAACCCCAACTTCGTGGGGTGCCGCAGGGCTCGGTCATTTCTCCCCTCCTGTTTAACATCTAATGAGGCCACTGGGTGAGGCCATCCAACTGTTTGGGGTGAGGTATCACCACTATGTGGATGATACCCAGCTTTATATCTCCACCCCCGGCCACCTGAGTGATGCTGTGGATGCCCTGTCCCAGTGTCTGGAGGCTGTGGGGGCCTGGATGGGCCGCAACAGGCTTTGGCTCAACCCAAGCAAGATTGAGTGGCCTTGGGTGTTTGGACCTTCTGGTTCCAGGAACCTTCCATCATTAGTCTTGGATGCGGTGGCACTGCCTCAGACAGACCCGGTGCATAATCTAGGGGTCCTTCTGGACTCACAGCTCCTACTCAAAGAGCAGGTGCCCGCTGTGGCTAGGAGGGCCTTTGCACACTTTCAGGTTGTGCACCAGCTGCACCTGTTCCTGGACCAGGGGGCCCTGCTCACTGTCACTCATGCCCTCATGACTTCTCGTCTGGACTACTGCGATGCGCTCTACACGGGGCTGCCCTTGAAGAGCATTTGGAAGCTTCAACTGGTGCAGAATGTGGCAGCACAGGTAGTAAATGGCACTAGTTATTTGGCATGTGTAACACCACTACTACGTGAGGTGCATTGGTTGCCAGTGTGCTTCTGGGTGCAATTCAAGGTGCTGATTGTCACCTTTACAGCCCTTCATGGGTTGGGGCCGGGTTACCTGAGAGACCATCTCTCCCCAGTTGCTTCTACCTGTCCAATCCGGTCAGGAAGGATGGGCATGCTCTGGGTCCCGTCGGCTAAGGAATGCTGGTTGGCGGAGCCTAGAAGACTCGCCTCTTCTGCCATAGTGCCCACCTTATGGAATATTCTGCCTCCAAAGATCAGGATGACCCCAACCCTGCTGGCCTTTTGTAAGACCCTAAAGACCTGGCTCTGTGCCCAGGGTGTGCAGGGACCAGCTTCTTGGTTATGTTAGTTATTTGGTTTGATGTTGCTCAGCTGCTGTACATTTTAACTTTTGTAATGTTTATAATTGTTTTTATATTTTATTTATTTTATTTTATTTTATTTTATTTTATTTTATTTTATTTTATTTTATTATTTTATTTATTTTATTTTATTATTTTATTTTATTTTATTTTATTTTATTTTATTTTATTTTATTTTATTTTATTATTTTATTTTATTTTATTTTATTTTATTTTATTTTATTATTTTATTTTATTAATTTTATTTTATTTTATTTTATTTTATTTTATTTTTATTTTATTTTTTATTTTATTTTATTTTATTTTATTTTATTTTATTTTATTTTATTTTATTTTATTTATTTATTTTACTCTGTTCACCACCCAGAGTCACTTGTTGAGATGGGCGGCCATATAAATTGGATAAATAAATAAATAAAGTCTGGATTTGTCCATTCAACATTCTTTATTTCAGCAGCCAGACATACTGCTATTACATGAATAACATAATCAACAATTAACCAAGAGGGTCAAGGAATAGATTGCCATGTGCTCAAAATCCTTCAGCTAGTGTTTATCTGCTGTTTACTCCCAGGCAAATGTGCATCCACTTGTAGCCAGAGTCAGAGTTTGAACAGTTAAGAAGGTAAAAAATAACAATATAACAAATATAATGTGGCTACTAACCCTTTGAAATGTCACTGTGTCTACAAAACAGAGTTTGGGATGGGAATTGCTCAGCTTGTATTGCCAGGACATTGTGTCTAAAGCAGCCCAATGTGAGGCGTGAAAGTACACGTGGGTACACTTTCCATTCCTTTCCTGAATAAACAAAAAATATTATTTCTGGATAACTATTTTGTATCAATCACTTCTAAAATATGTGGTGGCTGTGATCATGTAAATAAACCCAAGGAATGAATGCCAGTTGTCATAATCCTTTGAACTAACTCATCCAGACACTGAGCCAGATGGAGTTTATCTCACTCCTGTAGTGTAGAATTAAGCTGTAACAATCTGTAACAATGCCATATACTGTAATTTTTGCTATTAAAAAAACAATAAATGTTGCTTTGAATTGAGCTTAACTTCGGATGGCTTCCGCTGAATACATCCATGCTGTTTTCTTGGCAACAGCATGGAAGTGGTTTGCCACTGCCTTCTTAGCCAAAATGTTTTTGGTCTTCCTGATCTAATCTGGGATTCTATGATGGTTACCTATCTAATCCCAACCCAGTTTAGTTTCCAAGGCCAAACCCAGACAACCAGATGCTGCCACCTGCTGCCATTGTTGCTATAATAGGTTTAGGTTTCCCCCTGCACAGTCATGTCCGACTCTAGGGGCCGGTGCTCATCTCCGTTTGTTAGCCGAAGAGCCAGCGTTGTCCGAAGACGCTTCCGCGGTCATGTGGCCACATGACGCGCGTGGAACGCTGTTACCTACCCACCGAAGTGGTACCTATTCATCTACTTGCATTTGCATGCTTTCAAATTGCTAGGTTGGCAAGAGCTGGGGCGAGTGCGGGAGCTCACTCCGTCACGCAGCGCTCGGGTCTCGAACCGCCGACCTTCCGATTTACAAGCCTGGTGTCTTAACTACTGAGCCATCGCGCCCCTCATTTTTTGCTATAATAGCGTAATGAAATTTTACTGATTCTTAAAGAAGACTCAGTCTTTAAAATGCTATTTTAAAGGCCTTTCTTAAATCAAAACAAATCTGCATAAAAAGTCAACGAAAAGACACCTATTCCATTTTTACTGACTTCATGAAGCATTTCTTTCACTGAATAAGGTAACCTATATACCAATATTATATAAGTTGCCTTATTCTGTGAAAGAATTGCTTCATGAAGTCAATAAAAATGGAATAGGTGTCTTTTCGTTGACTTTTTATGCAGATATATACCGTGTGGCCATCACTTTTCAACATTCTCTTTGCTTCAATGAAATATCAGTATGCAGCATCCGGCCCTGGTCTTCTTTGCACTGGGTTTATAAAAGCAGGAAACCACAACATAATGTCAATACATGAAATGGGCTAATACGTAAAATGAAGTTCGGTCCAGCTAAGACAGAGGTGCACTTGATAAGTGGTTCACCTAATTTGAAAAATACTCAGCCCGTATTGGGTGGGTCTGCGTTCTGCATTAGGCAGAATTAGGCAGAAACTCACAGCCCCCTAGCCCTTTCCTCTGCATTCTGGAGCTCCCTAAGGTCACCCTATTAACATTTACTGGCAAACTGCTGAATTAAATCTGCAGGTTTGTTTCCTTAAAAAACAACAACAGTAAAATAGGTGTTAAGATAGGCTGAATGCACATACTTTGCCTTTGAAAACACCCCAAACTCCAACAGATTGTTCCCCTCAACAAATTCTACCCCTATCCTGTCTAGCAGTCTCTCTGACCCTACAGTCCTTGGCAGCCTGCTGCAAAGGAAGGAGGGAAGGGAGATGTTAGATTTCCCTAATTCCTGATACCCAAGTGGTCCTTGCCTCTTGATGTGGCAAGCAATACTTTTTGACTACTTACTGTATGCTGATAAACCAGCTGTGAATCTGCCCTAAAGACCCAGTTTACATCTTTATGCTTTAAAGATGTACAATTACATTTCTGCAGAGGGGGGGGGGGTCTGTTTAAGTCCATTCAGAAAATTCAAGTTGTGCAAAGCAGACAGCGGGACTTCTCATTGGAGCTAGTGGTACAAAACATAGCACATTAAGATTTAAAGGCTCCCACTGGCTCCTTCTGCATTTCTGGGAGCAATTCAAGAGTGAAGTTCTTGGTGCTCTCTGAGCTTGGTTATTTGCTTGCAGATGTTTCATTACCCAACTAGGTAACTAGATAATGAAATATTTGCAAGCAAACAACCAAGCTCAGAGAGCACAAAGAATTTCACAATTCAACCCTGAGCTACAGATATTCTCTTCTACTGCAATTCAAGTGTTTGGACCTTTCAAGTAATATGAACTTGCCTGATGACTCAGCTTGTTTCAGTTGTTCTCCTCTTGTAGGAAGCATCACTTTTAAAGAAGATACAGTCATAACCAGAGACAGGATGCCATCACAGAAAAGCATGGCCTCCTTGGAGAGGATTTCTTAGGATCTCTCTTATTAAATGTGAAGAGGCATGGTAAGATCCTTCTATTTGGCCAGACATTTAATGACCATTGGTATTGTCTTCTCACATTGCCATTGTAAGGTAGATGGACAGAGGAGGGTGCTGACATTTTAGTACGTGTTCTATAGTAGATTATTTAATATTCTTTCATACTGTATGCTTTTTATATAAATGTGCTTATTTGAAGGACAAGTTCTAAAACCCATAAACAAACAAACATACATGCATACAAAATAAATGGAAGAGAATGGAAATGGAGATGGGAAAAAATCCCCTACAAAAGAAATCCATAATCAACTGCATAGAAACATTCCCAATAATCCCATTCTGGGCTCCCTTCAAAGTTCTCCTGAAGCTTACCTTAAAACTCTAGAACAGGGTTTCTCAACCAGGTTCCTCTGTGGAACCCTAGGGTTCCATGAGAGGTCACTAGGGGTTTCCCGGGAGATCACGATTTATTTGAGAAATTATTTAAAATTCAGGCAACTTCACATTAAAGAGGTAAATTTCATTCTTTATTTTTAGTTTAAGAACACTGTTAATGCATATATACAGGCCTACCCATGAAACGAATATAATACTTTTGTAACTTCTAGCCTATATTTAGCCTGAATGTGCAGGGGTTCCCCGAGGCCTGAAAAAGATTTCAAGGGTTCCTCCAGGGTCAAAAGGTTGAGAAAGGCTGCTCTAGAAGAACTTTCCTGACCAGGTGCCCCTCCAGATACATTGGGTGCCAATTCTCTCAGTTCCTAGGCGACATAAGCCAGGAATTCCATATTTAGAGGGTGACAAAATAGAGGAAGGGTGTCCTACACCTTCATTGCTTAGGATCTGAGTGCTAGACCATCCCTGTCTATTCTAGGTCCTCCAATCTGGAGCTCTCCCAGTGCTCCTCCATCTAAGATAATGTTGGTGCAAGTTGGAAAAAGCATTTTCTCAAGAGTGACTCCACCTTATTGAATGTTTCCTCTGAGACACCCATTTGCTCTCTAGGTTGGTATCATCTAGTATTCAATTTTCTTGGTATTTTTCAATATGTTTTGTTTTGTTTCTTGATGCTGATATGTACAGTATGATTGCAATATCCTCATTTTTTTTAGCAGCACAGCTTGACAGCACAGGCTTCTTAGCTTCAGTTAAGAGTACGAGTAATATGCAGGCTTAAGACTTGTCAGCAGCCATGAAAAAGAATTATCTACATGTATGAAAATAAAATCATGGCTCTTTCTTGGGGTTTTTTAGACCTTCATCCTACGCGACTATCCACTTTGATATTTTGAGTCATCTTTGAGAATTCTTTCTTAGTTCGGAATACAGAGAGAGCTGCAGGCTTTCGTTTTTCAAACTGCAGCAGCATTTTTATCTCTCTCTATGGGTTATTGTTTGGAAAAAAGTGATGGCAGACTCTGAATACCAAGATGGGGAGAGGGGGCACCTTAGTTTTTTCCAACAGGCAAGTGTAGAAACTTCTGGTTTCTTTGCGGGTCTTATGAGAAAATATATCGGTGACTGCAGTGTATACCCAATCTGTCAATGGGCTGAGTTGTAAAAGACAGCCATCCTTTAAAAAAAAATATATCCTCTGATTTTAAAATTACAGAAATATATTCGTACTTGTAGAAAGGTTGTTTGAATGTAACTTGGATCTGTTCTATTCCCAGTTTTGTATTTTAACTTAAATTTAACCAAAGAATAAATAATAGAGATTAACCAATCTCTATGATTTATTCTTCTGAAGTTAGGGGAATATCCTCTGATCAAAGGCCCTACGTGCATAGAGTTTCAAAAGCTTTAGGAGACTATTAAAAGTAGTGCACTTTTTATTCAGGTCCAAATGAATTTCTTTCTGGAACTCTAACTCGCAATAGGAGAATCCTGATAAAGATATGCTAATAAACTGGCCACAGTATTTATTTATAAAATAATACAATTTTTCTCTTGTTCTTTGTTTTCAATAGTTCTTTCTTCTCCAGAACATTCTCTCGCCATCAAACAACTTAAACCACACTCCTATGGTGCATTCTAGATTGTATTACAATTATTATGTCAAATATTTATGATCCTGATACACCATTTAAATTGTCTGTAACTTGTTATAAAGCGAGGAGAGAAAACAATGCATGTCTATTCAGAAAGAGTTAGTTAAGCGGGACAATTGTCCATAGTCACCGAAACCCAAACCTAATGTTGGACTCTATCACTAGACTTAAGTCCTGGTGACTATGGACAATTGCCCTGTTCCTGGTGACAATCTGTAGCTCTGATAGGAACATTCCTGTGATCCCTGATAGTGTTTATCCATCTTATCAGTTGTCTTCCCCTTCTTCTGCTTCCCTCAGTCCTCACTTCTTGCCAACTTAATCGTATTTTCTAGTCTATTCTCCGTTCACAGCACAAGTCCAAAGTGAGTTTCTGCTTATCAGTCATTGTCTCAAGGGAACTGTCAGTCTTTAGTTCTTTCAGGACCAACTGATTAGTCCTGGACCATGACTTGGAGCTGCTTGGATTGATGTTTCTTGACATCCATGATGCTCTTAGGAACTATCCCCAAATCTGTAATTTGAAGGCATCTATCTACTTTCTCTCACTCTTTCTTACTGCCCAGTTTCCTCAGCCACACATTACCACTGGGAAAACCATTCCTTTAACTATCCTTATACTAGTTGTCACCGTGATATCCTTATCCTTCATGATCTTGTCTGCTATTGCCTTCCTCCCTAGAATTAATCACTACTTTACTTCTCCAGCACACTTTCCATCTTTAGCTATTCTTGAAGCCAAGAAATCAAAACTAGTTACTGTCCTCACTTCCTGACTGTTAACTTAATTCACTAAACATACTAGGTGATGTCACCTTAATCTCCTTAAAGTTTAACATTAATCCAGATATTTCATTTTATATTTTAAATTTTATAATGAGCTCTTCTAAGTAATTCCATCTGCACATCTCAAATTCTAACCTCCAGTATACATTCTAGCATGATTTTCCCAAGCAAAATCTTTGCTGCAGTCAATAAAGCAAAAGTAAACCTCCTTCTTAAATTCTCTTGCTCTATTAGCCATCTTCTGTTAGCCATCTGGTCTTTCTGCTTGTTCATTTGGCATTTCTCTATCCATATAGGTCTTTATTCTTCTTAATAAGATTCTTCCTCATGGTTTGTTTGCATTAGGAATTAGAGCAATGATTGGATAATGTATACATTTTCTTGCATCTTCCTTCTGCAGCATAGATATATACAGCATAGTTTATTCTGTCTCGAGGCCTCAGAGTCTTGTTCCAAATTTGTTGACTCAGAGCTGTTAGCTGGCTGGAGAATTCTGGGAGTTGAAGTCCACACATCTTAAAGTTCCCAAGGCTGAGAAACACTGGATTAATGGGTGTGTCATCTGTACCTATGGTTTCACCTGACAGCTGGTTTCTGGCCTCTCATACCACATTTTTTAATAGTCAGTTTCGAAATACATTTTCCCTTGACAAATATTGGTGTCATTTTATAAACCTATTCCACTCTAGTTCTTCCATTTTCCTCCAATTTCTTTGTCACTATTACAGCTCGTACATGATTACTCTTGAATAGCTCTACTTTACCTGTAAATTTTCTTAAGATTTCCCTGATCTTCCTAAAAACATCTCTCATTTTCATTGTCTTGTTACTTTCCTTTATACATTACATTCTAGATTAAGATCTTTTTCCTTGTCCTTTTTGTTTCATGTTGAAAGTGTGCAATCAATTGCTGTACAGCTTTCATATTGCCCAAGGCTTTCAGTCTATCATGTTAGCTTGTTCTGAAAGTCTCTTGGACCTTTTCTTCTTCTCTGAACTTGGGGGATTTTTTTCCTGCTCTTCACAATATCACTTATCTCTCTCCTTGGCTCTTCATGCTCTCCTTTACATAAATTAAGCATATTGAATCTATTCCTGATTTTGATCTTATAATTGCCTGTATGTCTTCCAGGTCAGACCTTTCTGGCACACTTACTCTCCAAGTTTTTGAAGCCCATTTGGCAGTCTGTTAGAACTACTGAAATGGAGCAGAGCTGCAAAGTTCATGTACAGAAAAAGAATATTGTTTAAAAACAGAGCCCATGAGCATATTGGAGAGATCCAGGTTAATCTTACACCCTTAGCCCACCCAAGCATAAAGAAATGCACGCTTAGACATGGCAGATATGAAAAGTAAGTACAAAAGAGTCCTTATGTTTATTCATTGCAGGTATAGCATTTTGGTAGAAAAAATTATGTTCCATTTCTTCTTCCTGTTCCCTAAACTTAATACCTCTTGCTCTGCTTGCTGCAAGAGATGTGTGTAGAAAGGGGGAAAAATCTCCTAGGCCCATCCATGGCCTAGAATGGAGCAGCACACAGCCAAGTGCTTGCTCCCGGTCCAAGGAGAGAGAGAGAAGTGAAAGAGGAAGTGGGAGTGGCCACAAACAGCTTCCTCAAAAAGCATGGAGAGCTTGCATCCTAGAGCAGCCATCCATATGCTGATGAGGCATGCTGGATTTGCCAGGAACTCCAACAGTTTTAACCTGTATACTTGACAAAAATAATTCATGTTCTTTTCTACAGTTTGCATCTGGATGTTCCTGGCTGACTGGATTGAACATTTGATTTTTGTCTGCTACAGGGTTGTTGATTTGATTCCAGAGTTGTGGTGAGGATGTCCTGTGATAGAATCTGTATTTCTGTTGCTTGAAGCAGGTGTTGGCAGTGAACAAAGAATTATCCTCTTGAAACTCTATTGACCTCTCCCTTGCATTCTTATATTTACTCAATTCAAATCGAGCCATTCCAGTTTCCACTATTTATCCAGCTTTGGCATTCTAATCATTCACAAGCAGTACTACACCCTTTCTAGATGTTGCATTTATCTCCTCTTGCATCTCTTTTTACAGCCTGATCAACTAGGGTGGATTCTTCCTCTAAGTTTCTTCCTCTGACCATTAAGCAGCTGTGGGCTCCTTCTTTTATCTGATCGTTCCCTAGGCAGCATCTCTTCCCCTGTCCCTCAAGGTTATTCCCAGATACCATTACATTGTGTTTGCCATTTAGTTTTTGTTCTCTCTTGACTTTACAAGCATGGTGACCCTACCAGGAGTTCCCTCTCTCATCAGCATTCAGCCCTTCCACTATATCAAGATAGAGTTCGGGGCGGGGGGGGGAGAGAGTCAATTTGGACACAATAGGGCTTACTTCTGTGAAGGCACGCATAGGATCATATAGTTAAAGTCTCCTCCTTTTTTAAAAAATTTTTTATTGGATTTTAAATATACAAAGCTAAAAGTTTTCTTTTCTTTTTCTTTTAATTTGTATTTCTATTTCCATTTCATTCTTAACTTTTAGCTTTGTCTCCTCCTTTTTTGATCTTGCACTGGACCTCTGAAAAACGGCTTGCTATTCTAACAGCTTGCTAGAATAAAAGAACCCTGTTCCTGTTCCTCAGCTTTCAAATGGATCTTTTATTCAAAAGATTCCTGATTCAGGATTAAATGTCTCCAGACCCAGCTGGAAAGACTCTAAGCACTTCCAGACAAGCAGCTTTCCTGATTACAGTTTAAAATGTGCCTAAGATTGATCCAGGCTGTTCAGATCATTTTCAGATTTATTCAGATACTGGGACACCATGAGCATAGGCATGTTTACATATTCATGCAGCTAGAATCTCGTAGTGAGCTACCAGCCAATCACCACTTCCTCTTTATGTTCCAAAACAAAACCTGATCCATTAATACTTATTTCCACATCCATGAAATGAAGATGGAGTAAGCAGAGAAGCACTAGAATCCAGTGAATTATTCAAAACATGTTAATTCCCATTTAATATATATCTACCTATATATCTTCTTGTTCCTGAAAGGTTAATTACAAGGATGAAATGAAGTAAATTAGTTATAGAACAAGTCAACCACAATGAAGTACAGTGCAGAAACTTTTCAGTTCTGAACTGGGACTGTCTGTCACCTTTTTTGAAGAAACCAATTATTGCCACTAATGACTGCCTGACGGCTTAAGGGTACTTCTATATAGAGAATGGAATTTCAGATCTGAAAGCAACACGATAAAGGACAAGTCTCTTTGGATCTAATTTATTCATGGATATCTTAGATGTCTGTTCTTAATCACGTTTATACAGAAGTAAATTCCATTACTTGCATGTAATTTCCCTTCTAAGGGCCCTTCCTCATGGCCCAGTGAAAGTGCTGTCCAACAGGCCTTGAGCTGCTGGAAAAGTATGCCAGCTTACAATGGGTTGTTCCCGTTGCCAATCTCTGTTCTGCTACGTTAACAAGGCAGGTGGGTTGTGCTGTCCTTACTTAGATTTTGCAGGCCAAGGTTTTGCAGCAGGATTGGTGGATTCCCCTGGCTTCGTTTCTCTTCCCATCATGCATCATCTGCCAGCAGGAAAACAACTGCCAATCCCTCTCCCTAATGGGAGGTGGGATAAAGGAAGAGTGAGTTTAGACCAGTGTTTCTCACCCTTGGCAACTTTCAGGTGTGTGGACTTCAACTGCCAGAATTCCCCAGCCAGTATAGCTGGCTGGGGAATTCTGGGAGTTGAAGTCCACACATCTGAAAGTTGCCAAGGGTGAGAAACACTGGTTTAGATAAATGCTTAGAATGGCTGGCTTAGCCACCCGTTAAATGGTCTGACAGGTGGCAGGAGCTAAGGGGGCACCTGGAGCAAAGTAGGCAGTGGCTCTCCCAATGATCATCGTAGCTGCCCCTCAGCAGCTGTTCTCCACCAGTCCAGCTATTTCTGAATGCAGAGGGCTCAAACTGGGTACAGAAATAACCCAGCTGATAGGTAACAAGCGCAGGGCAGAGATGTGGTGTAAAGCCAAAGATTGCTCTCTCAAATCTATTCTTGATTGACCAAAGCAGATTGACCAACAGATAATGGCCAAATCTGTTTTGTACAATGTACAGCAACAGACGATGATGACAGTGACAGTCCCCAGGACCACCACCGCCATCCAGGCAAACAACAGCACATCGTTTGCCTGGAAAAGGCCCAGATTCAATTGCAGGCATTTCCAGATGGAGCTCTGTGCAGTTGAAGAACTAGCTATCCTAATGATCTAATTTGAATAAAGTAACCTTTTAGCTTGTTTTCTGTTACCCTTACAACTGCTTTTCACAGTTGGCACTTGCTTGAATAGTTACAATAGATAGACAGATTCAGCCAGATATAAAAGCTTGAAAGTAACCAAGAAAAATGCAAAAACTGTAACACCTTTTAAAATACTTTTTAAGAGAGAGTAAATTTCACAGAAAATAACCTTAAGCTCATTTCAGCACACAGCCGTAGAAATGAAGTAAAAGAGAGAAGGATTGAATGTCCCATCAGTTGGGCAAACCAGCCTATTGTTCAGGTCCCACTTTTTAAAAATCACTCTATTCATCATTACAACAATCTCAGTTCAGTTCCTAACAGTCAGATTTTTTTTTGATCATGGAGTTCCCCATTAGCACATTTTGCTCCAGCAAAAGTTTTCACTGATATAACAAAAGATTTCAGTCCCACATTCAGCAGAGGCCATTCTCCAGTAGGGCCAGCATCCACAGATTTAGGAAGCTGAGCCCCCCCCCCCTCCACTGGCTGATAAGAGACTCTGGCAAAATGCTATTTGCAGCAATAAGGGCACAAAAAGATCTCTGCTAGAATACAGCAAGGATTACCTAGCCCATCATCCTCTTTTGCACCATGGTGGTATTGTTTTCCTGCTGAACTGTTTTTCTTGCTAATCCTTGTGTTCTTCAGGTACAGGGGGTTTGGGAAGGACATCCATAAGCTCTGGTGCCTTTCCTGAACCTTGGTTAGAGGACCAACAGCAACCTCTCTGGGAGGAAAAAACAACACAAGCATTGTTTCAGGAGAACATCAAGGCACGAATACTGACACGGCTTGTAAAACATCTCTGAAAAGAGTGGAGATTGGAGCTGGAGGGGACAGGTTGCTGTGAGCTCCCGGTGGAAGATCTTCACTGGCTGGCTATGACCTTCAAAGTTTTCAAAGGTCCAGAGAAAAGATGGCTAGAGGTCTGCTAGGTGAGTATCAGCTGAGGTTGTTTGGCCCCTTCTATTGGCAACCCAGATGATCTCTGCTGTGATCTCCCTGAATTAGAGAAGATTCAGTACTCTGATTTGATCTGTTTCGCTTTTGCCCCCGATATCCTGTAAATTAGAAAAGCTAAGAAGCAATTGCATTTTCATACTTTCCGAGAACCATTGTGAAAAGTTGGAAAAAAATCTTTCATATTATGTGTTGACAATAGCTTTATTTGCTAGGTATCACAAAAACGTACACAAGTTTTTGGATTTCTAAGGTCCCTTCGGCAATCAAAATGGAAAATGAAGCAAAGAAAGCACCTGTGCTGATAAGGGAGGATTGAAGTTAAAAACTAGCACATTTGGAGGGCACCAAGTTGGAGAAGTCTGCCCTAAAAGGATAACCCGAAGTTTGTCATTGTAGCATCAGGCAAAAGCTGCCCAGTTTTTCTTAACTGGCCCACTTACCTATGTTCATATCCAGCACATCCACTGATTAAATATGGACATGAAGCTTCATGGACTCTCTAAAAGAAAACTTTTAGTCTCTGCTATATATAATGGGTGAAATAACCCCAGGTGGATACTGACAAAGGGAATGCATTTTGTAACTCATTTCTTGTTAGTCTTTTTTTATACCTATCTCCCATTATTATCCCTAACAATTTCTAGCTTTCTTTGATAATTTAATCCTACCCACTGGTGCTCCCTTGAGAACCATTGCCTCTTCCAGCACAGTTGTCTTACTTGTCATGTCCATGGAGGCAATTTAAAGCCATGTCCAACCTTTTTAAGCAGGGCTATCATATCAGGCCTGCAAAAGTCCTGATGACCACTAGATGGCAGCAGAAAGTATCCAGCAGGGGTAAGCCAAGCACCACATGTAACATGCTTGGGACTGCTGAGGGCCTCATCCCATCTATAAGGGTGTAATGGTATGCGGGAATGACCTTGGGAGACAGGAGGAAGAGCTGCAAACTAGACAACAGTCAGAAAAGCGGCAGCTGAGCCCGCAGAAGGAATGGGGATGTGATAAATGTCTCAGAAGGGACCCTCCCTAGTTTCTCAGACTGTAAAGGCGAGGGGGGGGAGATGTACTTTCAGACTTGCAAGATTCTGTTACTGTAACCTTACAATAAAGTTAGAGCTAGTACTTCTGAGTGTGTTTCTTGTCTGGACTACCTCGCAAGGCTGACAGTATCCAGCAGGGGTAAGCCAAGCACCACATGTAACATGCTTGGGACTGCTGAGGGCCTCATCCCATCTATAAGGGTGTAATGGTATGCGGGAATGACCTTGGGAGACAGGAGGAAGAGCTGCAAACTAGACAACAGTCAGAAAAGCGGCAGCTGAGCCCGCAGAAGGAATGGGGATGTGATAAATGTCTCAGAAGGGACCCTCCCTAGTTTCTCAGACTGTAAAGGCGAGGGGGGGGAGATGTACTTTCAGACTTGCAAGATTCTGTTACTGTAACCTTACAATAAAGTTAGAGCTAGTACTTCTGAGTGTGTTTCTTGTCTGGACTACCTCGCAAGGCTGACAGTATCCAGCAGGGGTAAGCCAAGCACCACATGTAACATGCTTGGGACTGCTGAGGGCCTCATCCCATCTATAAGGGTGTAATGGTATGCGGGAATGACCTTGGGAGACAGGAGGAAGAGCTGCAAACTAGACAACAGTCAGAAAAGCGGCAGCTGAGCCCGCAGAAGGAATGGGGATGTGATAAATGTCTCAGAAGGGACCCTCCCTAGTTTCTCAGACTGTAAAGGCGAGGGGGGGGAGATGTACTTTCAGACTTGCAAGATTCTGTTACTGTAACCTTACAATAAAGTTAGAGCTAGTACTTCTGAGTGTGTTTCTTGTCTGGACTACCTCGCAAGGCTGACAGTATCCAGCAGGGGTAAGCCAAGCACCACATGTAACATGCTTGGGGCTGCTGAGGGCCTCATTGCATCTATAAGGGGGATATGGGGTGGGATTTTCAGAGTTTTCTCTGTTATTTACCTACGATATGCCTGTTTAAGGGCTCATGGGGCCATTTTTCATGGGTTTCTCACCTGAAAATGGCGGGAAAACAGGGAATGTGTTTTTTGTGATCATAGTCAGAAAGTTTTGTGAGGGCTGCCCAACTAAGAATTAAGGGCTCACACAGTCCTTGGGCTGCTGGCTGCCCCTCTCTGCCCTTCAGTCATCACTGATTATTATTTCTCTTTTGCAAATACAGAGCTGCGATCAGTAAAAAAAATTTTTAATTGGCCTAAAGCCATTGGGGGAGATTAAGGCTGGGCAAGGATTTAAATCCAGATTCAGCACTTGTCTCAAGAAATGCAACCAGTCCTGTCATTGCGGAATCAGAGTAAAATGTTTTCCCCAAACACCAAGGTAGCTGCCGCACATCCGGGCTGGATCCGACTGGCAGCAGGAAAATCCCCTCAGCTCAAGGTAGTTTAAGTGCAACTAATGTGGGATAAGAGGTTTGAGGAGTGCAATCAAATCTGAAATGAAAAGGCTTAGCGGGAATTGAAAGAGAGGAAGAAAATCCTATAAAATGCAAACGTTTTATATGGCCAACTTCATCCACCCACCCCCACATACACACACCCTTGTACCATGTACCAAAGTGCGCTGATTATTATTTGCTTTCAAATAATAATATTATTAAAATAACCCAATACGGTTATTAAAATAATAAAACAACCCAATACGGAAAGAATAACAGAAAAACTGATAGCATTTTAAAAACCTAAAAGGTTTGATCATAGCATGGTTCCTGTATCCTTTGTCAGAAGGCTGCAGCCAGCGAAAAATGCTTTCTTTAAAAATAAGGCCAATGGAACGATGCTAAGTTTGGATGGAGGCCGCTGGATAAGAGGCAGGGAGATCTGAGGGACATGGTCAAAAAATTCAAAATGGCAGCCACAATGGTGCAATCAAAGTTCCACCTGTCTTTTATGTGCATCACGGACCCTCAACCCCATCATGGCTGCCGTCTTGGCTTTCTGACCATACCTTGCAGACACCCCTGATGAGAGGAGATCAGTTCTAAAGGTAGGTCACACAAAGCAACCAAGAGAGGCTGCCTCCAAGATCCTGTTGACCACAGAGGGGAGGGTAGAGACTTCCAGCACCCACTGGCATAGGTAATGGGGGATTTCCACCTCCCACTCCATAGCAGTATTATCAACCCTTCTTTCCTTAAAAACAGGAGCAGCAAATGAGCCCATAGGCTCAACAGAGGAAGGAAGCCCCTGTTGATCATGGACCAGATGTAATGGGCTGTGAGAATAACCTTGGGAGACAGGAGGAAGAGCTGCAACCTAGACACAAACAGTCTGATAAGAGAAACCTGAGTCCAAAGTCAGAGTGGGGGTGAGACGTAAGCGTCTCAGAGGGGACCCTCCCTAGTTCTCTGGAAAGGAAAGGCAGGGGAGGGGGGAAAGTGTTTTCAGACTTGCAAGGTTCTGTTCCTGTAACCTTACAATAAAGATAGTGTTAGTACCCATGGTTTGGTTTGTTTGTTTATTTATTTATTTAATTTGTACGACCGCCCATCTCCCCCCATGGGGAACTCTGGGCGGTTCACAATAAACAAGTTAAAATAAAATCTAAAATATCTAAAATCACAGTTATACAAGTGTATAACTGTATATACAAGTTATACAGTTTCTTGTCTGGACTACCTCAAAGGGCTGACATCAGGTGACTTTGGGCCAGTTATTCACGCTCAGCCCAGCTTACCTCATATGGCTATTGCAGGGTGAAAATGGGAGAGCGAACACCATGTACACTGCTTTTGACTCCTGAACGAAAGGTTATAAAGCTAACCAATAGGCAAATATGCCATGCAGTGGAAAGATCTCTCACTTCTCCAGGACAGAAAATTAGGAGGCATCTAGTAGCCCCTTCCCCAACTAACAAGTTGTATTCAAAGGCATAAGCTACAGCTCACAAAAATGAATGCCTTTTAATAAAATGCACTGGTCAGAAAAGGTGCTGCCGATTCCTTCTGGTTTTGTGCCATCACAGACGAGCACAGTTCTTCTTCTCCAGCACAGGCTGTGGGACAGGCCACTCACCCAGAATAGGATCCTTGCAGCATTTTAGCCAGGCAAAACTGGAGCTAAAGCAAGAGCGCTGTCACGTCAACCGCTGCAACCTCTTTAAATAGAAGGTGGTTTGGCATTGCAACGGACTTCCCCAACAGTTAGATCTTTAGGTCAGAAGGATTTTCACTGAATCCGTGTGCCAAGTATGCAGAATGGAAGAACTCCCGAGTGGTATCACTGCTTCTCACTCAGCACAACTCAGGGAGCAGCAGCTAGTCTGTAGATCCAACTGTTGCGGCTTACAGTTGATTAATTATACCTGGGCCAACACTTCTGGGGTTTATTGACATACAGTATTTTAAATTGAACCTGGTAGCTTGCAACTGCCAGGGCAATACTTTCAGAATCGTATCACAGGATGCTTCATTTAGCTGCATAGGTGTCTGCTGGGGGAGGCGGGAGGGGGATGATGGAAGCAGAGTTGTGCCAGTCATGACACAAATTTCACATGGACATACCGAAGGGGCACAACACGTGTCACGGCAGAGCAGGCAATCCTGCTTTCATCATTCTGGGGTTTGCTTCAAGGCAGACATCTTGGAGTGCATTGGGGATTGCTCGTAGTGGTAGTAGCACAGGGCATCCAGACAGCATCATCACACTTCATCCCACTCTTCATCTCTCTCTCTCCCCAACCCCCAAACCAGGACAGAAGAGCTGTTCACAGAAGGCAAGGTGTTCCATCGCACATCACTCCCGTCGATTAGTGGGGAAAGATGCTTTAGCAGCTACACTTAAATTCTTCCTCCTTCTCTTCCCCCCCCCCCACCAGCCTCCGCCAACACACAACAGTTTTGAGCCTGCACATGGTTTTGTAAATCTGCACACACTCTTGGTAAAACAAAAGCAAGGACAGAATTTGGTGCGCACCAACTGCTCTTTTTGAAAGTTGCTCTGTGCCTCTCTTCACCTTTCCATTCAGAGTAGAATAAATGGTTGTCTGGCTATGGACCAGCACACGAGCACACCCTCATAAAACCGAAGGGGGAAAGAGATGCAGGAAGCAATCAGCAACCTCCTCTATACATTAACTGGCCTCAACTGACGACATGGATCCTGTTATTAAAGATCCCATGGCAAATAACAGCTTCTTTCACTGTTATAAAACATAGGACTAGCAATATTATGACAGGGAGACTCTGCAAGGGCCCTAGTGAATAGTTGGCCTATTTTGACATCCAGGAATTCCAGTCTGACTTTAAAAGAAGCAAGTATAAATAATGCAGGCAAATAAAACACCTGCATTCACGCCCATAACCACCGCTGTGTTCAAGGGAGGGAAGAGTGGATAGGTCAAAAGAACAGAACTCGTCTCATGCTTCTCCTCTTGGTATGGAGTAGCCGGATGAAAAAAGAGTGCTTTTTGTATTACACTGGGTGGGATTACAGCTACTACTGTATAGCTGGGCAGCAAAAATTTGAGTAATCACTAGATCAGAGCTTTCCAAACTTTTCCTGTTGGTGACACACACCAACGGCTGCGGCGGCAGTGAGGTGGCGGCGGTGTGCAGGTGTGTCGCGCGAAACCTGGAAGCACTGATGGTGTGTTGCCGCTGCGGCAGTGCACCATCAGTGCTTCTGGGTTTTCGTGCGACACACCTGCACACCGCAGGCGACCCAGTACTGGGTCGCGACACACAGTTTGGAAAGCTATGCACTAGATGGCAGCAAAAGAGGAATGGGAAACAGTAGCTCTTTGGTGCCATCTAGTGGTCTTCCATGGGTATTGTATGCAACAAAATATTTTTAAAAATGGGTAGGGATGCTACATTGTAATTCTGCAACTGATTAAAAATAGGCGAAGCAGCAACACAGTGGCTATGGCCTCACTTTCTGGCTTAAGGATGATACGCAGCCAGTGTGCAAGAAGGCTCTGTCCTTACTCTATGATATTTCTTGGCCAAGGCATAAACATGGGAGACACTCCAGTGTGTTCACTGCTCTAGAACCCAGAAAAGATTCCAGCTGCTCCCTCTTTGATGATAACCTCCCCCTCCCCCAGTGAAGCACTGAAGAGGAGATAGGGGCAGGGGAGATGGCTTTCTAAATGGGAAAAAGGGCCAGGAGGGACTGGTAAGTTTCCTCATCTTCTGGCTGGAAATAATTAACTGGATTAAACAAGAGAGAGCCATTGTGGACTGTAGGATTCAAAGCAGGTCCTAGTGCCTGCCTTGTGCCTTGCTGCCTCCAAACCTGCTGTGATTCCGCACAGGTCCTAGTGCCTGCCTTGTGCCCTGCTGTAAGAGTGTGTCACGAAATGATGCCCTTCTGTAAAAGTGTGTCACGAAATGACGCATGTCTAAAAAGTGTGTCATCAACATAAAAAGTTTGGAAAGCTCTGTTCTAGACCATTCTTCCCTCACCTGGTGCCCTCCAGATGTGTTGGGACCACAACTCCCAGAATACCCAGATAGCCTGGCAAAAGGCTGGAGATTATGAGAGCAGAAACCCAAGCTTTCTGGAATCCCTTTGAGGAAGGATGGGCATGATGCAAGTCATATTGAATCTCAGGGTCTCCATTACATAAATGAAGACTTTCCTATTGAGTACCTTTCTCTGTCATAGCTTCCCCATTGATAGGGGGTGCTGTGGGCAGGAACTCTCTCTCTCTCTTGAATTAGAGGAGACTTTATGATCAGTGGTGGCCAAAATTAGGCAGCTCCCAATGTCTCGCTTCTTCTTTGCTTTTAAGCTTATTCCCAGCAGGATTGCCAAAGGTTCTGCTGGGTCTTCTGAAGATGTGACTCATTCCCTCATCTTTCCCTCTATCTTGCCTTTTCTCATGGGGCTACCAGATAACTCACAGTGCTGCAGATGTTAGTCTTGCTTTTGAATGCAGGCCAGATTCATCCGCTTACTAGATGGTCAAATACACACACACACACACTTTCAATGCTTTTTTTGCAGGAGGGGGGGCAATGTTAGGAAATGCGTCTTCCTGAAGCCATTGTTACCACCTCAACCATTCTCCGGTTTCTCCATGCAGACTACTTTATGCAACAGCTTTGTAGTGCACTATGATTTAAACCTGCCTGTGTGTATCTGTGTGTAGCATAGCTGGCTGGGGAATTCTGGGAGTTGGAAGTCCACACTTCTTAAAGGTGCCAAGGTTGAGAAACACTGTTGTACAGGTTTGGGTGATATTATGTGCTTTCACAGCCATCACTGTTGGGGATGGTGTCCCTCCCAACTGTATAAGGAGGGAACAGCCTGGTAAGCATCATTTGCTGGGCAAATGGTGGTAAGAGTTGCAGACATGACCATCAATGTTGGTCTGTTAGCCTGTCCAGTTATTGCAGACCATGCTACCACTGTTTTCCTGTAAACACTCTGCAATCAAATGATAAATGGCAAATGATGCTTCTCTGATGCCTGTTCACTCCCATTTCTCTTACTGCTTTCCATTGGATAAGCTTCTTAAAGAGAGACAAAATGTTATTTCTATTTTTCTTTGGGGCAGTTAATGAATTCCAACCTGTTTTTAATCATCCAGCCAGCAAATACAGTAAGACAATCTCCAGAGCAATGCAAATGCTGGGGCGGGGGATGCAGGCAGACAAATCCAACTGCCTGGCCTCTTATAATTTACCTTCTGTCTAAGATTTTCCCAGAAATGCTGAGAGGAGAGTTGAAACCTGCTGTGGAGGTAGTATTTTTCTTCCCTGGGATGCAAAGAAACACCATCTTCTCTCCCTTCCATGACAGATCTATCTTCTGCCTAACCAGCCCTGCCAATTTTGCCCCTAGAGGCTGATCCCCATCTGCTAAACCAGGGAGTAACTAATTTAAAGAGTTCTCTCTCATCACACATGGAATTTTAATGAAGTTAACTGATCCCCCTTCCTGCTCCCTTCCTTGACTGCGCTTTAAGAATATCAATACACAGGCTTACAAAGAAAACCCTATTAAGACTTACAGCTACCAGGCTCTGAATTTTGAAATGCACTTGCTAGCGTGCATTAATTCCTTTGGTCTGAAGCCTTTCCGTTACTCTTGGTCAAAATGAGCTTTCCCCAGACAAATAGAAAAAATGGTTCAACAGCAGCAGCTCTTTTCTGATAGCATTTCTACATCTCTTTAGATGGAGGAGATGCGGGTAATCCATGCTGGCCAAGCCCCCACCCCAAAGGATGCCTGGACCCACATCATTCTTGGTGAATCCCTTCAAGGATGCATTGCTGGTATTCAGTCAATGCAACTTCCAAGCTCTCAAAATGCAGCATCTTGTACCAATCATCTTCCAACTAAGAAATAAGTGGATTGTTTAGATTCAGTGAGTTAGATGCTCTCTTTTAACTCTGATTCCGTAAAGCAGTTTCAGCTATTATATCTAGATGGGCAGACACTTTCTTACTGATTTCTTGAGTTCATTGCATAAACTTAATTGACAATATTTCCTATCTCCCTTGTAAAAGCAGCCAAGTGACAGTGATTGAAGCAAAAATTGGTAAGATTAAGCATTGTTCTTAGCTAGAGTTCAGGGTTTTAATTTAAAAAAATCAATACATACATCTGTATGTCACATACTCCACAAATTCTAGGCAACTGACATTATCAAAAAAATCATGAAAACATAAAAAGACAAAAAGATGCCTCTCATTAAATGGCACCTCCTTCCCCAAAGGCTTGTTGGAAGAGAAAAGTTGCCCCTGGCTTCCAAAATGTAGGCAGGGAAGGGGCCATCCTAAACTCTGAGGGAGGGGGCTGGCTACTCCAGAGCAGAGATGCTGCTACTGAGGAGGACTGCTTCTCAGCACCCTGATTTTCAGCATGTCCCTTTGGTCAGGATATAGTGGGTGGGCATATTCTACCTGGATCAGATGGTCCTGAAGATAACAAAGACCTGAGCTATAAGTCAGGTCAAGCCAATCTTTATTGCAGTCATTATTCGGCACATAAGTCTTTAATGAGCAGCACCTTGGGCTGGCCACAGCTTCCGTGTGCTGTTTCAGCAGGAGCTGAAAGTCTAGGAAAACCCACCAGCTGCATGCCTCTTCCTTCAGGGGTTGTGTTGCCCCATCCAGAGTTAAAGATGGAACAATCCCAGAATCCGAAAGCTTTTGAACCAACAGCATTTCCATCTTGCTGGGATTCATCCTAAGCCTGCTCCATCTCATCCAGCCCCTCGGGATCAGGTCAGGATTTCCACATACAGCATACTGATGATACCTCACCATGTACCAACAAATGATGTCTCCCAGCAATTTTATGAAGTTAAAAAAAGGATGGGGAAAGAGCCAAGCCCTGACCTCTCCTCCCCTGGTAACACTGACGGGAACTGTGTTCCACTCGTGAATCACTGTAGAACAGTCTCTCTGCTCCTAATTCTTGGAGTCAGCCCCAAAAGACACCATGGTTGATAGTACGGAACACCACAGAAGCATCAAGCACACTAGCAGGGAGGCACTCCCACAACTAAGTTCCACTGCAGGCCATCCACAAAAGTGACCAACGCAGTTTCCACCCCATTTTCAGACGGATGCAAGGGCAATCTGGTTGTAACTGCAGTCTGTCACCCCATTGATTGCCAGAAATCAGAAAATTGAATGTATCAGAAAATTGATTCAGATGATCTGGTTAGCTAGATAGGTGTCCCCTTCCTACCTCACCATTCCACGTGCATCCCTCCTGAAGCTGTGCACTCAGTAGAAGAGGACAACCATCCCATACAGGTGTGTACCATATTTTGGTAACCTCCAAACAAGCCCGTGTCCAGGTCTGAACATTACTGGTAGGGTTCCAGATAATCCATTTCATCCAGAGCCCCTTGTAATGGCTATCCTAATAGAGGCTCTTATTCCACTTAGGTCAACCCATTACATTGACATCATGGCCTAGCCTTCAACTTTTGTCACCTTCTTCTATTCATAAGCTGCCCCAAGTGCTCTATGTTAAAGTAACAACAAGCCTCACTGGAATGAATGAGAGTGCGCCATTTCTTACAGGGAACCACAGAATAGGGCTACTGGATGTGATCTACAAAAATCCAGACAATGACTAGATGCCAACGAAGAGTTAGTTTTCTCTGTCTCTTTGCTGCAATTGAATAGCCAGGTGGATATTTACATCCCAGATATGGTAATAAAAAGGTAAAGGTTCCCCCCGCACATTTGTGCAGTCGTGTCCGACTCTAGGGGCCGGTGCTCATCTCCGTTTGTTAGCCGAAGAGCCAGCGTTGTCCGAAGATGCTTCCGCGGTCATGTGGCCGGCATGACGCGCGCAGAACGCTGTTACCTTCCCACCAAAGTGCTACCTATTTATCTACTTGCATTTGCATGCTTTCGAATTGCTAGGTTGGCAAGAGCTGGGGTGAGTGCGGGAGCTCACTCCGTCACGCGGGGCTAGGGATTCGAACCTCCGAACTTGCGATCTACCGATCGACAAGCCTGGCGTCTTACCCGCTGAGCAACACAAATTTTCAATTTTCTGATACGTTGTGCTCCATGGGGGAGCGTGTCTGTGTGCATGTTTAAATAAGAGACAGGTTCTTTTAAGGTGTTCTTCCTTGCTGGGGTTGGGGACCGCAGGAAAAACTCTAGCAGGTTAGTATTGAAGAGTGGTCAAATAAGTGACTGATCCAATACTGCCCTCTTCTGGCATAAGGAGAAAAGATGTGCAGAAAGAAATGGTAGAAAAGGTAAGCCATTACATTTTATTTCATTGATACCAGCCTTGACAAAGATCATGGCATACTTCTAAATGTAAGCAGCTGTAACGTATTACCTAATTCAGTTGATTACATATGAATGTAAAAAGATTATTTGGTAATAAAACTCAAATTGCCACATGCATACTGTATTCTCCTCCATCCTAGAAATTTGACAAAGCATTTTGAAAATACAAGCAAATTCAGCTTGCTTTGAATTAAATGCCTCTCTCTGGATGACTCCAGCAACTGAGTGATGATGACTTGAATTGGTGACGCAGCCTTCCTCGGCTGGCTGCCCAACCGTGCTTGAGTACAACATCCTGAATTTCCATATGGCATCTTGCCATGTTTACTGACAATTACAGGAGCTGGAAATAAGCACATCTAGAGGGCAGCAGGAGGCCCAGGGAGGGTGACATTTTGGTAGAGACTGAGAGCCAAAGGATCAAGCAGGTCACTGAAGGTAAACAACAAACCAGCACCATTCTTGTTTAAGCAAAGTTTCAGCCAGACAGGAAGCCCTTTTATCACCTTCCATATTTATTTACTTCTTTGATTTCTGTCCTTCCTTTCATTCAAGAGCATATGGTGGCATACATAGCACTCCCTCTCCCCCCTTCCCCAACGACAACCCTGGGAGCTAGGTTGAGTTGGGAGTGAACCTGACCAGCCCCAAATCCCCTAGTGAGCTACCATGGTTGAGGGTAGACTTGACACCGGTTCTCCCTGTTCCTAATCCAACACCTTAACCACTACACTACAATTGGGGTGGTTGCTTCCCATGAGTTGGCTGCAAAAAGCTGAAGGTTGCTAGTTCTAAACTAGGGTCTTCGTGATCAATCAAGCCTAGCCGGTGGTGGTCCTTCTTCCCTTCAGTCTCAGTGCTTTATGACAATATGATTCCCTAAGAGGGCCACAAGCACTGAGTAACTAAGTGACTGGCATATAATAAGCTGGATGACATTCCTCCAGATTTTACTTCACATCCAAGATCCTAATTTTACCAAGGATCTTGGTAGAGATTCTACTAATTCTACTAAGGATCAAAATAGGACCTTCCTCCCTCCCTCCCTTCCTGTAGGAATTCTGGGATGGTAGTACCAGAACTCCACACAGCTTCTTATTAGTATGTAGCAGAGTAGAAGCGTTCCCATAAACTTGCACAAGGCTTAATCAGTTCAAAACACAAAATAAACACACTTCACACGTTAATTTAAAGTTACATTAAAAAAAGAGTCTACAATTTTATTGTAACTCACAGTTCCTTAGTAGAAACGGTCCATGCGTGCGAGCAAGTGGTTTTGACGTGACCCACATGCTTCTAATGTGGCCCACCTGGGTGGAAGTATGAGCAAACTTGGGCAGCCATAGCTGCCATCCTCCTTGGTAGGAGATCCAAGCAGAAAGAGGGAAGAGAAGGGAACAGGAAACAGGAAACCGGGATTCAGCCCCTCCCACACAAAGCAAGGAAGATTAGGTTACAGTAGAGGCTGTCTCCTCCTTCAAGCTTGTGTGAGACGTGCTTGTTTCTCTAACATTTCCTTCTTACAGCTTTGCTTTACACCCAGGTATTGCCAGGGTTTCAAGGCACTCCTTAACCAGCCGAGTTGCCTCTTTGGCAGTACCCTGGTGTACTGAAAAGCCACCTCCCCCATGGCCATAATTGTGAACCACCAGCAAGTTCTCACTCTTGTGGATCAGTACCTCCTTCTGTAGTCTCACTGATGGCCGAGATGGCCTCAGGCCCACCTTCACTTTTATATTCTCAGCTGTCCGAAGTGAAGGCTCAAGTGCGGAACATCTATCAAGTATGTTTTTGCTGATGATGGGATCTGGGGACAAATCCCAGTTGTCTTTTTCTCTTGCCCCACCTAAAGTTACATTGTGTATCCCTGGATAGATGTACGTCAGGCCATCGCCATCACGAATGAAGTGCTTGATCCAAGGAGCGTGAACCTTGAGAACTTGCCCTCTGATGGGGTATATCTCTAGGTCACCTGTGAGTTTTCGGGAACCAATGCCTGAGCAGTTTACTACGATGTCAAAGTCATGGTGCAGTTCCCAAAGATCTTCTATCTTCCTAGCATGCACCTGGCCTCCATTTTCTTTCAGCCTACAAATAAAACGTCAGAGATAAAAATATGGCAGTTTTGAATCCTCTATTGGTAAGGTTTTACTTAGATCAAATAGTTCAAAGAGTGAGATCACAAATTTGAAATGCAAAACTGAAGAGAGAACAAAGAGAGGCCCAAATCGTGTGTGTGTGTGTGTGTGTGTGTGTGTGTGTGTGTGTGTGTGTTTCCCCATGTCATCACGGGTCATGACATTAACACAAGAACGAACACATTTTGTATTGTGCTTCATTTGCATCATATGATATCACATGACACAAACTATGTAATTCAGGTCATTTGCATTATGATGTCATAATGCATAGGATGTCACAGTGGCTTCTACCAGTTGCCTATGGCTCAGATCCCTTCAGAATGACATCTAAAGAGGAAACATGCATGTAGGAACACAGTGCTGGATATACCTTCTGTTATCACTTTTCAGCTATAAGGTCGGCTAATAGGAAAGGCAGTCATCAAAATGGTATGATATCTCATTCCTGGAAAACTGTTACTCAAGCAGCAATTAAAATTATGACTGGTGTCATTTTTTAAAAGAAGAATTCATGCCTTTGGAGAGACCAAAAGATTTTGAGTAGCATATGGGAAATGTCCAGCCAATTATAGATCCTCCTTTGCCACTGGGACTGGATCCCTTCTTTCATGTGCTGTTTCTATGGGTTCCAGAAAAAGTGCAGAGTCAGGATCAAAAGAATCACACACCGAGTTCTGTGCACCCATGAGAATGCTAGATGTCTGTTTCTTGGGGCCTAATACCACATGCAATTGGGAAACCGAGTTTCAAGGTACTGTGTAATATACAAGTGTCACAGAACTGATGCACCCAGCCCAAAACTGCAAAAATCCGTTTCCAACAGATTCTGAATTGTACGAAAATCATGAGGAAACCAATGGTGAATAAAAGTCTCCCTGTGCCACTTTGCCTTCGCAATATGTCAGAGAGTGCAGGGCTGATATTCTGGTTAGGGTTAGGGTTTGCATATATTGCTCAGTTTGTTTCTCAGCAAATGTTAGTTTTATTCTCAAGCCAAAATGTCCCAAATGTTCATTTTTGCAGGGGGAATTCACAGGATTCTATAAGAAAAGCCTATTCTTGAACTGATATGGAGTGTGTCTTTATGATATGGACTGGGATCCTAGTGTGTAAAGGTGCTGTTGGGCATCTGCTCACACACACAGTCCTTTTTGGCCCCAAGATTCTGAGCAGTTTGATTTGGAAAACCTGCCGAGTTAATAAAAGGCACCAAGTACAACTTAACATGGATGAAAGAACTACTGCCTGATAGCTACACAGAGTGTCCATCCAAAAGTCCCGGATTGCTTAATGAAGCACTTGAATCCTAGCTTGACATTACACAATATCATTCCCAATCACAGGGCACATTTGTTAAAGCTCAACCTTAGTTTCCTATTTCCCAGCCTGTGCCAACATGCAACCATGTTAAGGTTTGAACTTGGCAGGACTTTTTATAACCGAATATATTTGCAAGCTATGCTACATTCAGAGCAGAGGCTGCATCCCAATGAAAATTCTTATTATCCACCATAGTGGTTCATACGTTCCAGCCAAGTGCTGATTACTGATTCCCTTTTGGTGTCTTTTGATAAAGTACCAGAAATAGTGGTTGGGACACTGTAATGATGTCTAATAAACTGCACATTTATCAGTAGAAATCTTAATCATTTTTCTCCCCAGCTCCCTGGACCTCCTCCATTGTTCAAGGAAGCCTGTCGGTCCTCAGGGCAATGGGTTTGTGCCAGGGCATTGCATGAAGAAAGGGATACTCCTCTGGGAAATCACAAAAGAGCAAAACAGAAATGAGGGGCAACAGAGGTCTCTGCCCACAAGCCCACCTGACAAGTATTAAATGGATTCTGCAGCTTAGCTGAGCCTCAGTAAGTGTTGTTTAAAAAAATGTTGTTCAGTGTTGTTTAAAAAATGAAACATGACAGGGCCTGCATGCCCCAAGAGACAGCAGGTAGGACTGGAAGGAGGAGGAGAAAAAGCACTCACAGATAATTGCTGTAAAACAAGAAGCCCAGAGCTGCACGCGGTGTAAAAAACAGCAATACAACCTAATGACCAGCTAACTATTGGTAATGTTTGACTTGTACCCTCCATCGCCTCACTCTTGAATGCACAATGGTAAAAATGTCCAAATATTTAAAAGGGATCTCTCTCATACAACCCAAAAGCTGTCTTCCTTAATAGGGTTCTAGTTTCTAGATGTGTTGGGCTACAACTCCTGTCCTCTCCAGACAGCATTATCACCAGACAGCATCTGGCTGGAGAAAACTATGTAGAACATACATCTGCCCAGCAAGTTGGTGGCTGATAAATTCATGGATAAAAACCAGACAATGCATACATTGTTTAGGCATAAAAATTATCCTTGATGTAAGATGAAATGATGGCCACTAGCTTAGGTGGTTTAAACAAGTCCAGGAGGATACGAAAGTCTACCAATGACCATTAGACATACTGTAAGTGCAGATGCAAAATGCTGTGCTATATCTGGAGAAAAAGAAGAAAATCATTTCTGAGCACACATTAGTATCTAGCTGATATTAGAACCCAACGTCACCCAACGAAATTGAATGGAGGGTAATCCCAGACAGACCCAGAAGCAGCATTTTTTTCCCCATAGCACTGTTAAACCACACAACACACTTCTACAGGATGCAGTTATGGCCACCAACATAAAACATAAAAGAATAAGGTTCCCAATTTTGTTGCAAGGATTATAGTTTATATCTAGAAATAGACAAAACAGCCTCTCAACTCCAGTTCTTGGAGGCCAACAATGGGAGAGAGCAATTATCCTCATATTCTGCCTGATGACATCCCATAAGTTCTGCTTGACTATTGCAAGAACAAAGATGCTGGTCTGCTCCAGCAGGGGTATTCTTCAGTTCCTACAATCACTGTTGAAAGAAGCTGCTGGGATAAATGGATCCTGGGTTGTCTCTGGACAAAGTTTTCATCATGCAGCTGCCCTGCCTCATTCATACATTTTTACAAGGGTGTCCAGATTACAAAGTCCTTCTTTTGCAATCCTCCCATGTTTTGTTCTGTTTTTAATCAGAAGAACTTCATGGTCTTTGGTTGGATCCCAATGTGTACATCGTTGAAATTTGCACCATGCATGTCTTACTTCATATACAACAGTCTGATTCAGAGTTAAATCAGAAGGCATCTCAAAATAAATTATAACCCAGGATTATAAACTGCCTACCTGGGGTTGCAATAATAGCAGCTGTCGAATAATAGGCCGAAAATGATCAAATGCCTCAAGCTGGAGATTTGGCTAATGCAAAGTTGTGAGATGAAGTACTTTGTAGCAGTGATTCAGAACAGAATTAAATTAATTTAGGCACATTAAGATCCATAATAAATTGTCTTTTACTTGACCTTGTTGGTCAGTCTGCTTTGCTGATTTGATGGATGGACACACACAAAAATGTTACACTATTCTGGAGTCAGAAGCTTTCTCCTGAATGCATGGTGGTGTAACAAGTATTTCAGTCTAGCTTTGCAATGTCTTATATTCTAATTTCCCAGATTTTGTTGGATCATATGTACTGTCCTGTGGTGAAAAGGAACACATACATAGGAAAGATGCCACTGCAGACTGGTGATTCCTGCTTATAATGTCACAGATCTGACTGGGAGGAATTTTATTCTTGGTGGAACATCCTTTTAAACTACCTGCCTAAAATTACCTACTAATAGTAACCTGTAGATTTTTAAGAAGAAAAATCCCCTCTTATCCTTGAATCTCCATGTAAAAGTTAGTTTGTAAATACTATATGACAAAGAGGTGCCCTCAAGATGGAACCCTTAACTGACAAGAGATTACATTTTATTTGCTTGCCAGGATTTAGCAAGGTGTTCACCACAATATTCATACCTATTAACTGGGTCTTATCAGTTCTGGCATTGTAAGGTTGACTTACAATTTTGTCAGGAAAGGTTAAACGGAGTGGGGAAATGAAGGATTAAGTGTAAAATGCACCAAATGTTTTGGATCATACTTGTTTACTGTATTGCTGCATTTCAATTAAAAAAAACTGAATAAAAACGCATACCTTTTCTCCAGCCAAATCAAATACGATGGGCAGTCACATTTCAGTGTAGTAAAAGCTTGACCATATTTATGCTGTGGAAATTTCTTCAGTTCCTTTTCGGTCATTGAGCGAAAGCCCAGAACCACATCAGACCAGAATGGCATCTTCTCCTCAGGAATGGCCTTAAATATTTGCCAGCTTATTAACATGCAAGAGAATAAGAGTGTAAACACAGAGGTTCTGTGGTGTTAAGGGTCCCCCCTGAAATAATTGTTTAAAAACAAGCTTTTAAAAATTCACCAAATAAAACCCTTCAGCAAAGCTGAGTTCCTAATCCACATGCCAATGTGATGTTTAGGCAACACCAGTCAAATTGGATGTGTCAATGATCTCTAACTAAATAGAATGTCCCGCAAACTTTACATCACATCACGATGGAATGCCCCCTCAGAAGGTTCCCTGGCTCCCTGCAAGAACTACATCATCTTGAGGGCACTGCTGTCCAATGGCTAAGCGATCTAGATACCCGGCCATAGGTTTAGTCACTCCAGTAACTACTCACACATAATTTAATTTTATTTATAATCCCACTTAGTATTCGCAGTGTGTGTTTTTAAAACAATCTATCATTTCCACGCTTTACATTTTATACATATTTATATATTGTTCTGTGAAATTTTTAAACAATAATGTTGTATTCTGCTATGCCATATGAAATAGATAGATAGATAGATAGATAGATAGATAGATAGATAGATAGATAGATAGATGATAGATAGAACCTGACACAGCTTCTACATGGTCCATAATTAAACACATCTTTCTGCAAATTTGAATGCATATTTACTATTTATGTGTTACTGTTTATAGATTTAAAATAAGAAAACAGTGAACATTCAGGTATAGAAGTTTGGATACCCTTCCAGTTGATTCAGTGCTACTTTGTTGTTTATTTTTATTTTATATTATATTTCAAATTTAGTCACTGCCCATCTCACTCAAAGATGTCATTGTTGTTGTTGTTGTTGTTACTGTAAAGTTGTTAATCAGGCCTCAAGAAGTGAATGACTCAGTAGGTTTCAATTAGCCACAAGAGAAGAATTCCATAGATGAACAAATATTTGGACCTTTTTAACCTCTGAGGTTGTGACTGTCTACTTTCAATAATCATGGGATCCTCTAAGCACCTATCTAAGCCTTTGAAAATAAAAATAATTCACTCTTATAAAATAGGGTAAGGCTATAAAAAAATCTCTAAATGATTCGAGGCAGCAACTTCAACTGTGAGAAATATTGTTTAAAAAAGTTAAATTTAACTGCTAAAGTCAAGGAAGATAGATGCTTTTGAACTGTGGTGTTGGAGGAAAATTCTGAGAGTGCCTTGGACTGCAAGAAGATCAAACCAGTCCATACTCCAGGAAATAAAGCCAGACTGCTCACTTGAGGGAATGATATTAAGGGCAAAACTGAAGTACTTTGGCCACATAATGAGAAGACAGGATACCCTGGAGAAGATGCTGATGCTAAGGAAAGTGGAAGGCAAAAGGGAGAGGGGCCAACCAAGGGCAAGATGGATGGATGATATTCTGGAGGTGACAGACTCAACCATGGGGGAGCTGGGGATGGCGACGGCTGACAGGAAGCTCTGGTGTGGGCTGGTCCATGAAGTCACGAAGAGTCGGAAGCGACTGAATGAATAAACAACAAAACAAAGCCAAGAAAAACCAAGAACAGGGAGATCAAGAAAAAACCCTGCCAGAACTGTATGGGGTTTTATATGACTTCCCATGTGTGGGATACAGTACATGTGGGCATGACCTAATGTAACATCTGTATCTCTCTGCTTTGAGAGCTTAAGGGCAAGTGGACTGTAGATACCATTCTGATGGAGCTTCTAGACATCTCTTCCTGCAACCGCTGAACACCAGGACCTGGATAACTCTTAAAGCTAATGCACTGTATATGGTCATCTAAAGTGTGAAGCTCCATGAGTTCAATGCCTGATAGAGGGTTTGAACCCCACAGAATAAATCTGGCTACTTACATCTAAGGAATCCAAATAAGGATGAACCTGGTCACATGGTGCCTCTTGGTGGTCAGTGCGATGGGAGTTAAGTCTCCCCTGGCAGTCTTGCCATCTTACAGCTATAGAAGACGTTTGTAGACCCCAGCAGGGGTCACGGGTGGCCATTCTGGGACATGAGCCAAGGACAGCTCTAGAGCAGCTGAGTCATTTAGCTCACCCCTGAATAGCACACAAAAGTGCTCAGAAAAGCATGCGGTGTTACAAAGCATTGGCTACAGGGGTGTCCAAACTTCTGCATCTGCTGTATTCATGGTTTTCTTATTTTGAAACTGTAAGTAACTGGAAGGTGAGACCCCAAGTGAGAAGTCTCACTTGGTGCCCCACAGGCCTAGTTCTATCCACAGATTGGAGTTTCCCAATACCTGAGCTAAAGAAAGGCAGGAAAAAAAGGGTTAATGATAATTAGTAGTTCAGAGCTCTATAAATATCCCACAGCTAGCTGTACAAAATACTGTTTTGTGTACCCAGATGAGGGTAAGGCAGCCTGTATTTGGTTGTAATTCCACATTTGCCCTGGAGCTTCTGAATCTTAGGAGGAGTTTCTGTTATATACATTCTATATAAATGGTATACAGATGAGATTTATAATCAGCCTCACCAGCAAGCTAGTCAAGAAGACAAATGGGCTGTGTTCAATACAACCTTGGGATCTTTTTCCCCCTGTTGGGATATGGCCATATTCAGATTCTTTTCCCCTCCCTCCTCTACATCAGCCCATCCCAAAGTTCCCAAGTCCATCACAACTTTCTGTGTGAACAAAGAGAAGTTCAACTGAACGTAGCCAAGATCAATCCACTACAGCAGCCTACTTCTCACAGTCACCAATCAGTTGCACTGCGGGAGGCCCACAGGCAGGACTTGAGAGCAACTGATGTTACTGGCATTTAATACCAAACCTGCCCTTTGAGTATAAGGTACCATGGGAAGTCAGTGAGCCTCTTATAAATCAACAGCACATTATGAGAATCATAGGCCCAAGACCAGGCTTCTGAAAACTGAGACTCATATTCTTTAAAAGAGAAAAACAAGCAAGTGTCAGTGCAACATATTAACGTTCCCCTAAAGAATTTCCAAAAACCAGTTTAAGGATCACAAAATACAATTCTAAAATAGGTGCTTATATCCTGCTTTTCTTCTGCAGAACTCAAGACTAGGGTTCTCTACTGGACTCCCACCAGTACCATCCAGCCCCAGCTGTATCATATGCCTCCAGAACGTGCCCTAACAGAGAGGGCTGCTCAGCACAGTGCTTGAAGAAATCACAAAGGCGTTAGTGAACTCCATACTTGCCCAGATACCAAGTGAATCCCAGCTTCTGAAGCCTCTGAGGAATTACAGATGGGTAACAGATGGTCAAAGGTCTCCCTAAACCACTGCTTCTGCTGATGAACAGGTGTGCCTGTAGAGAAGAAAGAAAACACATTTGAAATGGAGGGAAACCATTTTAACAAAATCCAGGGAGAGCAGACAAAGATCGGGTTGCACTGAAATCTCTGCGTTGGATACAAACTGGTAATGGAAGGTTTTGAGAACTAAGCAGGGACTCCACACTGGAAGAAGAGAGCAGAGAGATGGTCTTAGCAAATTGCCTCTGACACACAGACCCCAACACACATTATTCCTGCTATTTTGGGAGGCCATCCAGACCTCCAGGACAATTTGGCCAGTTGTAGAACATGTGCATGAGTTATGATCCTGTTGCCAAACACAACTTGTATCATCATCATCATCATCATCATCACCATCACCATCAATAACAACTGTATGATGGAATATAATACCCATGTACAACTAGAATGGCATGTGTAAAATGGCAGGAAACTATTCTTCCCAAGATGCAAGATAAGGTAGACTCTTCCTGACATGGACGATTTATTTAAGGACTTTATGACATTTATTCAGCAAACCTTAATATCGTCCAGAAAAAGTCATAGCCCGTATCACCACACAGAACATGGAGTTACTCTGTGACTTTTAGAAAGGCACCCAGACTTAAAGACAGGCAAATAGTGTCACTTTTTGAACAGATTACGACAGCTCCGGCTGTCTTACTCAAGATGTACCAGTTAAAGAGGCTGGAAGATTGTCCCTTGAAACTGCAGCTGTACTTCCTAGAAAATGGATTTGTGGGCTACAGAGTAAAACTGGAAAAAAGCCATAATATAAACACTTCAACAACTTCATATTTTTGCCTTCTGAAATGTAAATGTTGCTTGCCTGGATAAAGATGTGGGATAAGCATTCCTGCAGCAACGTCACTGGTTGTGTTGGGAGAAAATCTATCGGCCATGACAGACACACTGCAGTTTGTAATGGAGTCTGAAATGCACACCGCGGTGGATAAGCCCATCAGACCAGCACCGACAACTACGATCTTTGCCTTGGCCATGCTCTGCTAAGAGAAAGAGGAAGAAGGGGTCTGAATTTAAAGAAAAAGTTTCTGCATGGTTGCCAAGAAATCTGCACGACATAGATTGATGAACTAACCAGGAGTTGAGTGCAAGTTAAAAGATACTTTTGCTAACAAGATTCCTTACACCATGCAACTTTTTACAATATCTCAACTAATTCTATTACACATATTTCATTCTCTGCAGAAAAAGAAAAAGGTATGGAGGGCTCTTAACCCATAGACTGACCTGCTGGAGTTAAGTTAAGAGCTTTAACATGAGAATATGACCACCCATGTGCTCGGCTGAATGATCCCATCTGGGGGGAAAAAATCTAAACTGGCAACTGACATGATGATCTGCCACAAGGTGGGTTGTTTATTTTAGCTTAATGTGTCATATGAATCCAGCTGTTGTGGTTTGTAAACTATAATAAAATTGGCAAATACAGCCAATTTTCCTTATTCAATAGTGAGTGAGTTCAGAGCTGGAGTTGGCTGCTTGTAGCTGGCATTACTGTATTTAAATACCAAAGCAAAAACTAGGATAAAATAGCCTTTCCTGCCTTGGTGACTTTATCTGTGTTGGGAGTTGGGGGCAGCAGATTGGGGAAAGCTGGCGTAGGAGCATGCAAATATAGATACATTCTCTTCTTTAAACTAAGGCAGAGCCAGACATTATTTGCTTAAAATCAAAGATCAGCACAAAAATGCAAAAGATCCAACTCCAGTTCAAAAAATCACATGCAAAACATGCCACGTGCAAAGGAAACTAGCAAGAGGTTTCACGCTGACCCTGTGCCCTTGACTGGAAGCATCAACAGAGGTGTTCAGAGATGTTGCACTCTTAGGTAAAGCACACATTATTTACTTGGTTAAAATTGCTTCTGCAATGTTTTTATAAGTAAATAATTGGAGAACGGGGTGGTTCTGTTTTGGTTCTTGTGACCTATGATACTCATCACTCTGAGAAAGCTTAACTGGTGTATTAATGCGATATTCTATGTGCAATCAAGTTAACTAATTGGAAGCTACCCAGAAGAAAAGCAAGGTACATCAGGGCTGCTGTGAGATTTTTTTTTAAGCCAGCAGCTGCTTGTTTCCTTCCTTCCCTCCCCAAAAAGCTAACACATGCTGAACAAAAACCTATTCCTGGTTACTCAACTTGCTTAATTTCAACAGTATTCTTTTGTTGACGCAATTATCAGGCAAATGAGCCAGAAACCTTTGCCAATACCTTAGGAACGGCCCATGTCTGCATTGTGTCAGGTTTTAAAGAAGAGCCACCTAGCAGAATCAAAACTTCCCATTTTAACGTAATAAGCAACATCAATTCATAGGTAGGTAGGCAGGCATGGCAGACATGAGATCCGGACAGGACATTCTTTAAGCTCTTCCTCGGAGCTATTGAGGTACATTCCTCCAGTCCATGAGTTGGCAGAAAACATGCTGAGTAATTTGTGCTGTCCCAACAGCCAAGTTCTAATCTGACCCAGGAAGGAGGCTTGCAAGTTGCAATTTTACCGCAGGACAATTGAAGGGCAGTGATTGGCAGATTCCGCCGGCTTTCTTTCCCCTCTTGCCCAAAATCAGCAGCAGGTGGGAAAAACCACCGCCAATCCCTCTCCATGAAAGAAGGGGCTGCCTTGGGTGAATGTGGGCAGGTACCCAAGATGGAGGCTTCAGCTACCTTTCAAGTTGCCTGTGTGGTAGTTAAGCAATAGACTGTTTTCAAAACTAACCCTGCTGACAGGGCAGTGGGGCAGAGGAGGGGTATGTGGTGAAATGGGAGGGAGGGGGTTCGTGTGATGCATTAAGAGCTCCCTCTGCTTCATCCTGGACCATTCTCCATCCCACCACACAGCCAGCTCCAGCGGGCTGGTAGCCTGGAACAGGTCGATCAGCCTTCCTGTCACTTGAGATGGAAGGGAAACTGGCAGAGAACTCTTGTCACTTTCACTCCAGCTCCAGAATATCCCAAATTAAAAATGCTACAAGGGAATAATAGTCTTGTTAGCAAGTGGCTGCACCTGGAACTATCCCAGATGGGCAAAATAGCACTGAATGGGAAAAATGGCACATCCTCCCTTCCAAAGTCATAAAAAATAGTAATAGGTATGCAAAACCCTTTGTTGGCAAGAACAAAAAAAACAATTTTAATACAGTCCTTGGGGACAGAACCAGCAATACAATTTCTTCCCCGTTAAATCAACCCGAAGCCCGCCCCTTTTTCCCCCAGATCCAGTGAAAGACTCTTGAACATTTGGTTAATGATATTCTCTTTGTTTTATTGGTGCAATATAACAGATGAAAGTAATACAACCCTGATAGCTCAGTTTTTTAAAAAACCAAACCAATTTTGTATGAATTTAATAATCATATGAATAAAGTTAATATTTGTACAGAAAACCAATGTGCCCAAGTTTTAAGAAATGGAAAATACACTTCCACTGATGATGTTACCTAGCTGGATAATGAAACATCTGCAAGCAAACAACCAAGCTCAGAGAGCACCAAGAACTGCACAAAATGCACTTCTTATGATTTAGAGATGAAGTTAATAAATCAGAACATTTTGTTTCATTTCTATTGAATTCCTCAATGAATGCTTGAAAAAGGATGGATATCAGGCTTTTTCTGTTGGTGTTTCAAGATGTTTGAGGGCTCTTTGATCTGCATGATTTTGTCATGTTCCTTCATGGCTCTTTTTTGGTCCCAAGTTAATACATAGGATAATACAACTTCAGGAAAAACATAGTAGTTAAATATATGGTTGTGATGCTGAGTTACTGTATACGCGAAAAATATGATTTTGACATTTTATAAAAAGCCTGGCTTCATGTTCAACAAAAATATGTTTTCTATGTAGAAGGAAAGAAATTTACACTCCTGATGTTAAAAAAGGATTCAGGGGATGTGTTCTTTATCACCTAGAACAGTGTTTCTCAACCTTGGCATCTCTAAGATGTGTGGACTTCAGCTCCCAGAATTCCCCAGCCAGCAGCATGCTGATCTAGAATGTCTGGTCTAGAAAACACTGGTCTAGAATGTCTTGGCATTCTAAAAATGAGAAGATGGAGCAATATGTTTCTATATGATCTAGATTTCATCTATTAGAGGATTGAGCTAGTTTTATGTTAATAAAATATTCTCTTTTTTCTTAAAAGTAAAAAAGCAAAAGCGAGAGATTACTTTATCTTAATCATATGTTTAATAACAGGTCCAGTGGTCTACCAGAAGACTGATACTTTGCAAAGGGCAAGTCAGGCATTACACAAGGAGATCCCTCTGCAGAATCCAGGTGTCCAGATTTTCCTGCAGCCTAAGCCAACTTGGCCACAGATGGCAGGGCCCAATAATGGGAGGGGGGGAGGAAGGGAAAGAGACTGTGCCCACATCAGCCTCGACCAGCCAATGTCAGTCCATGACTACATCATTACCAAGTTTATATCATTTGCACGCCACGACTTATATCAGGAGAAGACAGAAAACACTACTTTAAAACTGGAACACCTAAGGAGACAGTTAGGCTGTCTCAGAGTGGGCTGAGGACGAGAGCAAAGCTGCAAGGAGATGCTCTCCAAAACTGTTAGTGGCACATCTTTGTGCCACAGTTAGTAGGATATCCGGAGGAGCCCTTTGAATAAAAGGGATCATTACTGGCTTAGCTCAGTATCACAAACCACAATATTACAACAGCTTTGCAGTGATATGATACTAATAGTGATTTGAATCCCATTTTGTGGTTTTTTTTAAAAAAAAATTCTTTCTTTGTTTTTTTGCTGTGGATCTATCTATAGTAGCTTGGGGCAGGGCACACTGAATAATGGGTACATTTTGTACTTTCCAGGCTTGTCAACTGGAAGATCGCAAGTTCGGAGGTTCGAATCCCTAGCGCACTTGCCCCAGCTCTTGCGAACCTAGCAATTCGAAAGCATGCAAATGCAAGTAGATGAATAGGTACCACTTCGGTGGGAAGGTAACAGCGTTCCGCATGCGTCATGTGGCCACATGACCGTGGAAGCGTCTTCGGACAACGCTGGCTCTTCGGCTAACAAACGGAGATGAGCACCGGCCCCTAGAGTCGGACACGACTGCACAAACGTGCGGGGGGAACCTTTACCTTTATTGGTCAGCTGGAGAGAGAGCACTGATGGGCTCATGATGTTCCCGCCCTGCCCTCTGTGTTCCAATGGCTGCAGGAGTAAAGCCGATCCCACCACCAACTTGCAAACAGTTTGGAGGGATTGAGGAGTGAAAATAGTGCTGTTTGGAAGTGCACTAAGTGTTAACTTGGCAGAGAATTGTGACACTAAGTGTCAATTTGACATGTAAGTGCTTAAAGTACAAATAAGCTCAGAAACACTATCTAAGATTTTACCTTTGCTCCAGACATTAGATTCTATAGTGATTTCATCTTTGATTTATATATGAAGAGACACAGTGTAGGAAACAAGTTGGATTTTTTTAATGGATTTAAACAGGATATCTTTTGCACCCTGTTTAAAAAATAGCTGTGGTCTTGAACTTTCTATGCAGTTTTGCCATTTTACAGATTTGTTTATGTTTCAAAACAAAAAATTGAACTTTGCACTTGGCAAGAAAAAATCCAGTCGATAATTTCCCAAATAAATTACTGGGAAAGGGGTAGCGGTTAAAAGAACAGCTGAAGTATTTGTTCTTTGTCCCTTCTAGGAAAGACTATAGCATTTTTTTTCAATGTGTGTGGATTCCTGCCATATCAATCTATTCAAAAGTCACATTGTGAAAGGTTTGGTAGACCAAAGGACCTTCTAGACCTCTCTGAGCACTTGACAGGGAAGCTTGCAAATTGAGGATGGCTAGCTAAACCCTGCCCACCCCCCATTAACCTTTGCGAGTGCTTTGTTTGCAAGCATTCGTGTTTTTTTTTTATTAAGGTGGGGTTTTAGAACCACAAATATACTTTGCTTTATTTTATTTCATTAACTAGAAAAACCACACAAATGCTGTTGTGGGAATTCTGGGAGTTGAAATCCATACATCTGAATGATCTCCAGGTTGGAGAAGACCGCTCTAGAGAGCATATACAGTGGCCTGATTCAGAGGGTTGACTTTTGGCTTAATATGATATTATAACCCACCCACCCCCAAACACACACACACACACCTCACATTATGTCTTGTGTGTGTGTGTGTGTGTGTGTGTGTGTGTGTGTGTGCCTTTGAGTCAGTCTTGACTGCAGGCAACTGCCTGGACAAGTCCCTGAAGTTTTCTTGGCAAGATTTTTCAGAAGTGGTTTGCCATTGCCTGCTTCCTACAGCTGAGTGTGTGTGACTGGCCCAAGGTCACCCTGCTGGCCTCGTGCCTAAGGTGGGACTGGAACTCTCAGTCTCCCGGTTTCTAGCCTGATGCCTTAACCACTACACCTAACTGGCTCCCATGCACACGTTATGTCTTGGGTTATGTGTAAACCAAGCAACAATGGTTTATTTAACAAACTACAGAAATCCTGGCTTCAAATCACAACCTCAGCTAATGCGTTTTGTTGCTTTAGCATTTTGAGGAAGACTTTTGTTCCCCATCTCCTATTCCAGCAAAGCTACAAGGAAGCTGATGGAACTTCCCACTTTCAATCAGCATTTAGACTTCACGCAGACCCTAAAATGTGGTTAATCTTAACTATAGCTAACACATGTTCTGCCAGCTTCATAATGCAGGATCGAAAGTGGGCTTATTCTCACGAGTCATGAGGGCTGGGTTCAGATGGTATGGTAAGCTATGGCTAATGGTTATGTCAGAAAAGGAAAGGGATCATGAAATCCCAAAGGACTATAGGCTCATTCACATATTGCTAAAGCAATGATCTGTCTTAGACTACTTTCCCACCATATATTTCTGTAATCTGCAGAAAGATTAAAATTAACAATCTACAGCTGTAATTCAGAATCTAACAACAAAAAAGAATAACTCACTTAGCTCAAATAATCAAAAGTATTTGGCTCCCAGAATTTTGCTTTAATTTCCAAATGAACCTTGTGATACCATCATCATTATCATCATCCTATTTATACAATAGCATCCTGAATGTGTCAGTATGTCCTTCTCAAATGGTGGGAGGTGGCTAACAATATGTTAAGCCTACACCAGTATATAACGATATATTAATTTGCAAGGTAGTCTCTAGATTATGTGGAGTCCTTGGTGCTCTCTGAGCCTTGTTTTCTTGCAGATGTTTCACTGCCAGACTAGGCAACATCTTCAGTGTGAAAAGGGAGTGGGACTTGCTCTCTGTTTATATACAATGGCTTGTAAATGTTGTTTACCTCTATGTGTCTGTTGATGGCTGCTTTGTCTGAGTACATACCATTCATAAGAGACAATAGAAAAGCCAGAAGACCAGAACACCTCCTTGCCAGCAATCAACACCCACATATGCAAAGATTAACACCGGGATTAGCACCAGAGGAACAATCAAACAGCACAATATACCCTAATCAAGGAACTATTAACTCAGTCAATCAACCAAGCAGCAAACAACAGCCCAATCAAGGAACTCCTAAGGGGAGAACAACACCTCCACCAACACAAGCAGGACAAGCCATGGTATATAAACAGAGAGCAAGTCCCACTCCCTTTTTGCACTGAAGATGTTGCCTAGCCTGGCAATGAAACGTCTGCAAGAAAACAACAAGGCTCAGAGAGCACCAAGGACTCCACAGGTCAACCCTGAGCTACAAATATTTTCTTCGATTAGTCTCTAAATTAGTGGTCCTAGTTTGCATAGAATACTTTGACTATTTGGGGGAAAACTGATTGTACTTGAGCCATGCTAGCTAAAATATGCCTAAAAAATTATTGGTACTGTCCTTACCACTAGGAAGAAATGCTGCACATGTACCAAGTATGAATAAGGCTGATAATATAGTATACTCTTTATTTTATGAGAAAGCCTTGTGTGGAAGCCTTAAATGACTAAAGCAGGGCTTTCCAAAGTGCCGCCGCTGGCGACACACCCAGCGGTGGCGGCGGCGACACGCGCGCACACGGCGACGGCGTGGGGGTGTGTGCGGCGGCGCGCGCGCACAGCGGCGGCGCGGGGGAGCGTGCGGTGGCACGCACACACAGCGGCAGCGCGGGGGGCGTGCGGCGGCGCGCGCGCGGCGGCAACACGAAAGGGCATATGGCGGCGCACGCGCGCACGTTGGCGGCGCGGGAGGGGCGTGCGGCGGCGCGTGCATGGCGGCCGCCATGCACACGCGCGCCGCCACTTCCGGGTGGTGTGGCGACACACCACGCTGTGTGTGGCGACACACTTTTGTGTCGCGACACACAGTTTGGAAAGCTCTGGACTAAAGTATTGATGGTAAGAACTTTAAAGAACAAGATTCAATGCACTAGACAGTATATAGACCAGAGCTTTCCAAACTTTTCATGTTGGTGACACACTTTTTAGACATGCATCATTTCATGACACACTCTTACAGCAGGGCACGAGGCAGGCACTAGGACCTGCGTGGAATCACAGCAGGTTTGGAGGCAGCAAGGCACAAGGCAGGCACTAGGACCTGTGTGAAATCCTGGCAGGGCAGGTTTGGAGGCAGCAAGGCACAAGGCAAGCACTTGCGTGGAATCCTGGCAGGGCAGGTTTGGAGGCAGCAAGGCACAAGGCAGGCACTAGGACCTGCGCGGAATCACAGCAGGTTTGGAGGCAGCCAGGCACAAGGCAGGCACTGGGACCTGCACGGAATCACAGCTGGTTTGGGGGCAGCAAGGCACAAGGCAGGTACTAGGACCTGCGTGGAATCCTGGCAGGGCAGGTTTGGAGGCAGCAAGGCACAAGGCAGGCACTAGGACCTGCGCAGAATCCTGGCAGGGCTCGGAGGCAGCAGCAGCCGTGACACACTAACGTGTCCCGACACACAGTTTGGAAAGCTCTGATATAAACCCAGAGAAAACAAGGATGGTTTGCAAGGATAAAAAGGTATGGACAAGTAATATGAATAGTGTTGGCCTAACCTACATTTATTTAAACAACCTCTTCTATCTTCAATTGCATTTGCTTACTACTACTTGGCTTTTTTCCTACACTTTGCATAACACCACTTATCCCAAAATTGTGATGGATATCTCTGTAAACATGTATTTGTACAATGCTCCAGACTATAGCCATGTGAATTCAAGTTAATGAATTCAGTATTACAATGTGGAATCAATACTTCTAGTTCCACTCTATGTCCAGAGATAAAAGCCATCCCGATGTCAACATCATAACCTGTACCATAATAAAAAGTGATTTATGAGCCCTTTATTTTCCAAGGACTTACAGTATTCCCTTACTTTCTGCATGTTTCAATCTTGGATTTACGTTTTATTCATATGGCTATTATATCATGACAAAATATATCATCACTAGGAATACTTGTAGAAGGTAGCCTTTAAATGACTGAGCAATAGTAACAAACAAAAGAAAGTTACATGAGAAGAGCCAGCTATAAAAAACTAATTTACAAGAAAGCAAACTGGTGAGGTTGCTCCCTGTTATTCTCGCTGCCCATCTCAGCTACTCCCCAGCTCCCTTGTTTATAATTGAATTTCCTTTGGGAAAATGGGTACACTTCTAAACAATGTTCTGGGCTCCAGATACTCGCCAATTTTATTTTCTAAGGATGCTTGTGGGATCCAGTGGCATTCATGGAAATGAAGACAAAGCTGAAGGGGAATAGTGCTTTACTTCTGCAGAATATTACCTGCTTCTTTTTTAAATTAAAAGAATAGAGCAAGTCAGGCAGGGCAGGAAACTTGCTTTGAAATTTACTTTCTGCAAGGCAATATTCTTTGGGCAGTGTTACATGGTGAAGGATAATTCAACTCCTAAACAATAGTTTATAAGAGCTGTAAAGGCTGGTTTATAGATACAGTACATGTCTATGACTACTCCACGACTGACAGGTGAAATCAAAACTTAATAAGACATTTGAGAGTGGTTGGTTTCTTTAATATATTTTAGAAGCAGCCAGAATAAGAAATGGATTAGAACCATAGTGCTAGGCTGGTTTATAAAGCATCCCTCTCCCCTTCAATTGCCATTTCCTCCCTTGGCAAATAGAAACAGGGAGAAGCCATTTCTACCTGGAAGATCTGTCCTCCTCCCAGCTGAATTTAACTTTTTTAAAGAGTTACTGTGATTACATACAGGCTACCTAAATTATATCAAGTTTAAACTTGTTCCCACTTGCTAGTTTAGGATAGTTGTATTAGCTTAACATTCCCCTTTACCCCAACTAGTAAAGGACTGTAGAAGTTGTTGTTAAAAAAAATCTTAATGGTGAAGATTTGGGGCACTTCCAATCTTCCACTATTTCCATTCCCCAGTACCTCCAAAATGCAGCTGATAGTTGATCAACCATCATGCTAATGGTCAACAACCCTAAAACCCAGATATTAAATGCTACGGCAAGATAAAATAGAATTTCCTCCAATGGGGATTGGGGTAGGCTAAGGTGAGACCAGAATGGACTGATCTATAGTACTGCGGAGCTTCAAAAGCTCTATGGTGGCTTCCCGTTCAAAGCTACGGTAGCAATACATCAACCCAGTTCTAGGATTCTGCCAATGTTGTGGGAGTGGGCAGGTCCAGAGAAGTTCCAAACTTCCATAAAGACCCTCCTGTGAATGTGCCCTTGGTAACGGCTAGAATGGTACATTTGATCTAGCTTGTGCCATTCACAATTCAACAAATCAAGCTCACAATTTTACCCTATCAGATTTTAATATTCTTTCTCTAAGGATGTGGTTAAGCACACCGCCACATTGCCACTATTTTCACACACACCCAAACCCTGTGAAATAAGTTGGAGCGGACCTGCAGGTGTCCTCGCTGTCATTGACCTCAAACTGCTGCCCAATTTTTTTGTTGTTGTTTAGTCGTGTCCGACTCTTCGTGACCTCATGGACCATAGCACGCCAGGCCTTCCTCCACTGTCTCTCGGAGTTTACTCTAATTCATGTTCATTACATCGGTGATGCTATCTAACCATCTCATCCTCTGCCGTCCCCTTCTCCTTTTGCCTTCAGTCTTTCCCAGCATCAGGGTCTTTTCCAGTGAGTCCTCTCTTCGCATTAGGTGGCCAAAGTATTTGAGCTTCAGCTTCAGCATCTGTCCTTCCACATACAGGGGTGCAAAAAGCAGCCCTCCAGTCAGCCCCCCCCCCCCCCCCGCAAAGTGCCTCCTTTGGTGCTCTTAATAAAACCTCTTTCCTTGCAAGGAGGCAAAAGCAGATAAGCCCACAAGGCACTCTCCTCTCCAATCTCCAATGAGAAGTGGGTCTTGCTCATGTATGGGCAAGGGGGGGGGGGAGACAAGCCAGGAGGTGGGAAAATGTTCACCAATGAGAAACTGTGCATTCCCAAATGTGAGTGTCCTACAAATTAAACAGTAGATGGCTTGCAATTACTGTATTTTGTAAATGTTCAGTTAGCCTAATAAAGGTCTTTCCTTCATGTGGATTTTGAACCTTACTTTTGCTTACTCAAAAATAAGCCCCATTTCCAGGGAGTAGCTCCTGTTTCTAAATAAATCCGTATCGTTTTGCTGGAACATTTATGGCAGGTGAAGCTTTCATAGAGATTCATCAGATAGGTGGGTTCTATAGAAGCATATGCTGTAAAAAGATGTTAATCATTAAGGAGGCACCAGACATTTTGTCTATTTTCAGTGCAAAAGGTCAACAGTCCTGGAAATTGCATTGCTCCAGTAAAACAAGAAAATAACAGTTATAAAGAATATTCTTCCCCATTGTACTCCTGCCTGTTAGAATATCCCTTCCCCAAAGCACCTTAATGTCCTCAGGAGTCTGACTGTATAAATAAATCCGTCACTAAACTTCCTTAATGAATGTTTTTGCCTTTCCAACTCTTCCCCAAATGCGGTGCCATCACTTTTCAAGAATATTTCAAGCCACATCTTGCGTGGTTCAAAACAGGAACATCATTCTTCAAAAGACAGTTAAGACAAGGAAAAATGGAAAAGATCTGTTGGTGGTTTGACCAAAATCCGGGAAGAGCATTTTCTCCATTGCTGCAAGAAAATGCATGTTGCTGCAAAGTACAACTTAATATATGTTTCATATACAAGCCTGCATTTACTTGAGAACTGACTAGGTATATCATTGATTACAGTCTTTAAGAACCACAAGTGGTACATGGAGGGGGGGGGAAACAGAAGTACCTTTCTCCACAAAAGAAACCAGATTCTTTCTGACAAGTGCCGCTTTCGCACAGAAGGGTTACGTACAGGGTCAGAGAAGCAGGACTGTGAAGCTTACACAGGAAAACATGGATCCAGTGGGCGGAGTGATCATTAGCCAACCCTACTAGATTCTGATTGGACGGAATGGAGAAGCAGAAAAAGCATTTGCGCGCGCGCGCGCGCGTGCGTGTGTGTAACGGAGAGAGAGATGATGATTGTGATTGTTATTTTTAATCAGAGCAGCTAACTTGTACAGGCAGAATAGTAGTAAAAAACATACAGGAGCTTCAATATGATTTGGTTATGGATTAGCACGTTTTATGAAAGAGAGGTATGCAGTGGGATATCTCAGGGTTCTGTCCTGCGCCCAGTGCTCTTCAACATATTTATAAATGACGTAGATGAGGGGATAGAAGGGAGGCTCAGCAGACGACAAGGGGGGCAGGGGGAGATAACACCTCACAAAACAGGCTCAAGGTTCAAAAGTCTTGATAGACGATGAGTTCTGTTTAACAAAATGCTGTTTAGTGGTGAGAATTGTAAGATGCTGGAGTACAAGATAGGTGGTACCTGACTCGGCAGTAGTATTTGTGGGAAGGATCAGGGTGCCCTGGTAGACCACAGATTAAGCATGAGGCAGCAGTGTGCTGCAGCTGCCAAGAGCCAATGTAGTTTTGGGCTGCATCAATAAATGCAGGTACAGAGGTACAGTATAATGTCAAGATTATGGGAAGTGATAGTTCTGCTCTACACAGCATTGGTCAGACTGCAATTGGAATATTATGTCTGGTTTTGATTGCCCCAAGCAAGAAGAATGCTGAGGAACTGGAGAGAAGAGCAACAAAGATAGTAAAGTCCTTGGAGACTAAATTAAATGAAGGAACATTAAAAGAACTATGTATGTTTAGCCTAAAGAAGAGAAGGCAAAGGGGAGACATGATAGCAGTCTTCTGATACTTGAAGGGCTGCCACAGGGAAGAGGCCATGCATTTATTCTCTGTGGTGCCTGAGGGAAGGACAAGAGCCAATGTCTGTAGCTTGAATCATGTCAACTAGATTTCTATTTTCTCAGTGGAAACGTTTCACTCCTTATCTAAGGAGCTTCTTCAGTCTGAGCAATCATTTTTGCTCATCCTCCATTTATCATCCTCCTTTAGATGATAAAAGGACTTAAAATAACATCTCAATATAACCATGACCTAGCCCCAGGTGTAAGGTCACACAGCTACCTAGAAACATATTTAGGATTCCCTTACCAACTTTGCTCAGACTGAAGAAGCTCCTTGGATAAGGAGCGAAACGTTTCCACTGAGAAAATAGAAATCCAGTTGACATGATTCAAGCTACAGACAATTCCACCTGGATGACTGAGAACCTTCATAGACAGACAAGAGCCAATGCTTTACAGCAGAGCTGTCCAAACTTTTAACGTTGGCGACACACACCAACGGCGGTGGCAGCACGGCCTGCCGTGTCCTGGTCTGTCGCGCAAAAAACCCGGAAGCACTGATGGGGGGAACCGAAAGCAGCAGCACCCCCGCCAATCAGCACCGCCACCGCACCACTGGCGGTGGTGCTGATTGGCGGGGGTGCCGCTTCTTTCGGTTCCCCCATCAGCGCTTCTGGGTTTTTGCGCGACACAGCAGGACACCGCAGGCGACACAGTAGTGTGTCGCGACACACACTTTGGAAAGCTATGCTTTACAGAGAGAGATCCAAACTGGAAATAAGGAGTAATTTCCTGACCATGATAGCTCTTAAACAGCAGAATAGCCTGCCTCCTGAAGCCATGGATGCTCCATCACTGGAGGTTTTCAAACAAAGGTTGGACAGCCTGGGATGGTCCAAGGATTCCTGTCCTGGGGTTTAGGCTAGAAGACTTCCAAGGTTCCTTCCAGCCCTGTAAGTCTATGATTCTATGAACTTAGTCAATTGTAAAAAGGTAAAGGTTCCCCCTGCACATTTGTGCAGTCGTGTCCGACTCTAGGGGCCAGTGCTTATCTCCGTTTTTTAGCCGAAGAGCCAGTGTTGTCCGAAGACGCTTCCGTGGTCATGTGGCCGGCACGACGCACGCGGAACGCTGTTACCATCCCACCGAAGTGGTACCTATTTATCTACTTGCATTTGCATGCTTTTGAATTGCTAGGTTGGCAAGAGCTGGGGCGAGTGCGGGAGCTCACTCCGTCACGCGGGACTAGGGATTCGAACCTCCAAACTTGCGATCTTCCGATCGACAAGCCTGGCGTCTTACCCGCTGAGCCACCACGCCCCTTCCTAGTCAATTGTAGTTCATTTATCAGAGTGAATCTAACCATGGTTTAACATGATGTGGGAGTCAAGTCACTAAACTCACTTTCAAATTCATTTGTCAGAGAACAGTTGCAATTGCTCTGGGTTCACACAACACATAGATTTATTTCTTTCATTGATTTATATCCCACCTTTCACTGAACCACAACCTTGCCACTCAAATTTTAACTTCTGGTATTCTGCAAGTCCAGATCTATCACTTTTGGAAATACAAATCCAACTGTTAGATCTGTCTCCATTTAATTGTTGGAGGGGATGTATTCCCAGAGAATGAAGAATTTAAAGGGGATAAGAAAATGTGCAAAAACTCATGGAGGAGGGGTGACAAAGGGGAACTTCTACTTCTCTATCCTGTTGTAAGTTGTATGAAGTTCTCTCCCCTAAGGTAAAAACAATTGTAAAGTCACCTTCAAGTTGTGTTCAATTCCCAGTAAGAAACTTGCATAACACAGATTCTACTATTATATTGCCAAAGACAAAGGCAATTGTGATGGCCATAAGAAAAAATCCAAAATATATAATAGAACAGTGTATTTATAGGACCAACTGAAAGACTGCGAAGTTTTAAGACCTCCAGAACTTCTCATCAGGACAGGTAAATAAAGGAAAGCAGGGGTGGAAAGAGCCTGAAATTAAAGAGATGAAATCTGCATTTAATACTATGTTTTGGCATGTGCGAACTGGGGCTGCTGTACCCAGATCACTACAAGATGGTAGAAAAGAGTTAGTTTCCTGCATCTTGTTCTTCTCATCTTGTGATTGTTAGCTAGCAATTTCCATTGTCAGTGAACTTGACTTTCCATTTCTCTTTCTTGAATTTAAAAACATTTAATTAAAAGCATTAGTAACTTCAGCTCAAACCATTTAAGAATCCACTGGAAAATGTCTGGAAAAGATGTCTGGTACATTCTGTTTGTGTACACAGTTTAATCAGTCTAATTACACATTAAGTATACTATAGTCAGAGTACAACACATTCTTAAAAGCTGGTGTGGATTCTGGACAAAACGTACATGTTTGCTTTTAGAGGCATGAAAACCCTCACATGCCTATTTCTAGTTTCAAGAGCACCAAATATAGGCTCGCAGAAAACTCGGGAATGTTGGGGGGAGGGACAGAAAGCGATTCTGATTCATCCTGGAGAAGCTGATGGAGAATGGATAGCAAGAGAGAAAGGGCTCTTTCAAAGGCTGGGTTTACCCATTACCCATTAGTCTCTGTTTCCTTTCCAGAAGGAATAAGATAATGAATTGAATTAGCAAGGCCCTGAAGAATCATCAAGGGCTTTGCTCAGAATTAACATGATATGTGCAGAACACATGCAATGGCTGTGCAACATCAGTCATGGAACAAAGTACAAGGGTCCTGATGAAGTACCTGGAGCCTAACCTCACAAAGCTGTTTTTTGTTTCTGTATGTGCTGTTTTCAACATCTCTGATTTACTATATTCTATTTTCATTTGTTCTTGGTTTTCCTGACAATCTCTGCATATTTTCTTCAAAAAGTGTCCATGCCCCCTTCTCCCAAATTTGCCGAGAAGGGTAAATCTCATAAAATACATTTTCCAGACTATGTGCAAGTAATTACACAGAGTTTGAGTGATATGTTGGAGTGTTACTTTTAAGACAATCTGATTTCAGCTGTGCTCTTCCAAGCATATTAAAACTGAATTAAAAAGCAGTATTTTGCTTCCATCTGCATAATGCTTCCATCTAGGACATGGTCCATGAAAGCTATAGAATGCCTATTTCTTTTCCTTAAGTGATGACATTTTTAGGTAATGAGGCAAAATCATAGAAAATACAACTGCATCTTCCATGTACACAGGAATCACTGCAACAGAAAGTGAGTTTTCTCTGCACTGCCATGCTTCCTGAAATCATGAGCTTCTAGTTTATGTCTTCTGGTGCTGGTTGTTGCCGATATAAGGGATTCGGAGAGATGATTTTAAAATACTGTATGTGGGCATAAAAAACAACAGGAACTCTGAAAGAGAACCTTTTCTCTCTCTGTGTGTGTGTGTGTGTGTGTGTGTGTGTGTCAGAAAAAGCATAATTCACATTACTAACTCCAGTTGCTAGCCAGCTGATTCAGAAAAGCATCCTGAACAAGGATCTAGTTTGTATGTCTCCCTTCTTGAGAAGGCAAGAAAATGTCCCAATTACAAGGCACATGGGCTGTCTGTTAAGATGTTGCAAATAAAATCACACAGGGTGGCTAAAACCAGAGGGATGATTTTATCCATCAGTGCCATGCGCTTCTCGGCTTAGCATTTCCATTTTCTCCAGTGCTGCATCATTCTGTGCTGGAAGGGATTTTTCTGAACGGCGTTTTTTGGTGACCTGGTCATCGAGCTCTGCAGCTTCTGTCCACGTATTTGTCAACGGTTTTCCAAGTGTTTCTGGCAGCATCAGTGTTAACACGCCACTCAAGAGGGCCATGATTCCAACAATCAACTAAAAGAAAATAAATGTCATTCAAATGAGGGGGTTCGCTGGAATGAGAAATAATGCAAAAGGATAGTATACCACTGAAATGTGCTCATTGCTGCCACTATGTATTTGTCTGAAACACCGATATCTAGAATCTCACTAGCGATTCTAGGTGGCTTTTATATATGTCTAGTACAAATGATTAAAGCCCAGCTGAAGAAACTTTTAAACATTTTTTTTTAATTCTAAAATGTCTGGCTAAAAATGTATTTTAATCTGCTCTTAAACTGCAACAAAGAGTGGCCAGCCTCAGCTCCAGTAGCAACATCTAGTACAGAGCTTTCCAAACTGTGTGTCGGGACACGTTAGTGTGTCGGCTGCAGTGTCTGGGTGTGTCGAGGCTGCTGCTGCCTCCGAGCCCTGCCAGGATTCCACGCAGGTCCTAGTGCCCTCTTGGATTCCACACAGGTCCTAGTGCCCTTTTGGATTTTATATTTAAATTATTAGTATTTTTTGATGATTGTATATTTGTAGAGTTTTATATTTATTTTAACTGTTGTATTCTGTAAACCGCCCAGAGTCCCCCTTGGGGGAGATGGGGCGGTGATAGAAATGGAAGAATAAATAAATAAATAAATAAAACAAATAAATAATTATCTAAAATACTATTTGTGCATTTTCGTTGGGTGTTATTCTTAGATAGGGCACCTACCTGTGGAAAGAAGATCCAAACACTTGACAGGTAGACACAGAAAGGTGCAACCACACTCCCAGCTCGGCACATCATGCTCCCACTTCCAACAGCAAGGGACCTGCAATGCCCAAAATGGCATTATTCCCTTGAATTGTAACCCATCTTTATGTCCCTTTCAAATGGCTACTGTTGTAGCAGAAAATATTTTCCATGAAGTACTAATGTCATATATTAATACTATTAACTTTACAATAATGCTATTGTAAAGAGAGAGAAAATCTCACCGTACAACTGTTGGATAGAGCTCTGCCGTATACAGGTAGATCAGGCCAAATGCAATTCCGATGGCAAACTTTCCAGCCATATTTGCTAATATACTTACAGTATTGAAATCCTATTACGAGGAAAGAGAATTTGTAAAGCATGTGGAGAGTGAACTCACATTTAGTTTTACACTTATGCACCAGTTTTCAGGTAAGACTTTTTCTAAACATAAAGGAATCCATTTTGCTCATCTAGTTCATAACAGACAATAGTCGGGGTTCCTTTATTGAATAGTTAATTCCAGTTTTCTCTATGTAGCCCCCATATTTTGGAACTCATTATTCCCAGAATTCTGTAAAGTTCCCTCCCTCCTTGTTTTTAGAAGAAACCCTTAAAGAAAGTTTCATTTCACCAGATTCCCAACCCTAAGTAAGTTTTATTAGTATCTATCTCAGGGGAATGTTGATTTATTGTTGATTTACTGTTTCTGTTGTTTTTTATAATTTTGTTTTATTTATTTATTTAATTAATTTTTATCCCGCCTTTATTATTTTTATAAATAACTCAAGGTGGTGAACATACCTAATACTCCTTCCTCCTCCTATTTTCCCCACAACAACAACCCTGTGAGGTGAGTTGGGCTGAGAGTGAGTGACTGGCCCAAGGTCACCCAGCCGGCTTTCAGGCCTAAGGCGGGACTAGAACTCACAGCCTCCTGGTTTCTAGCCCAGCACCTTAACCACTAAACCAAACTGGCTTCTATTTATTCTATTGTAGTGTCTATAATTTTGACTTGCTGTAACCCTCCCAGAGTCTTTTGAGTTGGACAAGCTATAAAAACTGAAAAACAATAAAAGCCATTGTCATAAGCTTTCAGCCACTATAAGAACTATTTGTAACAAGGTTATCAATTTAACTGTTCTTGTAAGCCTAAGGGCTGCAATTTCATTTTTTAAAGTTCCCTCTAAGCATGTTCATAGGAATGTTACATTGGCAAAGGAATGCTAATTCACTTAGAATCATAGAGTGGAAAGAGGCTATTTTGGCTCAATATGGGAAACCGAATAAAGCATTTCAAATTAAATACATGAAATGTGTTCCTATCGGATCCAATAGGATCTAGGTATGAGTCACTCACCTGAGGTATAAGCATCACCACCCCACAGATCACTGCACTCATGATGAGGAATGGAAACAGGGTGTTCCTTCGCCCTATTCTGTCCATTCCTAGGCAGGCAATTGCATAGGCCGGAAGTTCCACAGCACCTGCCATTAGAAAATTCATGTTTTTTAAAAAGTTCTTAACTGCATAAAGACACAACAGCATTGATACTTCCCCACAGTTTTTATCTGCTTCCTATAGAAATAGCTCTTTTTTATTCAATAGACCTGGTAGCGTACTTAAGTCCATGCATTGGCACAAAGGATTCCATATCCCCAACAAATATAAATTGAGTTTGTCAACCTGCTTTTCTTCTCTGTGTCTTCAAGGCATGTTGGTTCAACTCCTATTAATTCCCACCCCACATGTATGCTGACTGGGGATTATGGAAGTTGGAATTAAATCTGAACAACATTGGGTTGGGGAAAGCTAACATAGGCTGTTAAGCCTCTATGTCTCATTCTTCTTCATCCACAAAATGGGAGTAATAAGATTTGGCCTATCTCACAAAGTTGGTCCAATTACTGAATGTAATTAATGGAAATGCACTTGCCATTGAGGAAAGATACTCCAGAGAAATGGAAATTGGCCATCCTCCCCGTCAGGGGAGATGGGCGGTCATATAAATTTAAATAATAAATAAATCTTTCCAACCTCTACAATGTGTCTTTTTAAAGGATTATTTATTCTGTGAGTCTTCAAGACTCAACCATTTCTTTGGACATAACTTTGTAATAGTGACTCAACTTGTAATGTTTATTTAGTGTGGAAGGGAAAACACTTTTAAATATGCCAATTAATTGGTATTTATATCCTGATCCTGAATATATCCAAATAACAGGAACAATCCATATAAACTGAAATATGTTGATGCCCACTAATTTCAATGGAAGGGATCTAAGCACACACTGAACATTCCCTGGGAGGACTTAAAGGTCCTTTATCTTGTCTGAATCATACCCAACAGGTTACTATGATTTTCTCTGCATCTTGTTGGGGGGGGTTAAATATGTACCACAAACCTGTCTTTCCTTTCTTTATTCTAAAGTAACTGTGCAGAAGTTCACTAGATACAGATGTCAACCCTTTGAGGTAGGCCAGGTCAGGAAAGACACTATAAGAATTATTGGAACTCTACTTTACTGTTAAAGGGTATAATAACAGAATCTTGAAAGAAATTCTTTCTCTCCCCTCTTATACCAAAGAGAATCAAGATGGGGCAAACAAGCTTCTTTCTCACTGCCTCCTCCCCTCCAGGCCTAAGATGGTGTTTACAGAATGTTGTTGGATTCCTTCTTCAAGGCCAACTCTACCCTCCTCTACAACAGAGGGGAAAACAGCTCTCTGGTCCCTTGTATATCAAGATTTATTTCCCCTGCCCTTTGCAGTAGCTTGTGGAGCTGTGCGTAAATTTTACTAAAACAAAAGAAACCGACTGAACTTTTAATAATTAAAAGGGATGTATAAATAACAAACCAAGAGAGTGACCTGGATAATTTTCCTATATTGGATTTATAAAAGAGGCTTCTTAAAGTTTTGAAGAATTTTGTGAGAAAGGACAAAGAAAAAATGAAAAGAAATCAAGTTCTACAACATTATTTAAAGGGACTAAAGATCAGGATTGTTATAAGTAAAAGGAAGGAATATAAAGTCGGTTTATTTGATCACAGTTAAAATAGATATGTTATCTCTGGTAACCCTTAATGGACTTTGGCTGACATCAGGACTGAAATGACAAGGCTTTATGGATTTGTTTATAGATAAGAGATGGGATATAGGAAGAAGAGATCATTTGTTGTATTTTAAGAGAAGGTGATACGTTACTAAAATTGTTTATACTTGTTGTGATGAAGGGGGAAGTCACTTCTTTATATATTACTTTTCTTTTTCTTTATTATATTCTTATTTTTTCTTTCTTTTCTATTTTTTCCTTTTATTCTTCTATTGTTTTTGTTTGTATTAGTTTTTACTGTTATAATTGTAATCTTTAATAAAATTACTATAAAAAAAGCTGGAAAGTAACTAGCAACAGTGACAATCTCTGGACATGTACGGTTGTATTTCTGTTCCAAGTACAGTAAGTTACATCAAACAATATTTACCTATGAGAAACAGATTTAAAAATTCATTGCCTCCAAAGTTCACAGAACTGAGGGAGAATACATAATATCCTAAACTCCCAGTGAACCAAATCAGCCAGACTGTAATGGTCCTTCTTGCAATGTGCCAGTTATGGAACAGATCTAAGACGTTGTGCTTCTTCACGGGAGAACTGTCGTGATCCCCCATTCTGCTGGTGACAAGATCATCTTGCATCGGGCACAGTTCAGCAATTTTACAAGGAGTGCTTACTTTATTCCATCTTGCCATTACATTAATTAATTTTTGTGCTTCTTCATATCTTCCCTCTGTGAGCAGCCAGAAAAGTGTCTCTGGGAGCATCCAGCAGCACAAGACAAACGGGAGAGTTGCTACAGAAAGGCAGATCAGATAGACCCACCAGGTCCGTGCCAAGTAGCCCACAAGGGCCACGACCATGATTCCCACGGCAAAAAATGCATGGATGTGCATGGATGCCCAGGTGCGAGCTTTTATGCCCGTGTATTCAGTCACATAAACAAACACTACCACCAAGTAGCCACTTGAAACCTGGGAGGGGAAAAAAGACAGAAAAAAGAAAATGGCTTCAGTCTGGTCTCCCTCTGTAATTAAAAAAAGATGGTCAGGGTTAGCACATGCTCAGAACATCAAGACATCTATCTTAAAAGGGAAAGCGGTCGGTGCTACAGGAATGAATGGAGCAATGATACTGGATACTAATGTGGACACAGTCCAGCCAAAGGATACCCAGGTGGCAAGGTACAACAGCATGGACCTGGGGCAGGGAGGGGTGGTCCAGATTCAAATCTCCTGATGGCCATGACATTTATCAGCTGGTCTTTGGTCAATCGCTCTCTCAGCACACAGTTTTCCCCACAGAAAAGAAATTGGGCAAAGTGATTTAAACACAGGGCAACCCACATTCACTTCCCTGAACTCTTGTGCAATACAAGAATATATAAAATAAGGGGGGAAATTGCCATCTAAGACCCATTATTTAGGAGAACAGAGAGATGAAAAAATTAACCACTCTGCCCTTAACTCTGGCTGGATTGAGACCACGTCCACATTACAGCACTTAAGCAACACTGTCAATTTTTCTGAAGCATCAAGGAAAGTGCCTGAATCATGGCCTTAAAAGGAAGCAGTTGAACTGCATTTTATCTTAATATGATTAAATCCACAGTAACCCAGTTATTTTAATTCCAAACACTGTTCTTTTAACTAGGTTGGAAAATGCAGCAATTTGTACTTTTTGAAACATCGGTTTAAAAAAAAGCAACACAAATAATTTTGTTTGAAAGAAGATAAGCTTGTGCTCTTACCATTGCAAGAAGGAAACGGACAATCACAAAACTGTTGTAGTTAAATGTGAATGCCACAGCAATGCCAAATATAAACTGTCCAGTGCTTGTGAGCCACAGGATGTACCGCCTCCCCAGCCTGTGAACGACAACTGTAATAATAAATATTGCAGACACTGCATTAGACAAACATGCACCTGAACTAACCAGAAACAAGGACGTCCCACCAACACTGTGTTCACTATCAGATCTCTCTGCAAGGTTCAGAAATGTTATGCTTGCTTCCAACAAATTACAACAGTATGGAAGCAGCTGCAACAATGGGAATAGAGTAGGCTTTCATTATATATATTTTAAACAGAAGTGTTTATTTCATAGACCCACAATAACTGTGTTTATTTCAGAGTATATAGTTCAACAAACATGAAAAAGTTTTCTTATTTTATATGGAAAAAGAAAAAGGGAAAGGGAAAGAAAAAACAGAAAAATCCACAGCAACATATAAATACACTAATACACCCAATGTCGTAATAATGAAAACTAGTTGCACATATATATTTGGGTCAAGTTACAAAGTCAGTTTAATAGGGGAAAAATTAAAATTAAATACATGAATTACTAATTTCAATCAATTTCTGATGATAAAATGTTTTTTTTTCAAATATAGAAAGTGGTAAAATATAACTATCCAGAGGGAAAAAAATCTGGACAGCTTAGTATCTCCCAAAGGCATTAGTTCAAATTATATTGTATGCAGAAAGGGCTGCAGACTCATCAATGAAATCTTACTAATTTTGGTATGGAAAATTCAGGGTTTTTCTAAATACTCCTTACCTGCATGTAACAAGCATAAATCTCATTACCCTGCCCTAATGAAAATTTTGAAAAAAAAATTGAAAGAACAAAAAATAAGTACCATATTTAACCAAAATGAGTTAAAGACAACCCCTCCCCAAAAAACAAAGAGTATGCAGAAATCTATCTATCATCTATCATCCATCAATCTATCTATCTATCTCAGCACAGGCAAAATCTGTGCCTGTGCTGATATACCCATCACACTACCCAGCTTCCTCTCTTCCCCACCCGGGATGACCAGCTCCAGCTGAAACCTGTCCTTGACATTTGCAATTGAATGTAAAGGGTGCAATGAATCTTGGAGATCATCTACCCAACCACCTGCCCAGTGAGGAATCCCCTCCTATAGCATACCTGACAGAGAGCCATTCAGCCCCTGTTTAAACACCTCCGGCAGAGGAGAATCCACCACTTCCCAAGGCAATATGTTCCACAGTTGAACACTTCTTACCTTTAGGAAGTTATTCCTGATGTCCAACCAAATGTGTGTACGTTTCACATTTGTGTGTCGGTATGTACATGTAGCTATAGATACACCTTCCAGAAGCCACACCACAAAAAAGGGTAAGGCCAGAACAAAAATAGAACAGAACAGAACAGAACAAAACAGAACAGAACTGCTTATTAAAATTAACTGCCTATAAAATAAAACTCCATTTATAAAATTAACAGATCCCTGCATATTTAGGGATTCTCTCACATATGCAGAAACTACTGACAGACAAAAACATACATATGCACCCAAAGCATAAACATGTATAAACATACTATATAAACATACACATATTCACACCAAGCCACTCTCAGCCCAATCCACCTCACAGAGTTGTTGTTGTGGGAAAAACAGGAGGCAGGAGCAGCAAGAACAGAAATGAAAACAGAGAAAGAGGAAGGGGTAGCTGTGCTAGAAGGAAATAGAAGGGAAACAAAACTGGGGTATTGGTACCTAGACAGGGAAGGATATCAGACCAAGAGAAGCCCTGTCTCGGCATTTCAGAAAGGGTTAAAATTCACTAGGCAAACAGCTCCTAATCTTTAGGCCAGTGTTTCTCAACTTTGGCGGGCTTTAAGCATGCTGGCTGGGGAATTCTGGGAATTGAAGTCCACACATCTTAAAGCCACCAAGGTTGAGAAACACTGCTTTAGGCTAATCTAAAGGCTCCTCCAATTATTTGCACCTCAGCCCATTCCTTTGTTTTCAACCGCACTTTCTATTCTTATCAGGGAATGTAATAGGAGCCCTTCCATTTAGAGGTAACTACAGTACTGCCAATAGGTTTTTTTCAACATCCAGTGAAAGAATTAAGGCAAGATCCTCCTTAGTGTGATACAAAGGTACAAATTATATTAATATTCTTAAATGATCACCCTGTTGTCTAGCACAAATCCTGCTTGATTAATACTACAGTATAGTACATTACTGTAGGGGCGTGGTGGCTCAGCAGGTAAGACGCCAGGCTTGTCAATCAGAAGATCGCAAGTTCGGAGGTTCGAATCCCTAGCCCCGTGTGACGGAGTGAGCTCCCGCACTCGCCCCAGCTCTTGCCAACCTAGCAATTTGAAAGCATGCAAATGCAAGTAGATTAATAGGTACCACTTCGGTGGGTAGGTAACAGCGTCCCACGCGCGTCATGCGGCCACATGACCGTGGAAGCATCTTCGGACGACGCTGGCTCTTCAGCTAACAAACAGAGATGAGCACCAGCCCCTAGAGTTGGACACGACTGCACAAATGTGCGGGGGGAACATTTACCTTTATAGTACATTACTACTACAGAGTGATATACTACACTACACACTACACTACACTACACTAGAGAGCCAGTTTGGTGTAGAGGTTAAGGCATCAGGCTAGAAACCAGGAGACCCTGAGTTCTAGTCCTGCCTTAGGCACAGAGCCAGCTGGGTGACCTTGGGCCAGTCACTCTCTCTCAGCCCTAGGAAGAAGGCAAAACCACTTCCATAAAAACTTGCCAAGAAAACTCAGGGACTTGTCCAAGCAGTCTTCAAGAATCGGACATGATTGAACAGATTAAAAAAAAGAACCTATACTATACTATACTATACTATACTATACTATACTATACTATACTATACTATACTATTTGTGATGATCCTGAGTTATAATCAGTACTCCACACATGAGACACGATGGAATCGTTAGGAATCTTTATTATATCAGTAATCCCAGGTACGTCAATGCTTCAAGTGAATAAGGTTACAAAGATTAACATACGTATACACACTTCTCCTATTCCCTCCCTATTGAGCATTGTAAAACTTCGTCTCGCACCTTGCTTGTAGCTCATTGCTGTCTATGGTTCTGAATATACATTCTCTTCTTTCTGTTTGTTCTGGCTAGAGCTTTCAATTACTTTTTGTCTACGTGTCTCTTGGCTGGCGCCATGTCGCGGATGGTACCCAGGTGGGGCCATACGTGACAACTATACTATACTGTGATGTAAATCGTGTACAGTATTTGGTATATTTACCAGTTGATCTTAATGGAATTTTTATTACTGTAATTTCTAACCAAGTAGAATATCAAACATGTGCTAATTATCATTGGCGATCACTCGTAGCCGAGTAAGATTGTCTTCCAAAGGTAAAATTTTAACGGTGGATCTGTAAGTGGCTATAAAGGCCAATTCTGGATCCGCACAACCTCCCACAATGAGGGCATAGGTTTCCGGGTGGGAGACGGTCATGATGAGGGTTTGCCTGACGTGCCTTCCTTTTAGCTCTTTTCTCCCTTTCACCCTGTACTCGTGCTTCGTCAAAGTCCATAGCGCCATTAATAAAGGATGACCTCCAATTGAAACGCTCATGAGTTAGGGCTTCCCAGTTCTCAATGCTGATATTACATTTTTTTTTAAAATTAGCTTTGAGAGTATCTTTGAATCTCTTTTGCTAATTATACACCTATTTCATCAAGGTTATGATATTGGACTACAACCAGGAGACCCAAGTTCAGGTTTATCTCCACCATAGAAGCTCACTGGGTGACTTGAGGCCAGCCCTCTCTCAGCTCAACCTCTCCCACAGGTTTGTTGTGGAAAAAACTGGAAGAAAAAGTGCCTTGGGCTCCTGGAGGGAAGGTGTGATATAAATCTAACAAATTAAAATAAATAACAAATGTGTTATCTGGTCTTGTACTAACAAACACCAGAAGATACTTACAGGCATGAAATCACTCTATTATAATAATAATGTTATTTTAAAAGTAGCTGGTATTACTTTTCCCATCAGAGTTAACATAAATACATACAGAAGATCCATGTTCAATTTTTAAGAGCTCTCTACAAAGCTTACACCTTTTCTTGACAACTGAAACTTTTATTCCAGCCCAGCAACAGCTTCTACTTGTAGAATCCCTTATATCAGAGCTTTCCAAATTGTGTGTCGCGACACGTTAGTGTGTCGGCTGCAGTGTCTGGGTGTGTCGCGGCTGCTGCCTCCGAGCCCTGCCAGGATTCCACACAGGTCCTAGTGCCTGCCTTGTGCCCTGCTGCCTCCAAACCTGTTGTGATTCCATGCAGGTCCTAGTGCCTGCCTTGTGCCCTGCTGTAAGAGTGTGTCGCGAAATGATGCATGTCTAGAAAGTGTGTCACCAACATGAAAAGTTTGGAAAGCTCTACCTTATATAATAAGCACAAATTGTGCATACTTCTACAACTGCAGTAGACAACCTGTGGCATTCCAGATATCGCTGAACTACATCTCCCAGCATGTCTCACTGTTCTCCATGCTTCCTAGGGGTGCTGAGAACGGTGCTTCAGCTGCATTTGGAGAGCCACAAGTTGCCTAGCGCATTCTAGAGATGCTGTGAAAGGGATGATAAGTCTATATTACTATCCCGAACACATGTTTAGCACTATGCTCCATGAGTGCCTATCTTATATTTGGAGTGGTTTGAGTAGAGGCTGGACTGAAGTCACAAAGATTCCCTCCCAATTCCCACGCCTCAGTGTTATTGGTGCTGCCAAAGCCAAAATTCTAAGCTTCCCATGGAGAGTCATTTCCTCATGTCAGAGCCCTGATGGGGTTTCCTAGTCTGGCAATGAAACAGCTGCATGAACAGCACCAAGAACCCAACTGAATGATGAACCTCATTTTGACATGCTGTCAAAAGATTGCTTTTGCAGGATGTTACACCCAGCAGAGCACTACAGCCCACAGGCTCATAGTTCTGCACATACATTTTTTCCTCTTGTCCTTGGATACCCCTGAAAGGCTTTTCTACTTTGTTTTTCCTTGAGATGTTTGTCTAAAACTTACAGCAGGCACCATCCACGTAGAAGCATGTGCTGCCTGGGCAGCAAATGTATATAGTGGGAAAGCAGTTACATCAGACCATAATGATGTTGTAATACTTTCGTTCCTGTGCCAGGAAGGTTTATGAACTTTCACCCAGAGGGATCAAAATCAAGAATTGGTAGGCTGTGAGCAGAGAAAGAGTAAGAGTCCATTAACTCTTCGAGCCATCTACATTTTTGAACATTTTTTCATTTTAAAAAAAATCAATATCCACTGTTCTGTTAGGGAACACTAAGAAAGATAGTAGCAGCCGCATGGCCCTGGTCATATTTGCATGGCATGACAAGTATAGTCTGGGCCGTCCCAAGTAATAAGTCAACTTGACTGGGACACTGGATCACAAGTTATCTTGGTAGCAGCCATCTTCGACAGCATCCCAGCTATCTGGCTAGCCAGCTAGGATTTCCTGCCTTCTATTTAAACCTTTGTAACACTTGCCTTGGAATATCTCAAAGTCAGGGTGGCTTAGGAGGAAATGAGGGAAAGTGGTCCCTAAGAGCACTGGAGCTTCATACTTCAGCCAGATGCAAGTAAAGTGGAATCAACATCCAGAAAAGTGTTTACTTTTTCCCCAAAGGATCAGAAATTGAACCCATGTTTACTGTATTTATTGTTCTAAACGTTCATGCTGCTCTGTGCTTTCTGCTGCAATATATGGCTTGGTTCCCTTGTTTCAGCAACTGAAAGCCATAATGGGAAGTGAATAGATTAGGCAGCCTCTTGTTCCTGTTGAGATCTAGTATCGATAAGCAATATCTTATTGCTTTTTTTATAATGACTGAATGGCGTGAGCTGGCAAGGATGTGTCAGCTGGGAAGAAATCCAACTGACCACAGAGAGAAATACATTCAGCACAGTTGGAAATAAGGCCCAATTCAGTTAGGACACGGAACTGGTAAAAACAATTAATTCGTGCAGCTTTGTACAAAACTCGCATCTGATTTAAACCAGATTCCATTATCTACATTTGCAACCATAGCACACTAGGAATCAACTAGCCCAATGGGAAATAATGCTGATATTGCACAATTAGCGCTAAATGGCCATAGTTTAAATAAAACCCTAGGTATGTGCAACACCACGTATGAAAGCTTTATTTACTTGCTAGATATCAGACTTTAGACTAGCTCAAATGTGGGGTGTAAAGATGAGCAGCAAAATTCCTTAGGAGCTGAAGGCCAAGAGTCAGTGAAGACAAAATATGTCTGCAACAGAGAAAGTGCTGCATTAGGAAGGTTCTGCACTGAGTGATTTGCATTACGTTAACTCAACTATTGCTCCAGAACTCTCTGGGAAGCACAGAAGAGGACATCTTCCCAAGGTAAGTCAGCTCAACTCTGGGGAGCCAGGAGATACTAAGCCTCAAGTCCCCCAGTTACTTTATGCAAAGTCCATACTGTACCTGTCTGCAAGATCTCCAAAGATCACAGCTCCAAAAAGGACTCCCAGCATAAAGGTTGGCTGGGTTAATTTTGCAAGCCATTCCTGCTGACAGACCAAATCCCACTCGGTTACAATGGTGCTCTGCCAGTGGGTGCGGTCGTAGATATATCCATCAGTGCACAGAAAGTCAGTCTTGTTGCCACTATATTCATAGATAAATCTTGAAGCATCTTCTCGTTTAGATCTGCTGCACTGATTAAGCTCCCAAATATCTCCATTTTCCAGCTGGACCAAGACGTAGCTTTGCGTTGATGTCCAGAGACCCCAGGCATCCTCTACTTTTGAACGAGATGAATTGTAAATGAGGACACGGCTCACATTTCCAGCAATGCTACATACAAACTTTGGTGTAACGGCTAAGAAGACAGAGGCCAAGTAATGGATGCCACAAGAAATGGATTGGAACACAGAGGCAAAGTAAACGAACGCCTGGTATCTGCAGAGGAGGACAGACAATTCACTGTATTTACCATTTATAGTTTCATTGCTTCAGAAATAGTCCTATTTATTTTGTGACTAATATATTTTAGTGCAGGTTTTTAAGCACAGGATTAGTACTAAAGGGGGCCAGCATAACTTTTATCTCATTTGGGCACACAGTAAAACTATATTGCCATTTTGTCAGATATTTTGAAAACAATTTGCCAGAAAAGTGATTTTAAAAGAATCTGAAATTTGTTTCCCTGGATCCAAGTTCCAGCCTAAAGTGCAAGCCAGGGCAGCAGGAAATACTTTCATAATATTTATATGAGGGTTTAGCAAGATGCTTCTGCTGTGGGCTTCTTTTTCAATTCCCAATTAGTTTTTATTCTCAAAATATTTTTAAATGTTTGTCCAAAGTAGCTTCTGCAAGAAAAGAGTGAGGTTTAATAAAATGGACTATCTGCACATGGATCCAATATGCCTTGTTCAAACCAAATGGACAAAAGTACAGAAAAAGATAAAATAAAACATCTTCAACTCTCCCTGAAGGGAAAAATCTGTGTCTAACTAAAGCAAATACCAAATTTGACTGTGACAAGAAAGGCTAAATCAACTTTCCCCATTATCCAGATTTCAGTTTAAACATAACTTTCTTCCTTTTCCATATGAACATTTGTCAGACACAGTATCCCATAACTTGTAATAGTGATCTTCCTCAGACACCAAGAAAAGGTGGAGAAGGAATCGATATTTAAGATCCAATCCGTTGGGGGATAATACTTCAGCCATGTCCTCAGTAAACCCTGGCATCTCCAGCTGTGATTTGTGCTTTTCCACTGCTGTGCAACAGGCCAAAATTCAACTGGAGCAAGTCTCCCAGTCATTGCATGTCCATGCCAGGAAATGCTTGACCTATTGAGCTTCTAATGATCATGCAGTTATTAAAAATGCTGGAACTATTACAGGATTAAAAGATCACAAACAGGGTGACCACCGTTTAATGCATTTATACAGCTGCCCCATAACTAAAATTCTCTGGAAAACTCATACTCATAGCAGACATGGATAGCCTAATTTCCGAGGATCAGCCTGTTTCTGAATATGGACAACTCCATGCCTTCCACAGCAGGACAGGATGGAAAATGATCATGTAGTGATAAACTTTATGGTAACGTTCTGGTACATGGGCACAACACTGTTAGCCACATGGGGCATAGTATTCATAGAGGATAATAACATCTTATTAGAATTAAAATATTCCTTTGATTTTCCTGTGAATCAGCCTCCTCGCTTCACCATAAATGGGGGGAAAGGAAATTGCCTTCATTTTGAAATGTCAACATGGGGAAGTCCGGATGACAGTATGACAACACCTATTTTTTGGTATGGCCCAACAGTACTCCCTAAAGTATCTGGTAAGAAAGAGAGGCACTTTCCGAAAAATATTCCCCTCCATGATCCTTTTTATCAAGGTGTGCAGCATTCTGATCCGAAGCGCACAAAGGTGCTTCGGATTTGGCATGGCCCCCTTTGCTATACCTGTCAGCAGCTCCTTAAAAGAGCTGCAGCTTTTCTTGGACTTACATGATAGCTGTGCAAGCACAGGGAAACACACATTTGAGTTCAGTTGGCATTAGGGAGGCCATGACAGGGTGCCCTCATTCTACCAGATGAGTTCAGTTTTCTGAGTTGCTGGCTAAACCCAGGATATCAGAGATGGAGCATTTTGCTTGACTGGTCCATGCAACATTCCCAAAGAGGCCTTTCCAAAATCCTCTATAGTTTATAAATAGGGAATGAGGGAGAGGCTCAGATGGTCTCACTCTAACCATTCTCTCAGCAATAAACTCCAAACATGTGCCGGAATCCAAGAGCTTATTCAAGAAGGTAGCAATTCAACTCAACTCAACTCAAATCAAATCAACTCAGATCAACAAGAATAACTAGTCAATTGGTTTAGCGTAGCTGACTGTACTGAACGGGATTGTGGCCGTACTTCATTCTCCTGGATTTCCCATTTTTGTCTAGAGATTTGGCTTTGTTGGTTTAATAGAGGACTTTCTCTACAGGCAAGATTACAGAGTTAAAACAGCTCTCCTTTCTTTTCTAGGATTGACACAAGGTTTATAAATGTCTGCACTGCTGGCTTCAAGGCAAGAAGACTGAAAGCATCTTCCTTTCTATTTTCCCAAAGCTTTTAGCTAGGCTGACCATATTTCCTTGAGACAAAAACGGGACATTGGGATGGCAAAACGGGATGGGGTCTTATGTAATATTCCGTATTCATGAAAAAGACAGGGGTCCCCGCCCCCAGTCCGTGCGATTGGCTCCCGCCTGCAAACCCCGCCCCCGGTCCGCGCGATTGGCTCCCACCTGCAAACCCCACCCCCGGTCCGCGTGATTGGCTCCCGCCTGCAAACCCTGCCCCCGGTCCGTGCGATTGGCTCCCACCTGCAAACCCCAGCCCCCGGTCCGCGCGATTGGCTCCCACCTGCAAACCCCGCCCCCGGTCCACACAATTGGCTCCCGCCTGCAAACCCTGCCCCCCGGTCCACGTGATTGGCTCCCGCCTGCAAACCCCCCACTTTGCCACACACTGATAGGCGGGAGGGCTTCCTCTTCCGGGCTGCCTCCAATCGGCAGCTCCGGCTCGGATCCTCCTTCCGTGCCATTCCCGCCGGTTTGAAAAATGGGACAAAATTGAGATTTTTATCAAAATGATGGGACGGTTGAAAAATGCTAAAAAAATGGGACTGTCCCATTCAAAACGGGACGTATGGTCAGCCTACTTTTAGCTGAAGAGAGAAGTCCTTGGTAGAAGGGCAAAGACAGACGAGTGTATCAGGAAAGTCAGTCTTATGATCGGCAACTTATCACATTCCCTTTTTTTGAGGGGGGGGGTATGGAAGAAAGAGTCTGATTGGGAGCTTTAAATTACCAAGCCTCCAGCAAGCAGCAATTTCATGTATTCATGTTTTTTTAAAAAATAAAAATGTAAAATAAGTTCTTTATTCTAATTTTACTGCATTGTTTCTCTCAACCCTGACTTTAGAGATATGTTTCTAAAACACCTATCTTGTCTTCCCACAAAAGAGTGCAGCATGCTTTCAGTGCAAATCTAAACATTTCTATTGCAACATTATTTACCAAAAATACAGCCCATGATTTAAAAGAGGAGTGTAAAAAGTATGGCTTGAAATTTCCAGACCTTCCAGGACTGGGTGAGACTAAAAATTTTAGCCTTTTTAAAATATTTAATTTTCAGGAGTTTAAAGGGCAAAATGTAGAGGCCTAAGCCACCCATTTCACAGCTTAGAAGCCTGAGAAGTTTAGCTTGACTCCTTGTGACTTCACGGCTGAGTGCCTGTAGTCCTAACTATCCAGAACAATAATTGTGGAAAGTCCCTTTTGCTGCACAAAGCCTGATGCATCCTTGAGCTAATGGGAGTTATACACTCCATAGTTGGCATTCCTCTGAATATTGTGTAGTTTAATCACTCTGGAATCAACCTTCTCTTATCTGATCTTCTCCAGATGTGTTGAACTACAAGATTCATAGTTCTCAGTCAGTGTTACAATGGCTCCCCAGCATGGAAAAGGCTGTTTTAAACAGTGGCAATATTAGATTACTATTACATTATTTCATACATCACATTCTTCTTGATGCTTAACTTACTATGACATGACTAAGTAGCCATATGTTTGCTCATAATACCTCAGTAGTTTTTATCAACTTACTAATATAAAATATGTCTTGGCTAGTTCTCTGTAAGTCCACTGTGAAGGAAACAGAAGAACTTCTGTCCCCAAACCCCAAAAATGCTACGAACAGCAGTGGAAAATTACCTCAAATCTGACTTCTTCTGCATTTCTGTACCCTCAAGTAGGAGTTTTGGCTCAAGATAAAAAGAAGCTAAATCTAACTTTAAAATATTATTTTAGAACAGAAATTATATCAGGCATGTACAATTGTGTTTTGGTTCAAGCCTATACTTAATGAGTGATATGCCAGAATGCCAGAAGGTGCATTTGAAAAAGTGGGTGGGACCCAAAGTAAATGTACTTCAAGTTAATTAAAATTTAATTGAGTTCCCTTAATATGATTACTCCCATTTTAATAACCTTTCCTTCCATCCTAATAAAATTATAACCAGCAGCTCCAAAGCATTGATCTAAGGCTTTCTCAAGCCACAAGTTGCAAAGTCTTACTCTGAAGTTTCAGAGTTGCAGCACAACACAGAGGATCATAAAAACGTAACATGAATGAAGTTTTCAACCCCAAAATGCTGATTCAGAATAGGTTGCTATGCTATTGTTGTTGTTCAGTCGTTCAGTCGTGTCCGACTCTTCGTGACCTCATGGACCATAGCACGCCAGGCCTTCCTGTCCTCCACTGTCTCTCGGAGTTTACTCAAATTCATGTTCATTACATCGGTGATGCTATCTAACCATCTCATCCTCTGCCGTCCCCTTCTCCTTTTGCCCTCAGTCTTTCCCAGCATCAGGGTCTTTTCCAGTGAGTCCTCTCTTCTCATTAGGTGGCCAAAGTATTTGAGCTTCAGCTTCAGCATCTGTCCTTCCAATGAGCAGTCAGGGTTGATTTCCTTTAGGATTGACTGGTTTGACCTCCTTGCAGTCCAAGGGACTCTCAAGAGTCTTCTCCAGCACCACAGCTCGAAAGCATCAATTCTTCGGCGCTCAGCCTTCCTTATGGTCCAACTCTCACAGCCATACATTGCTACTGGAAAAACCATAGCTTTAACTATACGGACCTTTGTCGGCAAGGTGATGTCTCTGCTTTTTAATATGCTGTCTAGGTTTGCCATAGCTTTCCTTCCAAGGAGCAAGCGTCTTTTAATTTCATGGCTGCAGTCACCGTCTGCGGTGATCTTGGAGCCCAAGAAAATAAAATCTGTCACTGCTTCCATTTCTTCCCCTTCTATTTGCCAGGAAGTGATGGGACCAGATGCCATGATCTGGGTTTTTTTAATGTTGAGTTTCAAGCCAGCTTTTGCACTCTCCTCTTTCACCCTCATCAAGAGGCTCTTTAGTTCCTCTTCACTTTCTGCCATTAGGGTGGTATCGTCTGCATATCTGAGGTTGTTGATATTTTTCCCGGCAATCTTAACTCCGGCTTGTGATTCATCCAGCCCGGCATTTCTCATGATGTACTCTGCATATAAGTTAAATAAGCAGGGTGATAATATACAGCCTTGTCGTACTCCTTTCCCAATTTTGAACCAGTCGGTTGTTCCATGTCCGGTTCTAACTGTTGCTTCTTGACCCACATACAGGTTTCTCAGGAGACAGGTAAGGTGGTCTGGTACTCCCATCTCTTTAAGAATTTGCCACAGTTTGTTGTGATCCACACAATCAAAGGCTTTAGCGTAGTCAATGAAGCAGAAGTAGATGTTTTTCTGGAACTCTCTTGCTTTTTCCATGATCCAGCGAATGTTGGCAATCTGATCTCTAGTTCCTCTGCCTCTTTGAAACCCAGCTTGCACTTCTGGTAGTTCTCGGTTCACATGCTGCTGAAGCCTAGCTTGTAGAATTTTGAGCATAACCTTGCTGGCATGTGAAATGAGTGCAATTGTACGGTAGTTTGAACATTCTTTGGCATTGCCTTTCTTTGGAATTGGAACGTAAACTGACCTTTTCCAATCCTGTGGCCACTGTTGAGTTTTCCAAATTTGTTGGCATATTGAGTGCAGCACTTTAACAGCATCATCTTTTAGGATTTTAAATAGCTCAGCTGGGATACTGTCTTCTCCGCTAGCTTTGTTGTTAGTAATGCTTCCTAAGGCCCACTTGACTTCACTCTCTAGGATGTCCGGCTCAAGGTCAGTGACCACACCATCGTATTTATCAGGGATATTAAGATCTTTCTTGTATAGTTCTTCTGTGTATTCTTGCCACCTCTTCTTAATCTCTTCTGCTTCTGTTAGGTCCCTGCCTTTTTTGTCCTTTATCATGCCCATCTTTGCACAAAACGTTCCCTTGATATCTCCGATTTTCTTGAAGAGATCTCTAGTCTTCCCCATTCTATTGTTTTCCTCGATTTCTTTGCATTGTTCATTTAAGAAGGCCTTCTTATCTCTCCTTGCTATTCTCTGGAATTCTGCATTCAGTTGTTTATATCTTTCCCTTTCTCCCTTGCCTTTTGCTTCCCTTCTTTCCTCAGCTATTTGTAAAGCCTCATCAGTCAGCCACTTTGCTTTCTTGCATTTCTTTTTCTTTGGGATGGTTTTAGTTGCTGCCTCCTGTACAATGTTACGAACCTCCATCCATAGTTCTTCAGGCACTCTGTCTACCAGATCTAATCCTTTAAATCTATTCCTCACTTCCACTGTATATTCATAAGGGATATGATTTAGGTCATACCTGATTGGTCTAGTGGTTTTCTCTACATTCTTCAATTTAAGCCTAAATTTTGCAATAAGAAGCTCATGATCTGAGCCACAGTCAGCTCCAGGTCTTGTTTTTGCTGATTGTATAGAGCTTCTCCATCTTTGGTTGCAAAGTATATAATCAATCTGATTTCGGTATTGACCATCTGGTGATGTCCATGTGTAGAGTCGTCTCTTGTGTTGTTGGAAAAGAGTGTTTGCTATGACCAGCGTGTTCTCTTGACAAAACTCTATTAGCCTTTGCCCTGCTTCATTTTGTACTCCGAGGCCGAACTTGCCTGTTATTCCGGTTATTTTTTGACTTCCTACCTTAGCATTCCAGTCCCCTATGACTCTTCCCCAGTAGCATTTTGGACACCTTCCGACCTGAGGGGCTCATCTTCCGGCGTCATATCTTTTAGCCTTTTGATACTGTCCATGGGTTTTCTTGGCAAGGATACTGGAGTGGTTTGCCATTTCCTCCTCCAGTGGACCACGTTTTGTCAGAACTCTCCATCATGACCTGTTCTTCTTGACCTGACTTCATTGAGTTACGCAAGCCCCTTCGCCACGACAAGGCAGTGATCCATGAAGGGGTGCTATGCTATTACATTATCATTATTAAGATTTGTGAATGCTTAATCTTCAAAAACGAACTATTAAACCTACTTACTTGTATCTGACATGCTAAGCCTACCAAGTTATATACTGTGCCTCTTATCTCTCTCAGTACAAGGGCTGGAAACTATTTTGCAGGTTGTGATACAGATCCCAATCTACACAAACCAAAGGTAGGTAGCCACCTATGCTCCCTAAAATCTTCTCCCCCTAAAATCAGGGCATTTAGGAGCAATATAGGTTGGAGTATAGGATGCTGCTGAAACTTGAGATGAATCCTTATCTTCTCCAGCAACCCAGCAGCCTCAGAAAAGCTTATCATAGACATAAATGGGAAGAAGGGATGGAAAAGTTTCCTGTCCCAGACTTTAACTTTGCTTGTAATCCTTGCTGTCTTTGAAAATAAAAGAGCAAATATGCCTTCATTACACAAGGGCAGGCCAAAAAAACCCATTACTCACCTACTTGCAAAATAACAGAATAAACGCATAAAACCTTTAATGCAATTTTTAAGCAAGCTAAACTATGTGAAACTGAGATGACATGTAACATTAAACAAAGATTTTGTTTCTCCTTCAAGTCAGGAAACTTTATACCATCCCATGAAATTTGTGAGCATCATAATTATTTTTTCCTTTTTGGTCCATCCAAACCACTTTATCTGGAAACGGTGTTGCTGCAGACAGAAAGGTTATTGTTGGGCAGGACACATTTAAAAAGTATTTTCAGGAGAGAATTCTTCTAATAACAGGTCACCTAAAGTAAGTACTTCTGCAGAATAACAATTCCCTACCCAACGAGAAGGGGAAGCCAACAGGTAAAGAGAAAAGATTATTCAGCAACGGTAGTAGGATCTGTTCTGCAGGAGCCGATATCAGCGCTGGGATGGTTACAGTAGTTATAAACATGCATAGCACACTGTGTTCTTTCTTATTGGTTAATATATGTTTTTGCCTTATATAGTTAAGCTTTACCTTTTACCACACTGAGCGTGGTGGCTCAGCGGGTAAGACACAAGGCTTGTCAATCGGAAGATCGCAAGTTCAGAGGTTCGAATCCCTAGCCCTGCGTGCGGAGTGAGCTCCCGCACTAGCTCCAGCTCTTGCCAACCTAGCAATTCGAAAGCATGCAAATGCAAGTAGATGAATAGCTACCACTCCGGTGGGTAGGTAACAGCGTTCTGCGTGCGTCATGCTGGCCACATGACCGTGAAAGCGTCTTCGGACAACGCTGGCTCTTTGGCTAACAAACGGAGATGAGCACCGGCCCCTAGAGTCGGACACGACTGCACAAATGTGCGGGGGGAACCTTTACCTTTACCTTTTTTGCACGTACATAGGCACTTTGTTCTCTGTATGGTCTGAATGGTCATTTCCCCAGCCTAGAATATCCTGACATGCATTTCCTTTTACATGACCTCTCCACTGAGAGCTAATGGGGAAAGGCCTTCATTCAGTACTGTTTTTTTTTAATGACCACCAATATACTTTTACTAAATGTTATTAATGCCTGAATATTCACTGTGTTTCTTTTCATGAATTGCGAAACTGTCTGAAAAGGAACTCAATACGCAACCAGTTTGCCAGGCTACAGAGTCCAAGCTCTTCATCATAGATGTTCCTTTGTATGCTTCTGGATGTCACGGGAGGACAACTTTAGTCACTTCTTACGGTAGGAATGCTGTAGAAATACAGATTTGTGAAATCCGTAAAAGTACAGATTTGTGAAATCCATAAAAACACCTTCAGCTGACTGAGCTGAGAATGTCCAGTCAACATGGCAGCCTTCCTCAGCTGGATATCTGCAATCCAGGGGTGTGGAGACTTAGAGACTAAGACAACTCTTAGACTTCTGAGCTAGCATAGCTAGCTTGAAGAATGCCAGGCTGAAAAAGAGTAATCTTTTGCAGAATAGATTTGGGCACTCCACTACTTGCCACACAGGTAATCCACATATTACAAGAGTTAATAATCTTCAGAACAGATTAAAGTAAGAATTCAGGAAATGTAGGGCTTAATACATCACAAAGCCAAAACACTTTACTGAAAAATATTTTTTTATAAAAAAGAAGCATGCACAGCCCCAATCAGAGGTGCTGGTGGCAGCTTCCCATCAAGCTAAAATATAGTACTAGTTGTGTTCAGTCACTTGTGCGTTAAGTAAGGACATACTATGATTCCATGAGCAGTCTTATCTTAAAATTGCTTTACAAATGATGTGTGTATTAAAGAAATAACTTGTAAATTCTTGTTGAAATAGCTCCTCCAGGCACTGGGGGAATTGTAACTAGTTGGTATGAGAGGAAAGCATAACTGGAAGATGCTAAACATCTTCTGTTTAACCACATTGCACAGCAGAGTCGTTTGGGATCGCCCAAAAGTTTCTTATAGCAAATATTAAATTCTAGACCAACTTCTGCTAAGGAAGAACTATATATGGCAGACATGACTAGAGAACGTTGCAGAGGATGGCTTGGACATTAATGAAAAAGACAGTGGTCCAAGACCTTAAATTAACTTAGTACCCAGGTTGGGAGGTTAAGAGTCAACATAGTCACATGGAGCCTGTTTACTGGACTAGAGACTGGTAATTGTGGCATGAAGCAGACCATGCAACATCCACTTTAAGGGCTGCCGTTTATCACACCCCTCAGGACCTTCCTGTGGCCAATTCAAGAGCATTGAAATGTGCACAACAGAGGAAAGAAATATGACTTGTTGAGCAGGTATAAGAAGAAAGGTGGGCATTAGGGTCAACATGGAAAACCAAGTTAACAGTACTGTTCTTTGTAAGAATAACTTGTCTTTTCTTTTTTCCCAAGAGGAAAACAAAGTAACTTGTCCATTTCATTTACCCCACTTCCAAGTTTATCCACTTTTCTGCATCTCTGTAGTTATAGGCAGCTTCTTATTGTATGATTTAGATACAAATATAACCTATCAAAATATCCATACCATGTCATGCTTATATACTACACTGTTAGACAGATTAGGCCAAAATGTTCGTTGGGTTGAATTTATGCTTAGTTGTGAATATTACTGACCTAGAAATGCTCAGTCCAAGTCAACACCCATTTTACTACACTCTGCTACCCTTAAACTTGGTTTACCACTATATGAAAATGTTAAGAACCTACCGGATCAAGTATTTGTATAATCGGTTAACATTTTATTTTAGAAGTAACTCTATTAAAAGTACACTTTTAGAGCAGCAAGTACAAACACAGAAATACTACATCCTATCCATAGAAATGTTTCTTATTTTAAGCACCTTTCTTTAGTGGAAATGCAGATCACCAAATAAATATATATTCCAAAATGCTAATTATGGCAGTACTAAATCCAATCCCATTTCTCCCCCACCCATACACAGACACACTGATTGTTAGACTCACCAGTGAAATTTAGAGCACCATAAATGTGCAGGATCTAAATCAGTGTTTCTCAACCGTGGCAACTTGAAGATGTGTGGATTGCAACTCCCAGAATTCCCCAGCCAGCATGCTGGCTGGGGAATTCTGGGAGTTGAAGTCCACACATCTTCAAGTTGCCACGGTTGAGAAACGCTGCTCTAAATCCCCAACAAAATCATACAAGCTTTCTCATCCTTCACTTGCTTAAGGGCTAGGGTGACCATACGTCCCGTTTTGAACGGGACAGTCCCGTTATTTTAGCATTTTTCAACCGTCCCGTCGTTTTGATCAAAATCTCAATTTTGTCCCTTTTTTAAACCCGGCGAGAAGGAGGACAGGAAGACAGGAAGGAGGACTGGAGCCGGACTTGCCATTGGAGGCAGACCGGAAGAGGCCCTATCAGCGCAGCAACTGGAAGCCCAGTTGCCACGTGCGATCCCAGCAGCAGAAGCAGCACCACAGTCCAGGTTCCTGCCTCCTTACCTGATCCTGAGATTGTCTGCCCAGCAGTGGTGAGGCCAGGGAAAGCAGGCACGGGAAGGTTGTGGAAAGAGGGTGCGTGTGTGTGTGTGAGAGAGTGTGTGTGCATCTGATCGGGGTTGGCCGAGGGAGGAGAGTTGTCGGGCGGCTGCAGCCACACCACTCCGCCCCTTGCTTCCCGCTGAAGCTCCCCAGGGCGCCAACCCTGATCAGATGCACACACGCACACTCACACACTCACAGGACAGACTGCCCTTGGCAGGAGCCGGCCGCACTGAGGGGCTTCAGCCACACCACTCCGCCCCCCGCCACTTGCTGAAGCCCCCCAGCATGGTCAGCTCCTGCCAGGGCAGTCTGTCCTGTGAGTGTGTGTGTGTGAGAGAGAGAGAAGCAGGAGCGGCCACCCTGGGGAGCTTCAGCGGGCAGCAAGGGGCGGAGTGGTGTGGCTGAAGCAGCCGAGCGCAGCCTCGGCCAAGCCCGATCAGATGCACACACACACACACACACACACACACACACAGGACAGACTGCCCTGGCAGGAGCTGGCCTTGCTGGAGGGCTTCAGCGGGTGGCGAGCGGCAGAGTGATGTGGCTGAAGCCTCCCACCACGGCCAGCTCCTGCAGAGGGCAGTCTGTCCTGTGAGTGTGTGAGTGTATGTATGTGCATCTGATCGGGCTTGGCCAAGGGAGGAGAGTTGTCGGGCCGCCGAGCAGGAGAAGCAGGAGCCAGCCACCCTGGGGAGCTTCAGTGGGCAGCAAGGGGCGGAGTGGTGTGGCTGAAGCCTCCCAGAACAGCCGGCTCCTGCTGAGGGCAGACTGTCCTGTGAGTGTGTGTGTGTGCATCTTTTTTTTTTTAATATAAAATTTTAATTTTATTTACATTCAACATAAAACATATAACACATAACAATAACTACATTTATGTATACATATTTACATTTGATTTATAATATTCATTATCTAATATATTTCATATAACATATCTTTATTCTAAATTATTTTCCCTGTTTCCCTCTTCCCTTCTTCTTCCTCTAACCCTTTCTAACTACTTTATTTATATATATATATATATATATATATATATATATATATTTCTAACCTTATCACTATTTTCTTTTTCTTCTCTTATGTTATATTACTGATTTCTTAAGTATTTATTTCAAATTCAATTTTTGACTTATACATCTTTACCATACAATACATACGTACATTTCATTAAAATACCTCCAGTTTTCTTAACAAAAAATTGTGTAAATACTTGATTTACATTTTTCTTCTTTCTTCTATATACATTCAAAAAGAATATAATATTAAGTAGAGATTAATAAACTATAAAAATAAAAATACAAACATAGGGGGGTGTGGGGGAAAAAAGAGATATAAGAAGAAAAATGTGTGTATGTGCATCTGATCGGGCTTGGCCGAGGGAGGAGAGTTGTCGGGCCGTCGAGCAAGAGAAGCAGGAGCCAGCCACCCTGGGGAGCTTCAGCGGGCAGCAAGGGGCGGAGTGGTGTGGTTGAAGCAGCCAAGCGCAGCCAGCTCCTCCTGCTTCTCCTGCTCTGCGGCGGTGGCAACAGCAGCGACTCTCCTCCCTCCCTCGGCCAAGCCCGAGGGGGATGGGGCAGTGGTGGGCCTCCATCCCCTCCATCCCCGCCCCTTGTTCCCCGGCCGATGATGGTGCTGTGTGCACAGTGTGTGTACTCCAGCCTCCCCCAAACACACCAGCTCTGACGCACCATTTACTGCTAGAAGAGAAAAAAAACCCTTTAAAAATTAAAATAAAATAAAATCCGAGCCAATCATGCTGACGGGGGCGGGGTTTGCAGGCGGGAGCCAATCGTGTGGGGCAGGGGCAGGGTTTGCAGGTGGGAGCCAATTGCGTGGACTGGGGGGCGGGGTTTGGAGGCCGGCATGGTGGCATAAGACCCTGTCCCGTTTTGCCATCCCAAATGTCCCGTTTTTGTCTGAAGGAAATATGGTCAGCCTATTAAGAGCTGAAATGCCTCTTCATTGGGAAAGAGGCACTAAGCCAGGGAGCTGTGTCTATCCTAGAGGCCTCAGTTCCACCCACAACAAACCCTTAAGGCACAAAACAACCAGCAGCAGAATTCTGCAGGTGAAAAACCATTTCTACTTCCTTCAGTGTTGCTTAAACTTACAGCAGTGGTTGGGTTGCAGCCACAGGGCTGAAGATTGTCCCCATATCTTCCTTCACGTCATTTTCTAAACCTTTTCTGGCTGCTGTTGTAAATGGCAGAGGAGGATAATTCAGCAGTTTCAGAGGCAAATCAACATGGGAAAAAGGTGTGGTTTTTGAAAAAAAAAAGTTTACAGACAAGGACAAGAATGCCATTTTATCATCTAGCTATGTCCAGAGCTGCCACAGTGTTGCTTGAAATTCAGTGTGCTATGGGTGTACACTGCTTTATGGCACACTTGGGCTGGCATGTGTTTCCAGACAGTGCCCTCTGCAGCAAAGGAAAGTAGAAAAATGGCAGCAGAAGCAGGAAAAGAATTTCTTGTCAGGCTGTATACAAATTTTATTTTTTATTTATGTTTATTTATTTAACTTGTATGACCGCCCATCTCCCCCAATGGGGAACTCTGGAAATGCTTCTGTTGTATACTGTTCTTGGGTGCATTTTGATTATGTGCCCTTAAGTCAGTGTCAATTCTTACTGACCACATAGATTTTCTCTTTTTTATATATAAGAATTTTATTAAGTTTCAAGCAGAGATAAAAGCTACAGAAAAAAAATTACAAAGAAAAAAACTAAAAAGGAGTGAAAACACAAGAGAATTTTTTTTCAAAGTTACAAAGAAGTGTGACTTCTGACTTTTAACAGCAAGGATATACAAAAAATTTTCCATAATCAATACCTTACTCTATATTAAACCAAAACCACATTATTTCTATAAATCATTCCACTTTGGCACATTATAAAAATCACTAAGTACAGCTTATCTCTCCCCTTATATTAAAAGAAAAAAAAAGAAAAATTCATATAAACCTCCTAAACAACTTCCCCCTCCCCAAAGATAACATCTATTTAATTATTCCCTTCTTACTACTATTCTATACATTTCTGTCTACTATAATAAAAATCAAACTAAAAAGCCATTGAACTCCGGCCGTGAAAGCCTTCGACAATACATAGCACATGAATTGTCGGCCATTATACTAAATAATACAACAATTTTAATTATCTTAATTTTAATAAACCCAAAACCCTCCAAGTAGACATTTTTATACCTTATTAATCTTAATCCAAATCATTAAAGATAAATGAAAACAGCCAAACCTTAAAAACAATCCAGATTGTTTAACCCTTATCCCACTTCAAAATAAACCAGAGCATTTACATATTCCCACAATGTACACAGAGCTTTTTTCTTAAAAAGATCAAACAGCCCAACTGCCCCGCCTCAAAAACTCCGACTTCTCTTCAGGAAACCTCCCATACATAATAACCCCTTCTTTTCCATGGTGTTCCACCATAAGATCAATTTCACTTGTGGCTTGCAACTCGCTCTCTCCCTTAAATTTCTCCAACTCGACTATCCAATCTTCATCCAGCATTTCAATAGAAATTCCGATCTCACTCTTAGAAGAGACATTTCTGTCACTGTTAAAATCCTCAATTTCATCCACGACATCCCCAACCAGATGACACATTTTAGACCTCGTATTTTCCACAATGTCCTGAATGTCTTGCATAAAAACTTGGTAGGAGTCAGAAAGAATCTGTTTAAAATCTTGGTGGAAGTCAGAGAAAATCTGTTTAAAATTCTCCATGTCTCACGCAGTAGATTATGGCGCCCCCTAGGAGCTTAACCAGCGAAAGTCGAAGATATGAAAGAGTTCTGGAATGTGTTTACACAAGCGAAAGTGAGATATGCAGACAGTTCCCAAGGGAAAGTAGAAGCAGAAAGCTGAAGGTTCAAATCAGCCGATTCAACGTGCTGGAAAATGCTAATATCTTCAAATTTAGTACAAAAATAATAACAGGGAGACAATTATTTACTCTCAATCCTCCTTAATATTTGGAGGGAAAACAAGGTCCAAAACTTTAAAAGAATTTTTTTTAAAAAAGTAATGACAAGCACCAAGAGAGCCAGTTTCTCCTTGCTATAGAAAGCCTCTCTTAGGGTATGCGTATTTAAAATAAATATAAATTGGGTGATTTAGAAATGGGGTGGCCGGTCTTAGTGTCCCTTTAAGGCTACAGCGTGGCTTGGAAATGGTGACATCCCAGCCTCCCAGCTAGCTCTTACCAGTCGAACGCGAACACTGTTTGCGATCTTCTGGCTGCAAGTAGCCATCCGGAGGACAGATGGGGTGATTCCAGGTGTTTTCCTTTTTCATTATTGTTGGAGCCATTTTGGTCTAGTGGTTAAGGCACCAGGCTAGAAACCAGGAGACTGAGAGTTCTAGTCCCGCCTTAGCCATGAAAGCCGGCTGGGTGACTTTGGGCCAGTCACTCTCTCTCAGCCCCTAATGTCAGGCTCGGGCGACAAGCCACTTGGTCAATTCCTGTCGCAACCAGCAGATCAACATTCAGTTGATCCAAAAAAAAAGCGGACCCTGAACACGCAGGAAAAACACTAGGAAGGAAAAAAAAAAAAGATCTGTCCCTAACCTGGTCCTTCAGGTCTTGCAATAGTGCATCCCTCCCCACTGTAACTGAGCCAATTCACCTTGCCGGGTACATTAACACCTAAATATTTAATCAGATATTCATTTCAATAAATGCCTTATTATTTCTCACTGGATTGCAAAAGTCCCAATGAAACATCTATTACATATATAAAAGTAGCCAATTAATTCTTTAATGTCTTTTAAAAATTATTTTGTGATAGTTTTTTTTAAAAGATAATAGAAAACTTATCTGTATATTTACATTTTATAGTATTATAGCTTGGTGGGATGTGTGAATCCAGCCATGGTCTACTGTCATGAAGTAAATATATTAGACAGCAATACTGTAGTATAGTATATTTATTACAGTTATATTATGTTGTGAATTATTTACCCACATTTGTATGCCTATCCTTACAACTCTAGGTGGCTTACAATAAATAAAAACTACAGCATACGTAAGGAACAATAAAAAACAATGAACAAAATTATGGAATACTGTTCTTAAGAGCTATTGGAAGACCTTCCTACCTGGATGCCCTTTGAAATATTACCATATACTATAGCATTATATTATACAGTACATTGGAAATGTGCTAGATGCAGGCCTTCAAAAACCCACAAATGACTCTGTCTTGCATCATAAGCCTGTCTTTCACAATCTTGAAACTCCAGATGATATTGGCGTCCAATGTCCATCATCTCTGACTGCTGCCTGTTATCTGGGGATGACAGAACTTGTAACCGAGCACCACTTAGCAGCCGAAGGTTGGGAAAGCCTGTACATAACTACTATGCAGACTACCAACAAAGACGGACAAGGAGAGACTTGAAGTGAAGGTCTGTCCCTTTCCTTCTGTTTTCACCTGGTTAACCAAGTTTTCTTGGGTTTATATTATTACGTAGTGCAAATATGGATGGGTCCAGACTTATCCTTAAGAGTAGATCAACTACAATCAATGTGATGTCTTGATTACTCTGGATCTCTGGTTTCAACCAATTATTAAAGTAAATATTCTGATTTGAGGTCATATATCTGTACATACTGTATTGAAATTTCAATAACTTCAGTTGTGTCGTGAAATATATGTAACAATATATAATATATCAGTCAAGAATCTTGTTTTCTTCTCAGCGTGTTTTCTGCAATGAAAAACTTCAGACATCCCATCAACCCATGCAAGAGAGTGGCTTTGGGTGCTTGGGCCTTCCGGTACCAAGGTTTTTAGAGTCCCCCTAATTTTAAGTTGAGAGCTAGTTTGGTGTAGTGGTTAAGGCATCAGGCTAGAAACCAGGAGACCATGAGTTCTAGTTCCGCCTTAGGCACAAAGCCAGCTGGGTGACCTTGGGCCAGTCTCTCTCTCAGCTCTGGGAAGCAGGCAAGGGCAAACCACTTCTGAAAAAAAAACCTTGCCAAGAAAACTGAAGGGACTTGTCCAGACATTCTCCAAGAACTGGACACGATTAAATGGATTTTGAAAAAAATCAGCTGGAACAAATATTGAAAATATTGTAGCCAGACTGGAACACAGAATGTGTACTATTATTTTTTTTTCTTGTGTTTTTAATTTCTGTGCAATCCATGCTCCAGTATTTGCTCTTGAACTTGAAAAATGTATCTCCTCCACCCTATTTGGCCAGGGAGGGGAGGGGAAAAGAGAAGGCAAAAAAAAAATGCATGCAGCTCCGCACAGGAAGGCGAAGACTAAGCAATCTCTGGATGACTCCTGATTCTCCACAGTTTAATACTGCAAATAAAACTGCAAGTTTAAGAACAAGCTGTGTTTCCACAGTACACAAAACCACAAACTAGCCCACCATATTTTAGTTTAGCATTTTGTGTAAATCCACCCTCTGTAGTTGGTTTATGGTCTAGTATATTGTGCAAAGCCAGAAAACAGAAGTAAATCATAGCTCACTTGGCAAAGATAGTCTATTTTGTATTTACTGTAACTGTCTTGTATTTTCTTTTAGTTGCAATGTTCCTCATGCAAATGAAAGGCATTAAACTGAATTTTGTGCACCAATAAACAAGTAGGAACTTTGGCACAGATTTGTACTGGGTGTACAGACTGTGTGTATGTGTGCACTCGGGCAACAGGTAACTTTTTGCATCTAGCTCCACTCATCTTAGTCATTATTTCACATTGACCTCCTGTTGGCTGATCCAGTTCTTAATACAACAGCAAGTACATTTCACCAACTTGCAGTCTGCTCAGTTCTATTTCTCACATCTACAGTCAGGACCAGAAATATTGGAACAAGGATAACTGTTTTGGCAGTTGGCCTCTGTACACCACCACATTGAAGTTGAAAGGAAACACACCCAGGTGGGAGCGAAGTCAGGACTTGCAGCTGTAATTCAAGGGGTTTGACAAAAGTGGGGCACTAACCATTCAGGAAGTACAGCCAGTGGCATACACACACACCCATCGTTGGTGGCTCATAAGTAATGGAACAAACCAACATCATTACCAACATAAGGATTGCCTTTAATACCTGGATGAAAATCCTTTGCAGTCAATGACTGCCTGAAGTCTGGAACCCATGGACATGACTAAATGCTGAGTTTCCTCCCTCGAGATGCTTTGCCAGGCCTTTGCTGCAGCTGCCTTCAGCTGCTGCTTGCTTGTGGGTCTTTCTGCCTTCAGCCTTGTCTTCAGTAAGTGAAAAGCATGCTCTGTTGGGTTGAGATCAGGTGACTGGCTTGGCCATTGAAGAACATCCCACTTCTTTGCCTTGAGAAACTGTTGGGTAGCTTTTGCTGTATGTTTTGGGTCATTATCCATCTGCAATATGAAGCAGCGTCCTATCAGTTTGGCAGCATTTGGCTGAATCTGAGCAGAAAGTATAGCCCTATACACTTCAGAATTCATCCTGCTGCTTTTATCAGCAGTCAGGTCATCAATAAACACCAGTGACCTGGTTCCATTGGCAGCCATACATGCCCATGCCATAACACTGCCTCCACCATGTTTGACAGATGATGTGGTATGCTTTGGATCATGAGCTGTTCCTTTCCTTCTCCATACTTTTCTCTTCCCATCATTCTGGTGCAAGTTAATCTTGGTTTCATCAGTCCAAAGAATCTTATTCCAGAACTGGGCAGGCTTTTTTTAGGTGTTTGCTGCAAAGTCTAATCTGGCCTTTCTGTTCTTGAGCGTTACCAGTGGTTTGCACCTTGTTGTGAAGCCTCTGTATTTACATTCATAAAGCCGTCTCTTGACTGTAGATGTTGACAATGAAATGCCTACCTCCTCAAGAGCGTTCTTGACCTGGCTAGATGTGAAAGGGTTCCTCTTCACCATGAGCAGAATTCTGCGGTCATCCACTTTAGTTGTCTTCCGTGGTCTTCCAGGCCTTTTGCTGTTGCTGAGCTTCCCAGTTAAGTCCTTCTTTTTCAGGATGTTCCAAACTGTTGTATGGGCCACTCCCAATGTTTTTGCTATCTCTCTGATGGGTTTGTTTTGCTTCCTCAGCCTAATGATGGCTTCATTCACTCGCATGGACACCTCTTTGGACCTCATGTTGGGAGTTCCAGTGAACAGCTACCAAATGCAAATGTAACACTCAGAACCACCTCCAGGCCTTTTATCTGCTTGATTGGTCATGGGGTACCCAGGAAACAGGCCACACCTGGCCATGCAGCTGCTTGTCAGCCATTCCTTCCATTACTTATGAGCCACCAACGATGGGTGTGTGTGTATGCCACTGGCTGTACTTCCTGAATGGTTAGTGCCCCACTTTTGTCAAACCCCTTGAATTACCGCTGAAAGTCCTGACTTCGCTCCCACCTGGGTGTGTTTTCTTTCACCCTCAATGTGGTGGTGCACAGAGGCCAACTGCCAAAACAGTTATCCTTGTTCCAATATTTCTGGTCCTGACTGTATATCTCTTCAGGTAGAATATTATCTCTGGCTTGCACAAATACATGTTTTCTCTGTAGATAAAACCAATGCAGCCAACTCCTGGGAGCAGAGCTGCAGAGTACCCTCCCATCTCTGCAGGCACTAGTTTTAAATTTCTTAACCTATTGTTACTTTGGATAGAGTGTGGAGGCTTAATAGGTGTGAAATATTTGCACTATTTATTTCTTTGTTGTGCTTGCCCTGTTCCAAGAGAGTGTCAAAGCATGTAGGCTCTTTAAAAAACAAGCATTTTCAGAAGCCTGCTTCTCCTGTTCCCAAAGAAACAGCCTCACTTTAGATATTGCAGGAAGGGGGCCCTGTTAAGTCTAAAGGTAAAGGTACCCCCCGCACATTTGTGCAGTCGTGTCCGACTCTAGGGGCCGGTGCTCATCTCCGTTTGTTAGCCAAAGAGCCAGCGTTGTCCGAAGACGCTTCCACGGTCATGTGGCCGCATGACACGCGTGGAACGCTGTTACCTACCCACCGAAGTGGTACCTAGTGTTAAGTCTAGGGTAGCCCAAAATCAGAAAGAATCTGATTAGTCCAAAAAGAGTCGTTGGAAAAGAAGCAACCAGATTCCTCCTGATTTTTGAGCTTCACTTATAGCTATCCCTCCCTTTCTGTCTCTAGGAAATCAAATGCACTAAACTTGCTGGCAGTCTGCTCCAAGTGTACTGCTACAGATGGAGAGTCCATTCATTAAACATCAACCGTTTATCACACCCCTATTATTCATTCACCCTGGTTAAGCTGGCCAAGTTACAGTAGTTCAGACTTGATCAACTATACAGAAGCTGCCCATCAGATTTTAATTTTGTAGAACTCAATCTTACTAAGAATTGAGGCTACAAATAAATATGTTATTACACACAGATATGTGGGTGGGTCTTACAGATGAGGGCATATCCCACAAATAGATGAGATTTACTATACCAACCCGTACTTAGTCATACTCCCATGCCATCCACTCAAGGGTTGAGTACGGTATTTCAAACTCCCAATGGCTTCCTTCCTTCCTTCCTTGTTTGTTTGTTTGTTTGTTTGTTTTTCAGATTTATCCCCGCCCATCTCCCCCAACGGACTTTAATACATGAAGTCGCACAACCTCCAGCACCTACTTCAAAGGATAGTTTCCACTACTACCTAACCTCAATTCTACCCAAGCTTGATACTAGGACACATTCCTTATCATTCCTTCCAGCACGTGCAGAATAATTACAACTGTATCTTCCAGATTAAGGGTGGAATTTTCCGCAATAAAAGCAGCCTCCAATGTGCACAATCATCGTCATCGCCACCCCCGTCATAACTACAGACCCACTTTAAACCCAAGGCTTCCCACCACATACACGCGATCGCCAAAGACTCCACTGTCCGTTTCTAACACCCGGGAGGTCTAACTCACAAAAGCCAAAGCCGCCCCTCCGTTGTCAGGAAATTCAAGGGTTAAGGTGCCCCCAGTCGCGACACCCGCACGTGTTAGGCTAGGACTGGGGATACACGAGCTCAAATCTCCATTTAGTCACCAAGCTCCCTCGTACCAGCGGTCTCTCTCTGGTTGTGCTCGAAGAGATACTGATTCCCAAACCAGCCGGCCCCGTAGTAGTCCAGCCGGTCAGACAGTTGAGCAGTTGGGTTGAAAAAGCCACGGATCACCTACAGGCGGGTGAGGGCGTCGTGGGAACGTTGCCAACGTGCTGACTCGCTGCTGGAAGCGACTAACTCGGTTTCCCCCTGGCAGCCACGTGTCTCACCCTGGAGCCCAATGCCTTTTCCGCGCGGCTACGTGCTCCGGGGAGAGCAAGAGGAAGTCCGGGCGCGCTGCCTTCGCCCCCGTCCCTCGCCGACTCTCTCCCCACCCAACTTCGTTACTCCCTGCGACAGACAAAGAGGAGCGAAGAGCGCGTCCCCCGCCCGGCGCGCTCTTTCTATCTCCCTGTCTCGGCGCAGGGCTCGCTTACCTGCCGAAGTGCCCAAGGGACTCGAAGAGGAGCTCGAAGTTGCGAGCCATGGCGAGGGACGTGCGGCGGTGTGCGGGGCGGACAGAGTCCCATGGCAAGTTCCCTCCTCCAGCCCCACAGAGCCCGCCTGTCGGGAAGGGGCGTCACCTTCCCCCTCCCATCCAATGGACCCTTCAGCCGGGCGAACGGGCCGCGATATCCCGACCCCTGGCGGCGGGGGTGCCCGCCCTCGGGCGCTCGCTGGCCGCGTCCCCTGCTTCCTTTCCCTCCGCCGCCAACCGCTAGTCCCATCCTTTCCAGCTGCACCAGCCGCTGCGGGGATCGCCCCAGGAGAAGGGAAGGAATGGCTGCGAAGGTAAACGTGAGAACGAGAAGCTTTGCTGCTGCGGAGGCGCGTTGGCGTCCCCCCCCCCTTTTTTTTGAGGAGGAGTGGCGAATCCGTTTACCGGGGAGGTGAGGAATGTGCCCGATTGACTGGGGGGCGCCTGCTCTCGCTACGGTTCTAAAATTTCTTGTGGAAAAATGAGTTCTGTTTCGGGACTACTTCATATGTAACGTAGAAGAAGAAGGTCATTGGTTTTTTAGTTGAATTTTGGCGCCATAATATCTGACTCAGTAGCTGAATTCACAAAACTCACCAGAGAGAACTAAAGTGGGGTTGGGTAGTTCATGTTTCAGCATGTTGTGGGAACCCAGCCATTGTCTTAGCGTCAAGCCTGTCTTCCTCAACCTGGTTCTCCTCCAGATGTGTGGACTTCCATTCCCAGAATTCACAACACAGCATGGCCGTTTCTGTGAATTCTGGGAGTGGAAGTCCACACATCTGGAGGACCCTAAAGTTTGTTTATTAAGATGTATTGTGATTGATTTGTATGGATGTAGCATGTTATGACCACATGTGTCTCATTAACCCAGATTCAGGATTCAGGATTTATTTTATGTATTGTTGAAATTATATCCTGCCTCTGTTCAAGGCAGTTTGCAGCAATTAAAAATATATATACAAAATATAAAATAAGCCCATAACATCAACACATGTAATTTTAAAAATGTAACACATAAAATCAATATCTATAAAATATCATTAAACTAATTAAAGTTTAGGAACAGGAGGTGTAATTTTCCTAGATATTGGGTGGGTGGATGGGGGGGGGAGAACACACACTTTCCTGGAGTCGGTTTCATAGCCTGAGAGCTACAGGGGAGAAAACCCTTCCTGCATATTTGATAGCTGAGCTTCCGACAGTGGGAGTGTCTTCAAAAGGGCCTCTCGTGCTGTGAGGAATACACAAAATGGCATTTGTATTCAGCATGGGATATGGGAAGGGGCAGCCTGTTCCACAATAATCTAAACCAGAGCTTTCCAAACTTTTCATGTTGGTGACACACTTTTTAGACATGCATCATTTCAATGTATTGTCGAAGGCTTTCACGGCCGGAGTTCAATGGCTGTTGTGGGTCTTCCGGGCTGTGTGGAACACCAGAACACGGCCACACAGCCCGGAAGACCCACAACAGCCATGCATCATTTCGCGACACACTCTTACAGCAGAGCACAAGGCAGGCACTAGGACCTGCGCGGAATCCTGGCAGGGCTCGGAGGCAGCAGCAGCCGCGACACACCCAGACACTGCAGCCAACACACTAACGTGTCCCGACACACAGTTTGGAAAGCTCTGATCTAAACAGTAGACAGCACGGCTAGGTGAATACCCTTGTCAGAAGAAGGTGTGAAATCCTATAATGCACTCATTTGGGTCAGAACCGGTAACACAGAGCTGGCCTCCATTTCTCAGCTTAAAGCGACCTCCTGTGCGGAGAGTGCTAGTCTAGTTTTTTAACAGGGTCTGATGCTCTTTCAAAAGACAATGAAATAGATGTTAAAAACAGGTCTAATGGCTTTCCAAAAGAATACTAGACTTATGTCCATGTGTAACGCATGAATGGTGCTTTGTGAAGCAGCCATCCAGCATTACGTGAGCCAACGCTTCTGTAGGAACCAGGTGCCCAGTCTAAGCCAAAGTGGTGTGGAGGGAGTGCCAAGTGACCGGAGAGGAGGGATGGGGCGTGCCCGCAGGAACATACAATGGCCAATGGGAGCTGGGCAGATTCCAGCCCCCGAGTGTGTCAGTGTTGTCAGTGAGGCATCACTGGATGTTTGTCTGGCAAGACTTGTGTGGGGAGGAGAGGAAAACACAGCGTTGAAACCAGAAAAGCTAAAGACCAACATGGGCTGCTATGTCATGAGGACATGTCCTTAAAACTGTCAATAGGGCATTTTTGGGGTTGGGAGAGTGGGACAGGAGGGTAAGCTCTAGCGGGTGGCTAAATTTTCTAGTCTTCTTGCTGACTCCAGGCAGATCCTCCGGACTCACTTCTGAACCCCCATGCTGCACTTTTATGCTGCTACGTGAGTGTCTCTTTTACTGCTTCCTTCCTGGGTCCTGGTGAAAGAGGAAGGGGCAGGACAGGACAGGCTGGCTGGCTGGCCCATGGGGGGATAGACAAATGGGGCTTCAGCCCATGCCTAACGATCTCCCCCTTCACTGCATTTCCTTTCACGCAAGGGAAAGGTAAAGGTTCCCCCCGCACATTTGTGCAGTCGTGTCCGACTCCAGGGGCTGGTGCTCATCTCCGTTTGTTAGCCGAAGAGCCAGCGTTGTCCGAAGACGCTTCCGCGGTCATGTGGCCAGCATGACGCGCGCGGAACGCTGTTACACAAGGGAAAGCAACAAAAAAAGGGGTGCCTGTGTGGGAGAAGCACAACATCCAGCTAGGCAGGCAACATTTTTATGATAAGGGACCACACTTTTTTTTAGCTTTGGGGACATGTGCGTGGGTGTATGGATGGGCTTCAGCTGCAGATAGATGAGTGATGGCTTGATGTACGTATTTTGCAACTTAAAATTAGGGGGACTCAAAAAATAGTGCTGCTCAAAGTTGACTGTTTTGGAGCCATATTTCAGCAGCCCAATTTGGAGGTGCTTTGAGGGATGCAAAAAAAAAGGAGCTGGGCCCAAAATGTGGCCTTTAGGTCAAGGGTTATTCCCACTCTCCTACTGTCGCACAATAGTCTTGAAGCCTGTGGTATGAAGTCTGTAGTGTGAATTATTTTGTAAAGTTAGAAATATATATTTCTTTAGGGTCATTCAACATTTTTTCAACGTGACAGTGGAATTAGTTTCTCCTTGGAGTGCTATTTTCTCTCTGATTTAGACCTAATAAGATTTCAGTTCAAGTGCCCAATTGCTCAGCCAGCAATGAGCTGTGGAGACATTTGTTTTCCAAGATCCAACAGTGTAATGTCAAAAACATTCATTGGCATAAAGGTCTCCTATGGACTCTTTCTTGTGGCCATGTTAATATTCAACTGTTCCCGCTTGAGTTGGCCGAAAAGGTTGCCAGCATCAATGGCACTGTCCTCACTGTAGAGTTCTATTCTGCCTCAGTAACAAGAGCAAGGAATGGCACTGTCCTTATACTATTAATACAGAACCAGTTAAAAAAAGCCAAATCTCATCAGCCAGCAGGAAAAATATCTGCCAGTTGCTCTCCTTACTGTGGGCTTGGGATTAGCCATTTATCAAACCTTGCTCTTGTTTTGCACAGGTATATTCAAAGGGAAGGGGGCGTGGTGGCTCAGCGGGTAAGATGCCAGGCTTGTCGATTGGAAGGTTGCAAGTTCGGAGGTTCGAATCCCTAGCCCTGCATGCGGAGTGAGCTCCCGCACTCGCCCCAGCTCTTGCCAACCTAGCAATTCGAAAGCATGCAAATGCAAGTAGATGAATAGGTACCACTTCGGTGGGTAGGTAACAGCGTTCCGCGTGCGTCATGCCGGCCACATGACTGTGGAAGCGTCTTTGGACAACACTGGCTCTTCAACTAACAAACGGAGATGAGCACCGGCCCCTAGAGTCGGACACGACTGTGCGGGGGAACCTTTACCTATTCAAAGGGAGCCCAACTATCAGCTGGTATCAGCTCACTGTTGGGCTTCCTATGGAATAAAACTATTCTGAAATACCCTATGGAACAGCACTAAAACTATGTTTAAAAGTAGCCTCTCAAGAGCTGACAGGAAGGAGCTTTTCCACTTCACCTCACAACTGTGTCTCCCACATCAGTTTGCAGGAGAATCCCCCCCACAACAGGAGTCCTGGATCAGCTCCCAGCAGTCGGACATCCGATGGTGAAAAAGCCAGCTTCCCCTGCTGCTCTCCCCACCCTCCAAGCCCTAGAAGCTTGGGGATGTGCTGCCAGTTTGGTAGGGGTAGCTAGAGAAGTGGTTTCGTGATACAGGAAAGAGCCCAGTTTGAAAGAACTGGACTCTCTGTTGCCAAAAGCAGAATCACCCTGAGAATGAGTAGCCAGCAGCTGAAGGGTGGGGAAGGGGCGTGCCTGCAGCATCCTAAAAGGGTCAGTGGACACTGGCAGATCCTAGTTCCTGACCACGTCACCAACCGTATTCTCGGTGATGTATCGTATAGGGGTCGGCAAACTTTTTTATGCCAGGAGCCATTTTGACATTTATAAAATTTATAATATCACTCGAGGGCCAGGGGGCGGGGTTTGAGGGTGGGAGCCAATCGCGTGGAAGGGGGTGGGGTTTGCAGGCGGGGGCCAATCGCGTGGAAGGGGGCGGGGTTTGCGGGCGGGGGCCAATCGCGTGGAAGGGGGCGGGGTTTGCGGGCGGGAGCCAATCGCGTGCACTGGGGGGCCGCCACGCCTGCCGCCATGCCTGGTTTACTCAATCAGCCCGGCTGGCTGAATTTGCTCAACGCACCAGGGCTAGGGCGGCACCCCCAGAACGGGGGCTCGGACTCCGGAGGGCTCAGTAAGAGCCACGCTGCCGGGAGGCTCCCGGAGGGAGGGGGCGCAGCCAGCGGCTCCGCGAACCCGTCCAAGCCACCCCACCGGGAGTGGCGGAGAAAGAGCTTCCACCCTCCGGCCGGCAGGATGGGCGCGGGAGAGCGGAAGGCACCGGCGAGCCAGAGGCCCGCGGCTTTGTCCCCGGTCTCCCCGTTCTTCGGAGAAGCCCGAGCCGAGGGGCCCCCGGCGCCCTGCCAGCATCCCATGCCGGCCGCCGGGAAGCGCCGCCGGATCACCTGCTGCGCGGAGAGGAGGAACTGCGGCTGCCCGCTGAGCGTCCCCGTTGCTTCTCTCCCAGCCGGCGGCGGCCTCGCTCTTGCCCTCCGAGCCGGAGCTGCTGTAGTCGACCAGCGCCGCGCTCATGGCCGGAAGCAGGAGAGGCGACCGCCGGCTCGCTTCCGGGTTCAGCTCCAAAGATCGGGTGGGCCGCCTGTGGAGCAGGCGGGCGCCGTGTGAACCGGGTGCTGACTCCCCACCCTCAGTCTCAGGCGCTATGGCTCCCTCAGCAACCAGGGGCGGGACGAGAGGAAGCGGAACCGGCCGCGTTCGCGGACCTGTCCAGCCCGGCCGCAAGAGGGAGCCTTGTTTCCCCGAGAGCCACACTCAAGGGGCCAAAGAGCCGCATGTGGCTCGCGAGCCGCGGTTTGCCGACCACTGGTATAGTAAGACGTGTGATGGAGGAACAGAGAAAACACTGCTTTAATACCAGAACAGCAAAAGGCTAACATAAAATGCCTCCGCGGTGAATTGGGGATGAGACAAAGATGAAGTCATAAGGAAGAACATAAGGAAGAGCAGCTCATCTTAGTGAGCTCGGTTAGCAGGATATGAGGGTGAGCCCTATTAAAGGCGTGGTGGCTCAGCGGGTAAGACACCAGGCTTGTAGATCAGATCGCAAGTTCGGAGGTTCGAATCCCTAGTCCCGAGTGACGGAGTGAGCTCCCGCAGTAGCTCCAGCTCTTGCCAACCTAGCAATGCGAAAGAATGCAAATGCAAGTAGATGAATAGGTACCACTCCGGTGGGATGGTAACAGCGTTCTGCGCGTGTCATGCGGCCACATGACCATGGAAGCGTCTTTGGACAGCGCTGGCTCTTCAGCTAACTAACGGAGATGAGCACCGGCCCCTAGAGTCGGACACGACTGCACAAATGTGCGGGGGGTACCTTTACCTCTGCCTTACCTATTAAAGGACTCCTGGATCAATACAGTGGAAACTGTGGTCTTGCCAGCCCTTGCAGTTTATCACAGGACAATCTCTGACAACCCCAATCTTCCCCTTTGCCTGCATAAATGTCCTCATCTCATCTCCAGCCCATGACTGAAACTCTGTTAAGTCATCACTAAATGTACCAATATAAAAGTAGTCTTTCCTCCTTAAGCCAACATTATCCCATCACAGTTTCAATGTCTCTAAAATCTGTAATGCTTTGTCACTCATTATTTTGAAGGTGAGGTCAGGTGACCTGTTGTGGGCATGGCTGGAGGTATGTTTTAGGAGATTTGGGAGATTCAGGCACATTGTGGTCTTTAGCCAACCTTCACTGTAACTAAATCTTCTGGGATGTGCCTCTACATAAGCATCTTGTTTCCCGTTGCCCATACTGTATACCTTTCACCTCCATACCATCTATTTTTGACACCAGTTTCTGTCCAGGCTTCCAATAAGCAGACCTTCACATTTTTATTTGGGGAAAAAGGGGAGGCTTATTAGCACAATTCCATTTTAATAGTATTCCAAAGTGATAGCCAGTGTAGATCTTTACCTCTAGATGCAGCTGCCGTACATTTTTTGTTGTTGCTGATTTGTCAGTTTCTGTATTGTAAATTGCCATCGCTTCCCTCCCTGACCCCCATGAAGCAAGACCCCTGCTTGCCCAGCAGTTACTCGGTTTCAGTTACCAATCCATTTGGATCATCATGGCGAGATCAGCCTCCATCTTCTGTCCTGGTCTCTCCTCATATGTTCCCTTATTTCAGATTATTTAAACTGGGAGATGCTCCAGTGGGATATGGAAGGAGGAGCCAAGAAACCAGCCTGGAGAAGTCCAGGCAGAATCCCAAATTCAGACACTCCCACTTTGTGCTGAAATGCCCTGATTGGGCAAGAGTGTCCCCAGTGGTTGGTGATAGAGGAGGATGGCACCAATGAGATAAGAAAACCAATTATCTTGGTTACAAGGAATGGCACACTCACACTATTTGGCAGGGAGTTAGAAGAAACCCAACTAAGGCAGAACTGAGGACTAGCAAAATGAATAGCACATTTTATGCTAGCATTGTTTTCTGCCATCATAAGGATGAGTGGAGAGCACTCCACAATAGTGGAGAAAGAAAAAAAAGACCAATTTATTAATTTCATCTTTCATGAACTGCATGTCAAATGTCAGAGACTGAACTGGCCAATCTACTTAAAGCAGAGTCCCCAACTCATTATAAACACATTTACCCTATAATATCTTATGTTTACTTCCTTTAATCATAGAAGCATTATCTGAATATGGAAATGTTTATTCCTCATAAATTACCCTGTCTTTTCTTCCCTGAAATATCATGGGGACAAATAGGAACTGCTTAAAAATTGCAATTAAAAATACCCCTAGGAAGTTCTGCTTGGTGGCCTTCATCCTGGCTTATGAGGTATATTCACTAAGATGACAACATAGTGGAGATCAAACTACTTATCTACAATAATTTCTTAACATCATCAGAAGAATGGCCTGGTCTATGGATCAAGCTAAATCCATAGACCAGGCCACAAACTATTTTGTGATTTACTTCTTTTTGGCTTGTTTTGTTGTATAAACTCAGCTATAGAAGTTACACCACAATTTATGACTCAGCACATTTTCCTCAACTTGGGTGCCTTCCAGCAGCTGTCATGGCTATTGCTAAGAATTCTGAGAGTTGGATTCCATTCATCTGGAGAGTGCCAAGATTAGGGAAGACTAATTTAGTATGTTGCATAAACCCAGCCAACTGAGATGTTTCAACAAATTCTGTTATCTAAACCAGAGCTTTCCAAACTCTGTGTCGGGACACGTTAGTGTGTCGGCTGCAGTGTCTGGGTGTGTCGCGGCTGCTGCTGCTGCTGCTGCCTCCGAGCCCTGCCAGGATTCCACGCAGGTCCTAGTGCCTGCCTTGTGCCCTGCTGCCTCCAAACCTGCCCTGCCAGGATTCCGCGCAGGTCCTAGCGCCTGCCTTGTGCCCTGCTGTAAGAGTGTGTCGCGAAATGATGCCCTGCTGTAAGAGTGTGTCGCGAAATGATGCATGTCTAAAAAGTGTGTCACCAACATGAAAACTTTGGAAAGCTCTGATCTAAACCATTGATAACAGTGTTACTGTATATGCACCAAATGATTTGGCCAGTCAGTTTCAGTCACTTAGTAAAATTAAGGTATGTAGGCAAATTTTGGGGAGGGGGGTTGCTTTTTTTCTAGAACCCCAATGCAACTTGTCGGGGCTCGCGATATTTATTTATTTATTTAACAAATGTATATGGCCACCCATCTACCAATGGAATCTGGGCAGCAAACAACCACCAAAGAACAACAACAAAAATTAATTAAAAGAATCGTGTCAAAACAGTGTAAAAAACACTCCATTAATATATTGCACACAACCCTGTCAGACCCAGTTAACATCTTGGCCCCAGTGCCTGGGTGAAAAGCCAGGTCTTTATGGCCTTCCAGAAGACCAACAGGGTTGGGACCGTCCAAATCTCCTGGGGGAGGGTGTTCCATTAGGCAGGTGCTATTATAGAGAAGGCACACTTCCTAGACCCCACCAGGTGACACTGCTTCACCAAGGGGACATGGAGCATACCCACTCTGCTGGATCTAGAGGGACAGGCAGAAACCACCAGGGATGGGTGGTCCTGAGGTACCTTTGCTGAGTTTTCCTGGTGGCAGCACCTAGCTGGGCTAGGAGGAGCTTGAAAAGTTAATCATGGCTGGACCTAGTTAGTATTTGGATGGAAGACTACCAGGAAATCTCAGGGATTAGACTGGCATGTTAGAAAAACGTCCCAGAAAAGGGCAATGGCAACTACTTCCATATTGTTGCCAAGAAAACTATGTGGAGGAAGTCAGCAGAAGTCAAGCTCTACCTGAAGGAGACTTTGTCTCCACCTGCAACTGGAAGTCAGGGTGAAAAGCTCTTTCAGATTAGCAGACTGCCTGCATCATTCTGTTTCCCATATCTCACATTTTCCATTGACGTTTTCTTCAAGAATTTTCACATACATCTCAATTTAGATTGTGGTATTCTTTTGACTCTTCTATTGTTGCTACTGTCTTTGTTTCCTTTTTTATGTACCCTGGTCTCTGATCTGAAGGCCAAACTAGATGTGAGGTTAAGAAATTAGCATTAAACTGATCATTGCAAATGCTACCTTTTCCCCAAGGTAAACTTTCACAGGATTCCAGAAGGAATGCCCAGTGTAACATTGTTCTGAGGGATTTGGGGAAATTTAGAAGGGTTACCTCTTGGCACTAATTGTAGGAGGCAGTGGTGGAGGAAAGTTCAAGGACCCTCCCAAGCTAAGCCAGCTCTGGCAGCTAAAGTGGGGAACTAAAGCTGGAATTTGCACTGTTGCACATCTGCCCAAATAATATGTGTTTGACTGTGCCAGGCAAATTGCTGTTTTAGAGGAAGAGGTTTAAATAATGAAAGCATTAACCTACATCCCTTATAGCCGGGGTCCCCAACCTGTTACGAAGTGGGCCGCGGGGCTCCCACCTGCAAACCCCACCCCCAGTGCGCACAATTGGCTCCCGCCTGCAAACCTCGCCCCCCCCCCCCGGTCCGTGGAAAAATTGTCTTCCATGACCGGTCCCTGGTGCCAAAAAGGTTGGGTACTCCTGCCTTATAGTATATATGTGTGTGTGTTTTTAAAAGAAAAGCAGACATGGAACTGGAGGTGCTCCAGCAGCCTTCTCCAACTTGATGCTCTCCAGATATGTTCAACTCCCAGATTCCCTAATTTTGGAATACATCTGAAGAGCACTAGAGTGGAAAAGGCTGTGTTACAGGCAGCACTGAAAAGTGGGGCAAGTAACTCATAAGCTGCAAACCCTTATGGTTCAGGGAGACTCCTGGAAGTACTTGGTAAAGTTATACATTCTTAAACAAGGAATCCCTCCCCAGCCTGAACTGGCAAAGTGTTGCCTTTCAGAAAAATATCCATAAGAGAGTGCAAAGCAGAAAAACAAAAAACAAGGAGCAAGCAGTTGTTTCCCTTCTGGATGGGAACCCAACAGGAGGAAGCTTCAAGTAGGAATTGGCTTCAGAAACGACAGGTCAGACATGTCCTCCAAGTGCAACGGTGCCTGTTCCACAAAGCTTTGCTCCCTTTTCCCATGTGCTCCTTTATCACTGCTGAGAATATAGTAAGATTAAAAGGGGTTCTAAGCCAAGCAAAGAGCAGCAAATGTTTGGCAGAAGTCCATAGCCTCGTAGCTTCTGTCCCCCTTCGGACACCATCTGTCAAGAACAAAACTCAAACTGGCCTAAATAATTGTTCAGGTTCTGTGGCAGCTGTCAAGTAATAGTGCCGTAGCTGACCCAGCTCTGCAGCAAATGAAAACCGACAGTGCTCAACGCTGGTTCTTTACGTTTTTGGGTCTTTGTATTTTGGTGCTTCCTTAATTCATGTGCAATAATTTCTGAATATTTTGGTGCAATCTGTAATGAAAAACCATTTATAAAACAACCCATTGATCCTGAATTGAATAAGAACATGTTTGGAACCAGTTACTTAGAGCAGCGTCTGTCTATCAGTTGGGAGCCAAAACTTTTTCTGAGAGTGTTTCACTTTCTTCTCAGGTTACTAAAAGAGGGAGTGTGTGTGTGTGTGTGTGTGTGTGTGTTTGTTTGTTTGTTTGTTTGTTTGTTTCTGGCTTGGTACATGTGAAGATCCTATGCAAAACTTTTTTTCACTTTCTTCTCAGGTTACATATATATACTGTATATATGTAACCTGAGAAGAAAGTGAATATATACATATACATATACATATACATATACATATACATATACATATACATATACATACATACATACATACACATACACACACACACACACACACACAGAGTATATATATATATATCTCCATCCACACACACATATACAGTACATATACATGCACACGCACACAGAGTTTCTGACTTACTACATGTGAAGATCCTACACAGCTAGTAATGTGGAATTTGTTCCATTGACATGCAACCAGTTTTATCCAGTTTCTGTATCTTATCTCTGAGATAATGCCGTGCCATTTCTTGTAATGAAAAGATTCACACCTAACCTACTTTATGAGTGGAGGAGAATGAGGTAATGTAACTGGCACTCTGAATGAACATTTCTGGGCTTAAAATAGGATCACAGAAGAAGAGGCAGATGCTTCTCTTCAAATAGAAGAGCATAGACATAAGGTTCCAAATCAATATCAACTCTAAAGCTAACCAACTATTCGGCAGACTATTTCACTCAGAGAGGAGAGGAGGAGATCACAGGGCATCAACATCAAAATGACAGGTGCAACCAAGTGATCAAGATTTTGCCCTTTTTAACATGTATCCATGCATTGCATGGATATAAAAGGGGGCAGGGCTTTAATCACCCTGGTTGAGTCTGCATTTTGACACTGGGAGTACAAGAATACATATACCAGAATTTCAAAAACTTACAATGCTTGGCATCTCAAGTTTTCTTTGGTTTCATTCCTTGAGTCATTGACAGACGGGGCTTGTTATTCAATCCATAGAAAAGAGCCAGGAAATCAGAAGTCATCCAACTTTGCAGATGCTGGAGGTACCAAATTCCCTCCCCGCTTCTCCCTACTGATCACCACCAGCAGATCCTCATTAGCCTGACTGCTTTTGCTGCCAGTCTGTGTTCTAAATGCATCACAGTCTAGAAGGGCTTCAGATGCTTCTAGTACTTATGATTACATGCAAGCAGCAGTTGGGACTCAAGAAATCAGCTAGCTTTAGGAGAAGAGAATTTGGCATGGGTGTAGAATATTTTCAGGATCAACTCCCATAATCTGAATCATTTAAAAATGCTCTTTCTCTGTCAAAGAGAAAGAGTTCCCCTTTACCATTGCAACCCTAATTTCATGGAACAGCAAGTGATAGCAGCCTGTTCCAGATACCTAACTGGGCAAAATGGCTAATTTCTTCTTGTGTTATTGCAAAGGCATGCTCTCCAGTTGATCAAGCAGTTCCTCCTTCCCCCACCTCATTATTTCTTGTTGGTAAATATAGCACTAAAAATGCATTACTATTAACATATTACCGCTGTTAGAATGTAACTTGACCATCCTTGACAGGAAATCTGTGTCTGCAGAACGTAGATCTTTCTCACCCATATTAAATATGTGGTCACCAGAAGTCCATAGCATGCAGGAATGAGAGCTCCGGATAGATTTCCAGGCTCCTCCGCTTCATCCTTCCAGGAATGTTTCTTAGCAAGGGGTAGCACCCGGCTGACCTCACTTGGCTGGGAACCTAACTTAACTTGCTGCCCTGAGTATGTCAAAGCATCTCCTCCTTTCTACCTGCTTTTTGTGTTTTCTCCCATTGCCAGCCCATGGAAAATTTACCCTGGGGGAGGTGCCCTTTTTTTGTTGTTGTTGTTGTTCAGTCGTTTAGTCGTGTCCGACTCTTCGTGACCTCATGGACCATAGCACGCCAGGCCTTCCTGTCCTCCACCGTCTCCCGGAGTTTACTCAAATTCATGTTTGTTACATCGGTGATGCTACCTAACCATCTCATCCTCTGCCGTCCCCTTCTCCTTTTGCCTTCAGTCTTTCCCTTGACATTTCTGAACTGCACTTTCCAGCTGATACGGTTTTTGCAGTCTAGTCTGGTGATCGAACAGCAGGAGAAACTGAGTCAGATTTTTTCATTCCATCCAGCTTTTTCTTTTAAGTACAACATAAAAATACTTTGACCAGGATATTACAAGTACATAATGATCTATATGATCAGCATATTAAAAGTATACTGTAGTATGGTAATCCATGATGAAGAAAAAAATCAAAATTCACATTTGAGCCGTATCTTTATTAGGACCAACAAAGAATGTACAAGCTTTTGCAGAACTCTAAGGTGGTGTGGTAGAAAAAGCAGTGGATGAAAGAAGAAATTAAAACTTTCCCAAATTAGGCCAGATGACACGACTGTGCAGGGGAAAACCTTTACCTTTACCTTATTGTTAGCTGGGAAGTAAGTATTTGAGGATGGAGATTGGTATAAAAACATGCTTTGCAAATGAAAAGAAAAATCTATTTTCTTAAATGTGCTTAGATGTTCAGTGTTGGGCAGAAAGGTTCTTTTTCCATGATCCAGGGGAAAAAAAGTGGGTGGGGGGGGTTGAAACAGGCATATTTTCAGGCGGGATAAATATTTTCACATTGCTGACAGGGTATAAATGAAAATGCCCAGTGCTTGTTTTTCCTCTCTCAACAGTTGTCTTCTATTTAGTGAGAGAAGATTCCTCTGTTTATCAGTGGACACAAAGCATCGTTCCACATTTGAGTAGCTTTGGGTCAGACCCATTACGGCCATCAGGAGGCAAACTGGTACATTACCCGTTGTAGGAGGAGAGCCTGGCAAAAAATCAGGAGTCTGCAAGCACCTTTTCTGACTAACAAATTTATACTAAAGGCAAAAGCTTTTGTGGGCTGCAGCTCATTATTATCAGATCTCTATGCATCTGATGAAGTAAACTGCTGCTCACAAAAGCTTATGCCTTTTAATAAAATTTGTTAGTTGGAAAAGGTACTAGCAGACTCCTTCTGATATTTTTCTGCATTATACAAGATGCTGGGTACTTAACACACTCCTTACAGGTTTGGGAGGTATTCATACTTTTTCCAAACTCTATACAATCTGTCTTGGGTTTGAAACTGTATATAGTAATGTGAATGTTGAGTGAGTCAAATAATAAGGATGTATTTTTACATTTAGTGCCTTTTAACATTGCAGTTATAAAAGTTTCATAGAGACTTTGGTGAATACAAAAATCATGTGAGAAGGGGTTTAAAACCACACACACTAACCTTGAGAGCTCAACATATAATTTTTTATGCAAACGGAACCAGAAAAACAATCAAAGCTACTGTAGCTTGAATCATGTCAACTGGATTTCTATTTTCTTAGTAGAAACGTTTCGCTCCTTATCCAAGGAGCTTCTTCAGTCTGAGCAAAGTTGGTAAGGGAATCCTAAATATGTTCCTAGGTAGCTGTGTGACCTTACACCTGGGGCTAGGTCATGGTTATATTGGTTTGAGAGAGGGGTCAAGGAATCCATTTATGCCAACTTGGAAAATCCTTCCTTGAATAGAGGTGGGGGCCTCAGGCACAAACTCTCCCCCATCTTCCTCCCCGTTTTGTCTTCTGTGCCTAGGAAGATTAAGACCATTTCAGAAGCTCAACAGCAGCATGGTGATTTTAACGACCCTCCTTTAGATGATAAAAGGACTTAAAAATTACATCTCAATATAACCATGACCTAGCCCCAGGTGTAAGGTCACACAGCTACCTAGGAACATATTTAGGATTCCCTTACCAACTTTGCTCAGACTGAAGAAGCTCCTTGGATAAGGAGCGAAACGTTTCTACTAAGAAAATAGAAATCCAGTTGACATGATTCAAGCTACAGACAATTCCACCTGGATGACTGAGAACCTTCATAGACAATCAAAGCTACTTGATTTCAACCCAGCACATATTGCTCATATGTTCTTTGTACAAACACATCTTCTGAAATGGAATTGATCTCATTAACACCGACAGATACAGGATGCTACAAACTGTGTGCTGTCAGCAGTCTTAGAATATCACTATTTGCTATTAAAGGACAACTGCAGCTTTCAAAATACCTTCAATTCCAAGCAGATGATCGTCTAACCAGGTCAGCAGAGCTGAACTGAATGCAAATATCAACTTTCCCTGTGTCTGTAATAACTCCTTCCACATTCAGTCCAAAGAGCTGCTGCTGTTTATTCCCAGCCATTTTAGCTCATAATGAACAAATATTAAATTAGCCATAGACTTGAAAATATGATAGTGAAGAATGGGGGAAGAGAAAAACTATTTTGAGCATTTTGGGTTGGATCTGGATTTAGGCAAGCATACTGAAATCAGCCTTTTGATACTGTCCATGGGGTTTTCTTGGCAAGGATACTGGAGTGGGTTGCCATTTCCTCCTCCAAAGTATTTCCCCAAGTAGGAAGTCAAGAAATAACTGGAATAACAGGCAAGTTCGGCCTTGGAGTACAAAATGAAGCAGGGCAAAGGCTAATAGAGTTTTGTCAAGAGAACAAGCTGGTCATAGCAAACACTCTTTTCCAACAACATAAGAGATGACTCTACACATGGACATCACCAGATGGTCAATACCGAAATCAGATTGATTATGTACTTTGCAGCCAAAGATGGAGAAGCTCTATACAGTCAGCAAAAACAAGACCTGGAGCTGACTGTGGATCAGATCATGAGCTTCTTATCGCAAAATTTAGGCTTAAATTGAAGAATGTAGGGAAAACCACTAGACCATTCATGTATGACCTAAATCATATCCCTTATGAATATACAGTGGAGGTGAGGAATAGATTTAAAGGATTAGATCTGGTAGACAGAATGCCTGAAGAACTATGGATGGAGGTTCGTAACATTGTACAGGAGGCAGCAACTTAAACCATCCCAAAGAAAAAGAAAGGCAAGAAAGCAAAGTGGCTGTCTGATGAGGCTTTACAAATAGCTGAGGAAAGAAGGAAAGCAAAAGGCAAGGGAGAAAGGGAAAGATATAACCAACTGAATGCAGATTTCTAGAGAATAGCAAGGAGAGATAAGAAGGCCTTCTTAAATGAACAATGCAAAGAAATTGAGGAAAACAATAGAATGGGGAAGACTAGAGATCTCTTCAAGAAAATTGGAGATATCAAGGGAACGTTTTGTGCAAAGATGGGCATGATAAAGGACAAAAAAGGCAGGGACCTAACAGAAGCAGAAGAGATTAAGAAGAGGTGGCAAGAATACACAGAAGAACTATACAAGAAAGATCTTAATGTCCTAGACAGCATATTAAAACCTAGACAGCATATCAAGAAGCAGAGACATCACCTTGCCGACAAAGGTCCGTATAATCAGAGCTATGGTTTTCCCAGTAGTAATGTATGGCTGTGAGAGTTGGACCATAAGGAAGGCTGAGCGCCAAAGAATTGATGCTTTCGAACTGTGGTGCTGGAGAAGACTCTTGAGAGTCCCTTGGACTGCAAGGAGGTCAAACCAGTCAATCCTAAAGGAAATCAACCCTGACTGCTCATTGGAAGGACAGATACTGAAGCTGAAGCTCAAATACTTTGGCCACCTAATGCGAAGAGAGGACTCACTGGAAAAGACCCTGATGCTGGGAAAGACTGAAGGCAAAAGGAGAAGGGGACGGCAGAGGATGAGATGGTTAGATAGCATCACCGATGTAATGAACATGAATTTGAGTAAACTCCGGGAGGCAGTGGAGGACAGGAAGGCCTGGCATGCTATGGTCCATGGGGTCACGAAGAGTCGGACACGACTAAACAACTGAACAACAACAACAACTGAAATCAGACAAGTTTTAATTAGTCATGACTAAGTTGATCTTAGTTGATCGCCTAAGTTGGGGGCGTGGTGGCTCAGCGGGTAAGATGCCAGGCTTGTCGATCGGAAGATCGCAAGTTCGTAGGTTCGAATCCCTAGCCCTGCGTGCGGAGTGAGCTCCCGCACTCGTCCCAGCTCTTGCCAACCTAGCAATTCGAAAGCATGCAAATGGAAGTAGATGAATAGGTAGCACTTCGGTGGGTAGGTAACAGCGTTCCGCGTGCGTCATGCGGCCACATGACCGTGGAAGCATCTTCGGACAACGCTGGCTCTTTGGCTAACAAACAGAGATGAGCACCGGCCCCTAGAGTCGGACACGACTGCACAAATGTGCGGGGGGAACCTTTACCTTTTTTAAGTTGATCCACTGAATTCAGATGATCTGCTCTAAACGTTGTTAAATTTAGATGTAGTCCTGACTATATATGGTTATTTGTGCCATATCTAAAAACAAAACTCTTATCATTAGAAATAATCTGCTAAATAATTATGGACAACTATAGGGATTTCTAAGGGGCATGGTGGCTCAGCGGGTAAGACGCCAGGCTTGTTGATCAGAAGATCGCAAGTTCGGAGGTTTGAATCCCTAGTCCCGCGTGACGGAGTGAGCTCCCGCACTCGCCCCAGCTCTTGCCAACCTAGCAATTCGATAGCATCTAAATGCAAGTAGATAAATAGGTACCACTTTGGTGGGTAGGTAACAGCATTCCGCATGCGTCATGCTGGCCACATGACTGTGGAATCGTCTTCGGACAACGCTGGCTCTTCGGCTAAGAAATGGAGATGAGCACCGGCCCCTAGAGTCGGACACGACTGCACAAATGTGCGGAGGGAACCGTTACTTTATAGGGATTTCTAATTTCTGCTAAAAGGTCTTCACATAACTCTAGGAAAGAATCTGCATCTGGACAAGTCATGCCAAGCAAACGACGCTTCATCAAATACAGCTCTGTCACTCTTCAGATGCAAATTTGCTTGCTTGCTTGCTTTAGCTTCTTCTATAGAAGAGAAGCACATTCCATCTGCTTGGAGAACAGATGTTGTAAACGGAACCAGATAAGCCAAAGAGCTGACTTTAGTGCAAATGAATGGGGGAAAAATGAGCAAGGTTGCAGAAAGAGCAAAAAGGAAGAAAAAAAAGGCGGGGGAGAGACCACAGTGCTGAAAACAGCAAGAAAACTTGAATTTCTAAGTGGACCACTATTCAATATTATTAGCTTCAGCTACATTCCTATTTTCCTACTTTTATCTTCTATACTTATTTCTCCCACCTTTTGTCTATGGAATCAGAGTGGTGTTGATTGCTCTCCTCCTCCTCCTCCTCATTTTAAAATAACAATCACTCCCTGAAATAAGTGAGAACTGGGAAACAGGAACTGGCAACATTTCCTGGCTGACTAAACATTTGAAATACTCTAATACTCTAACCACTATACCACATCTTTTTTCCCCTTGGCTGACCTGAGGTTTTCATCTTCAATTCAGAAGTTCCCCGGTTGGGGGAGATGGGCAGTAATACAAATTTAAATAATAAATAAATAAATTCCCAGCCAGTGGTGGGGAACTGTGGGACATCATCCAAAACATCTAGAGGTAACAGATTGCCTATCCACCCCTCCCCCCGGATTGGGGTACTGCCATTATTGTGCCATTATTCAAAAAGGGAGATGGGGCGATCCAGCTAACTACCCACCCTATAAGTTTGCTGAGTATTATTAGCAAACGTTACACCCACCACCTGAACAACAAATTGCAGGATTGGGCAGTTTGGGGGCAGTGAAAAGGCTGGTTTTCTTCCCAACCACTCCACTTCAGGCCATGTCTTGATCATATGACATCCTATGGAAAAGTTCAGCAGCAAGAATAGGTCTGCTCTGTATGTAGCCTTTGTAGATCTTAAATCAGCTTTTGACTTGATATCGAGAGAAATCCTTTGGGAGAAGTTGGGTAACACGAAGATGGACAGGTGTCTCCTGTTCCTAATTCAACAACATACATACATTCATTCATTCATTCATTCATTCATTCATTCATTCATTCAGTTAGTTATTCAATTTGTATAGCCACCCATCTCAAACCAGTGACTCTGGGTGGCGAACAATCATAAAAACAATTAAAATAGTTAAACACAATACAAAAAGAAATTAGATACAAATAGCAACCAAGAGATATTATAATCCATCGGTGTCAGCACAATCAGGAAACTTTATAGTAACACCTCAGGATTAGATGCAACCCTCAAGTCATTTTGTCTCAGTCTGGAACCCAGTCTTTATTCGAGAGGGAGTTAGACAAGGCTGCATTTTAGCCCTGATCCTATTCAACTTGTATTTAAACTCCACAGTAGGCAGATTAACCAACTCAAGCTTCCACCCCACCCCCACCAGATTGTTGGCGTGGATATTCCACTTCTTCTCTATGCTGTTGATGTGGCTGCCCTTTCATTAACATCTGTAGTACTTATGCAGACACTCAAAGTTTCGCCCATTTCTGCCAAGAGCACTTACTGATAATTATGTCGATGAAGATTCTCAGTCATCCAGGTGGAATTGTCTGTAGGTTGAGTCATGGCAACTGGATTTCTTTCTTTTGGTTGAAATGTTTGGCTGCTTGTTAATATTACTGATAATTAACCGGCAAACCAAAGGTTTTTTTACCAAGAAACCCAAAGATTTAAATGGGCCATTGAAGAGAAGGAAATTGAGCAGGTTAAATGCTTCAAGTATTGGGCGGGGGGTAGTACTCCAGTCTAGAAGTACTTGAAGTACTTGAAGTACCTTCAAGATTCTATTAAACGAGCTTGCTTTCAATCAACTCTCAAGGAACATCTGCCTATGGAACTTCCTGAAAATGTTGAGGAACACTGGATTAAATTGAAGACTTCTATTATTTCAGCCTGTGAACAAACTATCGGATACCAAACTAAGAGACATCAGGACTGGTTTGATGAGAACGATAGTGAGATTGAACATATTATTGACAAGAAAAGGAAAGTCTTCCGGATATGGCAAAAAGATATTAACTGTGCCGTTAAGAAAAAAATCTACGCCAGTGCAAAGGCAGAAATCCAAAGAAGAACTAGAGAACTTAAGAACATATGGTGGATAAAAAAAGCCCAAGAAACCCAACATTTTGCAGATGCTCATGATGCACGGGGCTTTTTTAATGCCATAAAGGCCATCTATGGACCAACAAACCATGGTACAAATCCCTTACGTTCAGTAGATGGTGCTAAACTTCTAAAGGACAAAGAGTCTATCGCACTGCTCTGGAATGAGCATTACTACAATCTCCTTAATTGTCACTCTACTGTGGCTGATGAAGTCTTCTTGAAAATCCTGCAAAAACAAACAAGAGATGAGCTTGCAGTACCCCCTAGTTTGGAGGAAGTCAGTAAAGCCACTAAACAAATGAAAAATAACAAAGCTAGTGGACCTGATGGGATTCCTGCTGAAGTCTTTAAAGAAGGCGGGCCTGAATTTACACAACAACTTCATAAGCTCATCGAAAAAATCTGGATGAGGGAGGAGATTCCAGCAGACTTTAGGGATGCCATAATTATCACTCTCTTTAAAAAGGGTGATAGAACAGACTGTGGAAACTATCGAGGCATCTCCCTTCTAGCCACAGCAGGCAAAATCCTGGCAAAGATCATCGCAAACCGTCTCCTATCTGTATCAGAAGACATCCTCCCTGAAACGTAAAATGGCTTCCGCCCTTCCAGGGGAACAGTGGATATGATCTTCACTGCACGACAGCTTCAAGAAAAATGCAAGGAGCAAAACCGCCCTCTGTACATGGCGTTTATTGATCTGACTAAAGCTTTTGATACTGTAAATCGTACTGCTCTCTGGACCATCCTTCTGAAAATCGGATGCCCTGATAAATTTGTGAACATCTTGCGGCTACTCCATGACGACATGATGGCAACAATCCTGAATAACAATGGCTCTCAAAGCGATCCATTTAAAGTGAAATCCGGCATTAAACAGGGATGTGTTATTGCTCCAACCTTATTCGCTATCTTCATCGCTATGATTATACACCTTGTTGAAGAGAAACTTCCTACTGGTGTAGAAATTATATATCGAACAGATGGAAAGCTTTTTAATCTTAGTAGGCTGAAAGCAAAAAATAAGGTAATTACAACTTCTGTTATAGCACTTCAATATGCTAATGATAACGTAGTCTGTGCACACTCTGAGGAAGATCTTCAAACTATCCTAAACATCTTTGCAGAAGCATATGAAAAGCTCAGCCTCTCGATTAACATTAAAAAAACCAAAGTGCTTTACCAGCAAGTTTGAACCAATCCCTCCGCAGCGCCATCACTCCAGCTTAAAGGTGTGTCACTAGAAAATGTCGACCACTTTTCTTATCTCGGCAGCCATCTATCTACAAAAGCCGACATCGATGCTGAAATTCAGCATCGCCTGAGCTCTGTGAGTGTAGCTTTCTCCTGAATGAAGCGTAGAGTGTTTGCGGATCGGGACATTCACAGGGAGACCAAAATGCTTGTTTACCAAGCCATTGTACTACCAACCCTTCTGTACGCCTGTGAAACATGGACCCTCTACAAACGCCACCTCCAACTTCTTGAAAGATTCCATCAACGCTGCCTCTGAAAAATTCTGCAAATTACTTGGGGAGATAGGCGGACTAATGTTAGCATATTAGAAGAAGCGAAAACCACCAGCATTGAAACAATGATCATCCAACATCAACTTCGCTGGACCGGTCATGTTGTTCGAATGCCTGACCATCGTCTTCCAAAGCAGCTACTTTACTCCCAACTTAAGAATGGAAAACGGAATATTGGTGGACAGCAAAAGAGATTCAAAGATACTCTCAAAGCTAATTTAAAAAAATGTAATATCAGCATTGAGAACTGGGAAGCCCTAACTCATGAGCGTTTCAATTGGAGGTCATCCTTTATTAATGGCGCTATGGACTTTGAAGAAGCACGAGTACAGGGTGAAAGGGAGAAAAGAGCTAAAAGGAAGGCACGTCAGGCAAACCCTCATCATGACCGTCTCCCACCCGGAAACCTATGCCCTCATTGTGGGAGGTTGTGCGGATCCAGAATTGGCCTTTATAGCCACTTACGGATCCACTGTTAAAATTTTACCTTTGGAAGACAATCTTACTCGGCTACGAGTGATCGCCAGTGACTTAGATGATGCACATTAATTGTGCTGCTTCACAAGCACACAGGAGTACAGCAGCTATTTTAAAAAAATGGACAAAAGGTAGGGAATGCATACAAGCAACCCTGAAACTTTTGACAGCAAAACCCTTGGGCCAAATATTTATGGGGCTCAGATGGAACCACCCCTTCACTATAAATCCCTTGAAGTCATACAAACAAAGTTTTTGCAAATCCTTTTTCAAGTGCCTAGATGTGTAGATAGTGTGAGGCTCAGAAGGGAAGAAGGGCAAATGCCACTTTTTCCTGCAAGGACTGATTTCATTACTCTTGGCAGACCAATTTCAATCTTTGTGGCCACAAGCAATTCTGGGGAAACATACCCATTATGGCTTGCCACTTAAGCAACTGCTTCTTTCGGAATACGCTCAAGCTAAAAGAGTCATCAGAGAAAGAGTCCCAGACAAAGAATTCCAGAATGTGGTTAGCCATATTCCAGCCCACACTAGAGTCCACCCAACTCATTCCAGATGGGAACCAGGCAGATACTTAATTACTTTAGTCTCTCCTGCCCATAAGAGAGCCTTTCTCAAAGCCAGGCTTGATGTTTTACCCTCCTTAATCGGTGATTTATCAAAGTCCCCATGTGTAGGAGAATCTATCCATGCAGCACAGATGCTATTGAGATCATCACCCATGTGCTTCTACACAGCCTCTGCTACCAATGTAGTTGAGAAACTTCTATTCTTCCTTTATTGACATAATGAAAGTTTTTTTCTTGATTTTCTCCCCTCAGATAAGGAATCATTTGTTACATTCAACATCACTAGATTTTTCTTGGCAGCAACTAAAATGTGTAAACCAGAGCTTTCCAAACTTTTCATGTTGGTGACACACTTTTTAGACGTGCATCATTTCGCGACACACTCTTACAGCAGGGCACAAGGCAGGCACTAGGACCTGCGCGGAATCAGTAGGTTTCGAGGCAGCAAGGCACAAGGCAGGCACTAGGACCTGCGTGGAATCCTGGCAGGGCTCAGAGGCAGCAGCAGCCGCGACACACCCAGACACTGCAGCCGACACACTAACGTGTCCCGACACACAATTTGGAAAGCTCTGGTGTAAACAGATAATTAAGGGTACTGGGCATGGGTAAACTCACTGAGAACCTCTCCTTTATTTTTATTTTTTATCCTTATCTGTCTTTACATCCTTTTTGTGACTTTGATAGATTTTACATATATAGAACTTAAATACAAATATATTTCATATTCATATATTTTATATTTAGTATTGATATATTAGAAACATTTGCACTCTTATGATGGCTCTGAAATCATGTTATATTTCCTTGAAGAGTTGTGTTGGCCTTCTTACTCTTCCTTTCTAACAGGCCTTGATAGACAGCTGTGCCCATAGAAACAAGATAAGGTGTACTTTCCAAAGATAGCTTCTCCAGAGGAAAGGTATTGTTTAATAACGGTCAAGGGGCCCTAGCAAGGATGGAAGGAAGTCCCTTATATGGAATGATGTTAAGATAGAATGAAGGAAGGAAATTCCTAATATGGAATGAGGTTAAGGTGGAGTATGGGTAACTGAGTAAGGGGTGGTATTCTAAAGGAGGAGCTGAATAGAATGTATATAATGTGCTGTAAGGAGGGGGTCCTGCGCAATCACCCACCTAACAGCTTGCTGTCATTGCTTTTGCTCTTGGGTGAAAAATAAAGAACTTAATTTCATGCAACTGCCTGTTTCTTTGATCCCGGCTCAGAAGCAAACCTGGTAAGGAAAATAAAAAAATTCTAACAACCCTCAGAGCCCCCCCACCCCCAAGTTCATAGTCTTAGTATTTAAAATTGAGAATTTTTATAGAGAGATCTTATAATGTTTTATAGTTTTTATGTTTTGTGTTCTCATAGTGTTTTAATATAGATAGAAGTTGGACAAATAAAATAAATAAATAAATAAATATTAAACGATTGTGCTAGCAATGCTAGCTTTTAGTTAACTCTTATCTCTTATAAGTTTCAGTGTTATTAGTGAAACAGGTATAATTTTTCCTGATTGTATTGTATGCTGGTCTATGACCAAAATAAAGTTCAAGTCCATCTTCAGCTATGGAAGCTCACTGGGTGATCTGGGCCCAGTTAACTGCATTAGACCAACTGACCATTAGACCAATTTCCAACTGGGGAAAATGGTTCCAGTGATGGAGCTACAGCAGCCAAGAAGCAATTGAGTGGGAACGCAGGGCCCTTTAAGCAGGTGTGCTAAGGAATGGGGGCAGGCCAAAAGGCTGCATTGCCTAGCGCTGAGCATTTCTGAGCATCAGTTAACAGAAATGCAGAGCCATATGTGGGACAGCACAGAGCAAAGGAAAACAAAGAAAATATTTTGTTGCAGTGCCTTGCCTTTACAGACAGGGAGGTGAAATTAAGTCCCTTCGGTGCTTGACTTAACAGCAACTTATTCAAATGCACAAGTCCAAAAATAAAGTCAGATGGTTATGAAGAAGTACAATCCACCAGTGTTTGAGTTGGCAGAGAAGTAGGGCGTACTTCTCTGCCAGGTACCACCCTTACAGTTTTAATGCAGGACAAATTGAAGAATATCATTGGTGGCTTTGTTTCCCCTCTCACCAAGTGTCACTGCTGCTGGTAAAAACAGCCACCAATTGTTCTCCTTAATGTGTGGCGGTGTGAGGCTGGGTAAGTGTAGGCTGGTGCTTCCAGTAGTAGATTTAGTCACGACTATGTTGTCTGACTAACAAGTTGTAGACAGAGAGGGCTGTCAGTCAGGCTATTTCGGAACGCAGGTCTAGTGCTCTGCTGAAAGAGCACTCAACTCATGCCTAAAAATAACCCTGTCGCAGTTGCAGGAGAAAAGCAAAGGGGGACCCACAGGCATGGAGGAGGGGCGCAGACTGAAGTGGACGGGAGTGATCAATAGTGAGCATCTGGAAGTAGCCGGTGGGACAGGGAAAATGATGCTGCTTCTCAAAGTAATAAATAAAAAATACAGCCACATAAAACCTGTGCAGCACTGCAGTTTAAAAACAAATTTAGCAGTTTTCCAAAAAAGCACATTTTGAGATTTGAACGTATTATATGGGCTCCTCCGACATAAGAACTGAGAAGCACTTTGGAAAATGCTGGCCAGCCATTACGCAAGAAGGTGCCTCTGTGGAAGCCAGGGGTCTGGTCCCTCGAGCATCCTAAGCAAACATGGAAGTGACTGGAGGGCCCAACAGTAGCCAATGGGAGATGGGCACATCCCTGCCATTGACCCCATCATCTAACCCTTTATTGATGAAGCATGTCAGATCATGTGCAGGGCAAATATTGTGTCTGAAGAAGAGGAAAGGTGCTCCTTTAAAATGGGAACAATTAAAGGCAACTTTAAGCTGTCTCACTTGTGGACTGGAGATGAGATGAGATGAGATGATGATGGCGAGATCATAATGTCATGACATAGAAATTATTATTGGGGCATATTCATGCTGTGGTTAGAGCAGTGTTTCTAAAACTTGGCAAATTTAAGATGTGTGGATTTCAACTCCCACAATTCCGCAGGCAGCCATGGGGAATTGGTTAGACTTTAACTCCCAGAATTCCCCAGGGTTAGAGAAACTTGAAGTTTTGCTCAAGGCAGTCATCCTCAACTGATGAATATGTATAAGCAACCAAACTCTTACATCCAGATGAAAAGGAACATCTGGGATACACAAAAGACAACCAACTTCTTAGTCCTTTCATAAGGAAGAGCATTACTAAGGCCATCTTGTATTATTCTAAAGGATGGTTGGTACTGCCACCATATTCATGTATCTGAAATTGCTACTGTATTTTAAAATATATATTGAGGGGCTACAGAGGAAAAAATCCATAGGGGCAAGGATCTAAAGGTTAAGGGTAAGTCATTTTCAATTGCTCACAAAAATTAACAAGTGAAAAAATGATACATGATGTTAACAGATTAATTGGAGGAAATTTATAACATTTGGGACCCACAGGAACATTTGGCCAAACTTTGGATTGTAGTCACCAAAGGGAAGAATGGATACTTGGTCACAACCTACAGTGGCTGTCAAAGTGGGAAGCACAACCAGGCCTAAAGCCTCCATCACAAAAGATAACCTATTAAGATTACAAAATGAATATCTTGCCCAATAAACTAAGTAGAAGGCAATTGTGGAGTCCGAGTTCTAGGGTGACAGTACGTCCCGTTTTGAATGGGACAGTCCCGTTATTTTAGCATTTTTCAACCGTCCCGTCGTTTTGATCAAAATCTCAATTTTGTCCCTTTTTTAAACCCGGCAGGAAGGAGGACAGGAAGACAGGAAGGAGGACTGGACCCGGACTTGCCATTGGAGGCAGCCCGGAAGAGGCCCTATCAGCGCGGCAACTGGAAGCCCAGTTGCCACATGCGAGCCCAGCAGCAGACACAGCACCACAGTCCACCTGGTTCCTGCCTCCTTACCTGATCCTGAGATTGTCTGCCCAGCAGTGGTGAGGCCAGGGAAAGCAGGCACGGGAAGATTGTGGAAAGAGGGTGCGTGTGTGTGTGCGCACGCAGATTACTTGCTCAGCATAATCGCGCGCGCGCGCACGCACCCACACGCACCCACACCCTCTTTCTCCAGCCTCCCCATGACCAAATGCACCCGCACCTGTTGCAGGGAGGCTGGAGAAAGAGGGTGTGGGGTGCGTGCATGTGTGTGTGCGCACGCGGATTACTTGCTCAGTGTAACCGCGCGCGCACACACACGCACGCACCCCACGCCCTCTTTCTCCAGCCTCCCTGCAACAGGTGCGGGTGCATTTGGTCATGGGGAGGCTGGAGAAAGAGGGTGTGGGGTGCGTGTGTGTGTGTGTGTGTGTGTGTTTGTGTGCGCGCATCTGATCGGGCTTGGCCAAGGGAGGAGAGTTGTCGGGCCGCCGAGCAGGAGAAGCAGGAGCCGGCCACCCTGGGGAGCTTCAGTGGGCAGCAAGGGGTGGAGTGGTCGACAACTCTCCTCCCTCGGCCAAGCCCGATCAGATGCACACACACACACACGCACCCCACACCCTCTTTCTCCAGCCTCCCTGCAACAGGTGTGGGTGCATTTGGTCATGGGGAGGCTGGAGAAAGAGGGTGTGGGGTCCGTGTGTGTGTGTGTGCGCGCGCATCTGATCGGGCTTGGCTGAGGGAGGAGAGTTGTCGGGCCGCCGAGCAGGAGAAGCCGGCTGTGCTCGGCTGCTTCAGCCACACCACTCCACCCCTTGCTGCCTGCAGAAGCTCCCCAGGGTGGCCGCTCCTGCTTCTCCTGCTCGGCGGCCTGACAACTCTCCTCCCTCGGCCAAGCCCGATCAGATGCACACACACACACACACTCACAGGACAGACTGCCCTGGCAGGAGCTGGCCATGCTGGAGGGCTTCAGCGGGTGGCGAGGGGCAGAGTGGTGTGGCTGAAGCCTCCCAGCACGGCCGGCTCCTGCCGAGGGCAGTCTGTCCTGTGAGTGTGTGAGTGTGTGTATGTGCATCTGATCGGGCTTGGCCAAGGGAGGAGAGTTGTCAGGCCGCCGAGCAGGAGAAGCAGGAGCCGGCCACCCTGGGGAGCTTCAGTGAGCAGCAAGGGGCGGAGTGGTGTGGCTGAAGCAGCCGAGCGCAGCCGGCTCCTCCTGCTTCTCCTGCTCTGCGGCGGTGGCAGCAGCAGCGACTCTCCTCCCTCCCTTGGCCAAGCCCGAGGGGGATGGGGCAGTGGTGGGCCTCCATCCCCTCCCCTTGTTCCCCGGCCGATGACGGTGCTGTGTGCACAGTGTGTGTACTCCGGCCTCCCCCAAACACACCAGCTCTGACGCACCATTTACTGCTAAAAGAAAAAAAAACCTTTAAAAATCGAGAAAAAAAATAAAATCTGAGCCAATCACGCTGATGGGGGTGGGGTTTGCAGGCGGGAGCCAATCATGTGGGGTGGGGGCGGCGTTTGCAGGTGGGAGCCAATTGCGTGGACTGGGGGGCGGGGTTTGGACGCCGGCATGGTGGCATAAGACCCTGTCCCGTTTTGCCATCCCAAAAGTCTCGTTTTTGTCTGAAGGAAATATGGCCAGCCTACCGAGTTCTCAAATCTCATGTGAACCATCCTTTCCTTTTTTTCAGGAGAACATCCATTTCATAGAAAGCAAAGCAGTAATTTCACAGCAGGCCACTTCTCTCTTTTCTCTAGATCAGTGTTTCTCAACCTCAGCAATTTTAAGATGTGTGGACTTCATCTGCTGGCTGGGGAATTCTGGAAGTTGAAGTCCACACATCTTAAAATTGCTGAGGTTGAGAAACACTGATCTAGATCAAAACTCTCCCAAACATGCTTTCTTTTTTCTTTCCACGCATATCTTCTCTGCTATGACCATATATTTTAATACATTTAAATTTAATTCCCCTCTGCTCTTTATTCTTCCTCCTATGATCACATTCCTTTCTGTTCTATTTTCTTCCCTTCCCCTTTTTTTCCCTATTCTCTTTAATACAGGTTTCCACAACTAACCAAAGCTCTCAAGCTGGTTCACCATGCAGGGCTGCAACTGGGGGAGGGGGGGAAGCAGGGCATGTGCCCCGGGCGCCGCACTGGGGGGGCACCAAAATGACGCCCAGTGGGCACCAAAATGGCAAAATAACCCATGGGGGGTTGCAGAATCCATGTTTGCCCCAGGTGACACAGACCCTAGTTCCATCCCTGTCACCATGTTATCAAAATAAAAACAATCACTTCGAAGGGCCTAGGAAGAGTTGAATCCAAACAAACTAAAACTATGGGACACCAATGGCTAAAGCTAGCTATAACCACTAGGGAGACAGCATATCAATTAAGAAATTAGAACTTGGCACACTGACAAAATTATGCACTACTAACAAAATAACATGCAACCTTTTGGATTAGGGTTTGATAATGCAGCTTCAACTGTTGTGTGTCTATGAAGGTTCTCAGTCATCCAGGTGGAATTGTCTGTAGCTTGAATCATGTCAACTGGATTTCTATTTTCTCAGTGGAAACGTTTCGCTCCTTATCCAAGGAGCTTCTTCAGTCTGAGCAAAGTTGGTAAGGGAATCCTAAATATGTTTCTAGGTAGCTGTGTGACCTTACACCTGGGGTCATGGTTATTTTGAGATGTTATTTCTAAGTCCCTTTATCATCTAAAGGAGGATCGTTAAGGTCACCATGCTGCTATTGAGCTTGCGAAATGGTCTTAATCTTCCTAGGCACAGAAGACAAAGCAGGAAGGAAGATAGGGGAAAGGTTGTGCCTGAGGCCCCCACCTCTATTCAAGGAAGGATTTTCCAAGTTGGCATAAATGGATTCCTTGACCCCTCTCTCAAACCACCTATCTTCTCTGTCTAAAATGTGAACATTAATGTCCTCAAATGAGTGTCCTTTTTCCTTTAGATGAAGATAAACTGCTGACTCTGGTCCTGTGGTGTTACTTCTCCTGTGTTGGGCCATCCTCCTGTACAAAGGTTGTTTGGTTTCTCCAATGTAGAGTTCAGAGCACTCCTCACTGCACTGGATACATCTCAATATAACCATGACCTAGCCCCAGGTGTAAGGTCACACAGCTACCTAGAAACATATTTAGGATTCCCTTACCAACTTTGCTCAGACTGAAGAAGCTCCTTGGATAAGGAGCGAAACGTTTCCACTGAGAAAATAGAAATCCAGTTGACATGATTCAACTGTTGTGCTGCTTCTAGTGATTGTGCTGATTTCTTCTCTTCCCCTAGTATTGCATTAGCTTCTCCTTTCAGCATCTAGATATAGATGTTAAGATACTGCTTGAAACTAACAACCTTGGGATCAACAAATCATCATGTGATTATACATGTAATTGTTCCATATGGTTTGCCAATGACTCTTAAACTTTTACATTTCAGATGCTTTTTTTATTATCATCATCCATTATTATTTTCTTCATTTACTTGTTCCCTGTCTTCCCTCCCCAAAACCCTGAATTCACCAGCAGATGGCAACAAAGGCTTGAGAGAGATGCTAAATTAGCCACACCTTATTCACATGCCCACACATACAAATTCTAAAGGCTTAAAAAATATATTCAGATATAAATGATTACAAAAGGTTTAGCCAGGAGCAAGGCCAGCCCCTTCACATGTTCAAAGCTTAAACAACTACAGTATGTTGTACATGATAAAAACTGGGTTCAGTTCAGCTGCTTGTAGCAACTGTTTATGTTTGATAGTATTTATTTTATTTTTATTTATTTATTTATTTTCTATCCCGCCTTTATTATTTTTATAAATAACTCAAGGCGGCTAACATACCTAATACTCCTTCCCTCTCCTATTTTCCCCACAACAACCCTGTGAGGTGAGTTGGGCTGAGAGAGAGTGACTGGCTCAAGGTCACCCAGCCGGCTTTCAGGCCTAAGGCGGGACTAGAACTCTCAGTCTCCTGGTTTCTAGCCCAGCACCTTAACCACTAGACCAAACTGGCTCAACAAACTGGATCAAGCTGTGTTAATTTTTTTTCTCTACCCAAGGGAAGGAAGGAAGGGAGGGAGGGAGGGAGGGAGGGAGGGAGGGAGGGAGGGAGGAAGGAAGGAAGGAAGGAAGGAAGGAAGGAAGGAAGGAAGGAAGGAAGGAAGGAAGGAAGGAAGGACTGTCTCAGATGATTGCTGAAAAAAAACAAAGAAAGTCAAGTACTTTCAAGGTTCTGTATCCTGAGGATTAAATCTCCAATAATAAAATAAGAAAGCTAGGTTTGTACGAGTGCTTCCTAAGAATCTAGCTTTCAAATAATTCATACATTTGGGACATAACAAAAGGTAGGGAGTGAGGTGTCAAAATGCAACTATAAACAGGACACATGAATGTAACTCATAAGGAGGAAGCTAACTAGAGAAGAGCAGGTAAAGAAGGAACATGTATACACCTGACACTATAATTTCTGATTAACTTGATTTTTGATGGCCCATTTCAAGTATAGATAGTCATTTTATTTTATTGTTTTTTATTTTATTATTTTATTTTACAGTTTAGGCACCGTCCAACTCCAAACCAACTCTGAGCAGCTCACAATATAATAAACCATAGAAACACAATACAAAACAAAAGAAGATGGGATCTGGTCACTCTATACCAGGGTTTCTCAACCCTGGCAACTTTAAGACGTGTGGACTTCAACTCCCAGAATTCCCCAGCCAGCAAGGGTTGAAGACCATACATCTTAAAGTTGCCAAGGTTGAGAAACCCTGCTCTATACAAAAACATAGACAAAACACACCCAACAAATAACTCCAGCCATCTTAACCGAAGCCCTGGGAGAACAGCCAGGTCTTCAAGGCCTTACAGAATACCAACAGAGGAGGAGCCATATGAATTTCAGGGGGGATTTCATTCCATAGAGCAGATTCTGTTCCTTTATTTCATAGGTGGCCTTTCTAGTGAGCTGGAAATGAGATGAACATGTGTTATTTTAAAAAGGGTTAAATATGCCACAGTCAGAGAGATGCGAAGGTATGTCTATAGTCTTTTCACCAGGAGAGTGGCTCTACCCCCCAATATATTGATTGCTCTTCCTTCTTTGCACTTTTTCAGCTTTACAATATCCCTTTTCAGGAACTGCGCCCAGAACTATATACTGTACTACATATAAAATTACAGCATTGTTCTTGGCCATCATGGTTGCTTCATGAAGGTTGAACCAGTTGATCCATCTATTCTTACTGAGTTTGGCAACTGCTCCTTTTAAATACTCCACCAGCAACAGAAGCACCTCATAAAACTTAAATAGATTTTGGAAGCCTTCTGATGAGTTATCTATACTGCACATTGATATTAGAGTTATACCACATTACATGCTATGGCTATGCCTTTCTACAAGCCATTCTGACAACTATTGTCACGACTCCTGCTCGAAGAGCAGGTGGCAGTCGTGGCTAGGAGGGCCCTTGCACAGCTTCGGCTTGTGCGCCAGTTACGCCCATTCCTGGATCGCAATGCCCTCCAAACGGTCACTCATGCTCTTGTCATCTCCCACATAGACTATTGCAATGCGCTCTACATGGGGCTACCCTTGAAGACCTTCTGGAAGCTACAGCTGGTGCAGAATGCAGCCGCGCGGGCAATTTTGGGTACACCAAGATCAGCACATATAACACCTTTGCTCCGCGAGCTGCATTGGGTGCCGGTTTGCTTCCGGGTCCAATTCAAGGTGTTGGGTATCACCTTTAAAGCCCTACATGGCATGGGGCCAGGATACCTGAGGGACCGTCTTATCCCCATATCATCGACCCACCCCCACCCGATCATTCAGGGAGGGCCTGCTACGGACCCCTTCAATAAGGGAATTTCATGTGGTGGGGTCCAGGAGGCGGGCCTTCTCTGTAGTGGCACCCGCCCTTTGGAATATCTTGCCCCCAGAGTTGAGGCAGGTCCCCTCCCTCCCGACCTTTAGGAAAGAGCTGAAAACCTGGTTCTGCCGCCTGGCATGGGAAGGGGAAAGTAACATGGGGGTGGTTAATTCCATAACGTCCTTCCTTTTTTGTTAAATCTAATTTGCCAAATTGGATTTTATAATTATTTAATTGTATTAATTAAATTGTAATTTTATATTTTTATATTCTTATTTTAAATGGGATTTTACTGTAAACCGCCCAGAGTTCCCCGTTGGGGGAGATGGGCGGTGATATAAATTTAATAAATAAATAAATAAATAAATAAATAAATAAATAAATAAATAAATAAATAAATAAATAAATAAATAAATAAATGTTGTTAGAGACATTTGCACATACACAGAGCCTGTCTTTTCTAAGTTTCATGAAAAGAAGGAATGACAATCATATTTTATCCAAGGCATGGGCACGCTCCTGGCTCAAATCCTTACAGCAAAGCTGAAACATTTCACCTACTCAAACCTGTTTCAATGTATATAATCCAGGGAATACTGACCACAATCGGAGAACAGGTATACCGTGAAGAGAGAATCAGAACAGGGCTTACCTTTGGAGATGTATGTATTTTAGCTCGCTGTAACCAGGGGAACACAATGCTCTTTTGCATTGAATTTCCAAAGGAAATTCAAACAACTATTGCTGGTCTCCGTGGGTGTCTCCTAACGTACTTGTCATACTCCGTTTTCACTATTGCAGAACAATAAAATATGTCCAGCAGCTCTATTTTTTCCCTTTGTGTGTCCTCACTGAGCCCATTTGTCTTTGGTTTTCTGCAGCTTAGGATCTAGATCCTGGGTAGTTTATTTTCTGCTGCATCAATATTTTATCAGCCACATATTTGGCAAGCCACTGAAACATGTTTGATTCAGAACGTGGAAACGGCCAAAGAATATGAAATCTGTAAGGAAAAGCTAGCGGATTTGCTTATTATTACACACATATCCTGTAATCCTCAGCAACAAAGTTCTCATTAAAGATGAGGAAACAAATAAGTAAAAATAGACCTAATAATAGTAAACCATTCTGTACAATACTACACAATAGTTTTATTCCATTATGAGAACAGTATTTTAATTAGAACCGAGATAATGATGAATATTTTTAAGTTCTGGCTTTGAAGATGACTATCTTGATTAGCATTGTGCACAGTGATGGCATGTGGTACAAAGTGAATCTCGAGATACTAGCCCTTAGATTGCTTGATATGGAGGTAATGTTTGAAATCCTACTGGTCTGGGGTGTGAAAAAATGTGGTCATGCTTGTATTACAACAGTTCTGAGGTTTAAAAAATTGCAGCAACTTGAGAACTTTATTTGCATTGTTCTGCAAACGCACTCAGCAACCTTGTGATATTTTAAAGATGAGCCGTTTATCAAGGCACAAGCTTCTGTAGACAGCTGTCTTATTAATTATGCATTATAATACCCCTAAAACTTAATGGCATTGTTAACATTTTAATTTGTAAATGTGCCATTTGAAGCCTAATGTATTATCTTTAAGATAGCAGTTACAGTCCATTGTAAGAAACTGTGCTTTAAAAATAGACCTGTCTTTAGAAATATGCTACAAAAAATTCCCATTTTTTAATACAAGTGTATAATGTTGCTGGTACGTTTTCCATAGCACTGCTTAATCAGAACAGACAGAACCCAGATATCTGGCTATTAACGTGTCTTTGTTCTTCCTATAGAATGCCTAGTGCATATTAAGCAGCAAGAAAAGAGTACTGTGTCTGGTGATTTGATTCTGCATTTGCAAGCAGGCTCAGGCAATGGCTCTGAAGCAAAGGCTGCCAGCTTTGTGTGAAATTAAAGTCAAGGCAAGCTTTTAGGTTGACTTGCACATGATTTCAAAGGAATAGAGGACTGTAGCCATAATCCGAACCCACCAGAAACAACCTGCAGAAAAGCTGCTGCGTCTGCTTTGTGTGTTCATATCTTGGGCTGGCAGAGGAAATATTTGAAATGAGTGCATGCTGTGCTTTTGAAGACTTCAGGACCTTATGCCTAATTAAAACACACCACATAGAGTTTCCTCTGAATTTGTATGCTTGTGCTAGACCAAGGGTCGGAAATGGCGGCTCGCGAGCCAGATCTGGCTCTTTGGCCCCTTGACTCTGGCTCTATCTCTCTCTCTGCCGCCCGACATCCGGAAAGCCGGTCTCCGGAAGCAGCAGGCTTGGCGCAAACCCTGGGGAAGAAACAGAGAGGCTGATTGGTGGAGGCTCAGAAGGAAGGACACCTCCACCAATCAGCGCGCACCAAAGGGGAGCAGAGAGGCGGGCTGAACAAGGTCATCAGGAGCACAGGATCCGGCCCCAGCCCAGCCCAGCCCAGCCCAGCCCGGACCGCAGCTTCGGCGCCCTCCCCTCACCATCGCTAAGGTCCCAGGCGACGGCGCGGACATGTTCGACCTGCTCGTGCAGCACCCGGGTGCCTGACGTCAAGGCGGCTGCGCTTCCGCGCCCGGCGGGCGGGCGAGGCAGGGAGAGAAGGGGAGACGGAGGGGCTCCCTCTCCGGCCTCTGCGCCCCTTCAGGCCCGTCTCTCCGAGCGCACTGAGCGGCAGGGAGGCGCTGCTGGTCCGGGACGCGGCGCTGTCAGAGGTGGCGCAGGAGCGGCTGCAGGGGCTGCTGCGGCTGGAGAAAGCCCCTGCCGGCCTTTCCGCTTCCTATCTGGCGGCGGCCGCGGCTCCCCGGCCTCCGCTTGCGCCTCCTGCGCCGCGGCCCCACGCGCTTTCCTCAGACGAGGTCCAGGGCAGCGAGGCTCGGGGCTGGCGAAGGCGGAGCAGCCCCGCGGATGGGAGCCGGGGGACGCCCGACCCGCGGGCCCCTCGGCATTCAGGGGGCCCGGCTCCGTCCCTCCGGCTGGCGGGTGGCCAAACACGGGGGCGCACACGCACAAACGCGTGCGGGGCAGCCGCAGGCAGACGAGACGCCCCGGACTAGAGAGGCCGAGACCCCTGGAGGAAAAGCCCCCAGACCCCGCCGCGCTTCAGTCCCAGGGAAAGGAAAAGCACCCCACCCCACCCGGCAAAGGGGCTGAGGCCGGCAGGGGCCCCGAGCGGGCGCCGCGCAACCCTTCCCGCGGCGCCAGCCTCTCCCTCCACAGAGCGAGAGGCTCTCCAGGACGCGGGCCGCCCGTCCGCCCGGGGGAGAGCCAAATCTCAAATCTGGCAGGAGGCGGAAGCGGGAGCTCAGCTCGTGAACGGCAGCAGCCCCTTCCAACGGGCAACCGGGAGGAGAAAACGAACTCCATGCCCCACCACGCATACACAGACTGAAGCAGACCCTGGGACACAGGGATGGGCGGGGAGGCAGGCAAACAGGCAGGCGGCTGGAAGTGGCATCATCATCAGATGGCATCCCCCCATCCAGAAGGGGGGGGGGGGAGCAAAAAAATCCTTGTCTTTGCTATGTGCTTGGGATAGCCCGCTCCATCTGGCTCTCCATCTCCCCCCCCCACGTATTAAATGCAGCCTTAAAGCATTTTATGCTCCAGCTGTGAATAAACAAACATCCCATCAGCTGCTAACTCTCTCCCCTTGGAAGAAATCTGGGAGTCACAGGAAGCAGCCAGCAGCATTGGCTGGTAGGGCTCAGGAGCCCCCCCCCCCCAATTACCTTCTCCATATCTCCCTCTGCTTTTCCATTCCCCCTCCTGTTTTCTTCAACCCGGTGGCCCTTTCCCCCCACTGGCCCCACATTCCTGGCAGTCCCTCAACAAAATTAAGCCCTTTCCTGAAATGCTATGGGGTTGATGGTTTCCAAAGGTGGTGCCTTTTTGAGCAAATGAAGCAAACTGGTTCTGTTAGTTGGGGAGGGTGTGTGTGTGAATTGCGTTGGACAGGAATCCTTTCTTGCTAAGACTGATTTTCCTCCCAGATTCCTAGAACGTTTTCTTTGCATGGAATTCCGTGTTCCGCACACGGGCAATCTCCATTATAAAGAACCAGGTTTGTGTTCTGTATCCAGAGCGAATGATGATGCCACTTCCAGCTGCCTGCCTGTTTGCCTGCCTCCCCGCCCATCCCTGTGTCCCAGGGTCTGCTTCAGTCCGTGTATGCGTGGTGGGGCATGGAGTTCGTTTTCTCCTCCCAGTTGCCCGTTGGAAGGGGCTGCTGCCGTTCACGAGCTGAGCTCCCGCTTCCGCCTCCTGCCAGATTTGAGATTTGGCTCTCCCCCAGCGGACGGGCGGCCCGCGTCCTGGAGAGCCTCTCGCTCTGCGGAGGGAGAGGCTGGCGCCGCAGGAAGGGTTGCGCGGCGCCTGCTTGGGGCCCCTGCCGGCCTCAGCCCCTTTGCCGGGTGGGGTGGGGTGGGGTGCTTTTCCTTTCCCTGGGACTGAAGAGGCGCGGTGGGGTCTGGGGGCTTTTCCTCCAGGGGTCTCGGCCACGCGGCATCTTCCGCGCGGGGTCCTGGATGGTGTCTGCGCTCGGGCGCTGGCGGGGAAGGAGGCGCGGGTCCCGCCCGGTGGAGAGGGCGCAGCCTTCCGCTCTCCCGCGCCCGTCCTGCCGGCCGGAGGGTGGCAGCTCTTTCTCCGCCACTCCCGGTGGGGCGGCCGGGCCGGGTTCGCGGAGCCGCTGGCTGCGCCCCCTCCCTCCGTGAGCCCCCCGACCCTTCCACGCGATTGGCCCAGCTCCCATCTGTGGGACTGCTCCGCCTTCGCCAGCCCCGAGGTCTCCTGGGAAGCCCGTCCCGCTGCACTAAGGGGGCTTGGACCCAGGACCCCGGGCGCAGGACTGCACCTCTTCAACCGACCTGTTAGCAAGGGCCCCGGGAAGCACAGCCCTCCGCAACACGAGCCGCACAGCCCACTTCGCCTCCCCGCCTTGAGAGGCCAGGCAGGTCCCGTTCTCCCCCGACCCTCCCAAAATCCAGATTCGCCCTTCCACCCGCCCCAATAAACCATGTGATTGGCTCCCGCCCACAAACCCCACCCCCTTCCACGCAATTGGCTCCCGCCCGCAAACCCTGCCCCCTTCCACGCGATTGGCTCCCGCCCGCAAACCCCGCCCCCTTCCACGCGATTGGCCCCCGCCCGCAAACCCCGCCCCTGGCTCTCGAGCACTTCAAAATGTGCACGAGCATGTCAAAATGGCTCCCGGCATAAAAAAGTTTGCCGACCCCTGTGCTAGACCTAAGCCACCTAATGCTATTCAGAGTCGTTACGAGATGGGCGGTGGAAAAAATACAATCAATCAATCAATCAATCAATATTCTGTGAAAGATATACCCCATCTAGTGCCCTTTCTCCACTTGCACTAACCACAGCACGAACACGTCCTGGCCACATCTTGTTTTCTGCCATATCCGCATCAAGTGGCCTTCATCTCATCCACAGCTCATGAGTGAGCCAGCCTTAAGTTGGCCTTAGCTGTCCAAGCAGTGGTTTCTCTACATTTCATTTAAGGTATGTCAGATCTGTCAGACTTTATCACAGATTATGTTGGAGGCAAGTCTGGTGACTGCTATGACTTGAAATACAGGCAACAGCGGCAGGAAAGGGATCCAGCAACCAGGACGGCAAATTCTGTTTTGGTAGTTTTCTGCTGACTCACGGATAGGTATGGCAAGAGCCTAAATAATAGAGGATGGACAGAAGAAAAATAGCAACCCTTGTGCTCCAACACTTTAAATAAACGTATATTGGGGGGCAGGAGGGAAGCAGCATGTTGATGAACATGAATGTGTAGCATCCCAAAATTAGTCATGGTTTTGGCTGCTTAAAAAAGGGGGCATATAAACCTGCTCCATCAATTCAGTATGAGAGCCCTTAGCTCCAAGTGTGTGTGTGTGTGTGTGTGTGTGTGTGTATTTTAATATAGGGTGACCATACGTCCCGTTTTGAACGGGACAGTCCCGTTATTTTAGCATTTTTCAACCGTCCCGTCGTTTTGATCAAAATCTCAATTTTGTCCCTTTTTTAAACCCAGCGGGAAGGAGGACAGGAAGACAGGAAGGAGGACTGGAGCCGGACTTGCCACTGGAGGCAGCCCGGAAGAGGCCCTATCAGCGTGGCAACTGGAAGCCCAGTTGCCACGTGCGAGCCCAGCAGCAGAAGCAGCACCACAGTCCAGGTTCCTGCCTCCTTACCTGATCCTGAGATTGTTTGCCCAGCAGTGGTGAGGCCAGGGAAAGCAGGCACGGGAAGGTTGTGGAAAGAGGGTGCGTGTGCGTGTGTGTGTGCGCGTGCGCAGATTACTTGCTCAGCGTAATTGCGTGCGCGCACGCACACACACACACACACACACGCACACCACACCCTCTTTCTCCAGCCTCCCTGCAACAGGTGTGGGTGCATTTGGTCATGGGGAGGCTGGAAAAAGAGGGTGTGGGGTCCGTGTGTGTGTATGTGTGCGCATCTGATCGGGCTTGGCCGAGGGAGAAGAGTTGTTGGGCCGCCGAGCAGGAGAAGCCGGCTGCGCTCAGCTGCTTCAGCCACAGCACTCCGCCCCTTGCTGCCCACTGAAGCTCCCCAGGGTGGCCGCTCCTGCTTCTCCTGCTCGGTGGCCCGACAACTCTCCTCCCTCATCCAAGCCCGATCAGATGCACACACACACACACACACACTCACAGGACAGACTGCCCTGGCAGGAGCTGGCCATGCTGGGGGGCTTCAGCGGGTGGTGAGGGGCGGAGTGGTGTGGCTGAAGCCCTTCAGCGTGGCCGGCTCCTGCCGAGGGCAGTCTGTCCTGTTAGTGTGTGTGTGTGTGTGTGCATCTGATTGGGCTTGGACGAGGGAGGAGAGTTGTTGCCGCTGCCGCCGCCGAGCAGGAAAAGCAGGAGCCGGCTACGCTGGGGGGCTTCAGCCACACCACTCCACCCCTCGTTACCCGCTGAAGCCCCCCCAGCATGGCCAGCTCCTGCCAGGGCAGTCTGTCCTGTGTGTGTGTGTGTGTGTGTGTGTGTGTGTGTGTGCGCGCGCGCATCTGATCAGGCTTGGCCGAGGGAGGAGAGTTGTCGGGCCGCCGAGCAGGAGCCGGCCGCGCTGGGGGGCTTCAGCGGGTGGCAAGGGGTGGAGTGGTGTGGCTGAAGCCTCCCAGCACGGCCGGCTCCTGCCGAGGGCAGTCTGTCCTGTGAGTGTGTGAGTCTGTGTGTGTGCATCTGATCAGGCTTGGCCGAGGGAGGAGAGTTGTCGGGCCGCCGAGCAGGAGAAGCAGGAGCTGGCCACCCTGGGGAGCTTCAGCGGGCAGCAAGGAGCAGAGTGGTGTGGCTGAAGCAGCCGAGCGCAGCCGGCTCCTCCTGCTTCTCCTGCTCTGCGGCGGTGGCAGCAGCAGCGACTCTCCTCCCTCCCTCGGCCAAGCCCGAGGGGGATGGGGCAGTGGTGGGCCTTCATCCCCTCCATCCCTGCCCCTTGTTCCCCAGCCGATGACGGTGCTGTGTGCACAGTTTGTGTACTCCGGCCTCCCCCAAACACACCAGCTCTGATGCACCATTTACTGCTAGAAGAAAAAAAAAACCTTTAAAAATCGGGAAAAAAAATTAAAATCCAAGCCAATCACGCTGATGGGGGCGGGGTTTGCAGGCGGGAGCCAATCGTGTGGGGCGGGGGCGGGGTTTGCAGGTGGGAGCCAATTGCGTGGACTGGGGGGCGGGGTTTGGAGGCCGGCATGGTGGCATAAGGCCCTGTCCCGTTTTGCCATCCCAAATGTCCCGTTTTTGTCTGAAGGAAATATGGCCAGCCTATTTTAAAATGATACAATAGTGTAAGTCAGCTTTCCCCAATTTGGTGCTTTTCAAACGTGTTAAGTCTACACTTCTCAGCCAGCAGGCCTCTTTCCCTTCCTAGATGGGAATTCTGGAAGGCATTAGATTAGGAAAGACCAAATATATATTGGTATATTATAGTTCAGGTTGTTATAGATGCTAATAAACGCATACCTAAGAAACGTGGGCAGCCACATGCTCCTAAAACTGCTCTGTACATACCAGGAAGAAGCATAGCAGAGACTATTACATTTTAAAAAAAGGAATCAAGGGGAGTGACTAGCAATTATAGGCCAGATTGCTTGTGTCAGTGCTTTGAGGCAGGCCAGGTCTAGAAACAGGCACAGCAGGAATTCCAGGAACGCCCTTTATTGTAGTAAGATAGAATAACAGTATCTTGAAAGCCTGTCCATGTTCCTTTTCGTCCCATCTTCTACTAAACAAAATCAAGGTGGGGTGATTCTGAGTTTCTTTCTCAAGCTTCTCTCTTTTTTCAGGATTCTGTAGCCTTCTCTGAAAGTTCCCCCTTAATGGCCATTCACTCCTTCCCTGTCCTCAAGGTCAGCTCCACATTCCTTTACAGCAGGGGTTCCTAAGCGTTTTGCCACGACACCTCCATTTAGGGCAGTGTTTCTCAACCTTGGCAATGTGAAGATGTGTGGACTTCAACACCCAGAATTCCCCAGCCAGCCATGGAGTTGAAGTCCACACATCTTCACATTGCCAAGGTTGAGAAACACTGCTTTAGTGTAATCCTAATGTACACACCTCCCCTAGGAATCCAAACACCAAAATGAACACAAATGAACAATGAAAACAATACAATGAAACTCCTCTGGACTCTGTTTGTACCTCCCCAAGGGAGGTACACCTCACAGCTTTAGAGTGACCCCTTAAAATGATAAATGAATTTGTGAAACTCACAATTTCATTGAAGTTAGAGTTAGACAAGAAATAAATATACCATTTTAATGTATACATTTAAATCTCTGTATCCCGGGAGTTTTTAGACTTTGCAGCACAGCCATTGTCCACTCTGGAATTACACAGGCAAAGTGAGAAACAAAACTCAGAGTGAGTTTTGACAGTACTTTCACTTGGCCTGTGCAAGCCTAATCAGGTCTTCTAAAAACTGTGACCCTCAGAGTTTTTTTTTAAACACCTGATCAGGCTTTTCCGGGCAAGATGGAAACCCCTGGAGGCTCCTGACTCACAGTTTGAGACCCCCTGCCATACTGTAGATGTGGGTGTGATGTGGAACCAATGTGACAATGCAACGTGGAATCTAGTAAATACATAGTATTTGGCAGTACCTACAAATGCCTATATATTTTTGGTCTCAGCACTGAAAAGTTAACTATCTGCTAGTCTCCAGTAAAAAGTAAAGGTAAAGGTTTTCCCCTGCACAGTCGTGTCTGACTCTAGGGGCCGGTGCTCATCTCCGTTTCTTAGCCAAAGAGCCAGCTTTGTCCGAAGACGCTTCCACGGTCATGTGGCCGGCATGACGCGCGCAGAATGCTGTTACCATCCCACCACAGTGGTACCTATTCATCTACTTGCATTTGCATGCTTTCGAATTGCTAGGTTGGCAAGAGCTGGAGCTAGTGCGGGAGCTCACTCCATCACGCAGGGCTAGGGATTCGAACCTCCGAACTTGCGATCTTCCGATCGACAAGCCTGGCGTCTTACCCGCTGAGCCACCACGCCCCCTTAGCCTGCAGTAAACTATACTCATATTCTTTAAAATGTTATTGCCTGGTTTTCTAAGCTAAAGGCTGTGCAGGGTAGTTATGGCCCATAAAACAAGATAGCTAATAAAACCTTTAACTAATTACATTCTAAAAGCCACAGTAAAACCAAGTAGAGGCAACCTGATACAGTGGCTTTTTAATTTCCACTCCTTCCTCATCCAACCTCGATACCTCCACTGCAGCTATGAAAAACAGTTACTTTATCTCCAATCTTACAAGGAAGAAAAAGCAACAAGACACCTTAGATACCTATTTGTGAGTCTTCACTTCTTCGGATGACTCAGTCTAAACAAATCAGAACCTAGGCTTATATCTTGTACCTAGGAAATACACTGCTCAAAAAAATAAAGGGAACACTGAAACAACACAATGTAAGTCCAAGCCAATCACACTTCTGTGAAATCAAACTGTCCACTTAGGTAGCAACACTGATTGACAATCAATTTCACATGCTGTTGTGCACATGGAATAGACAACAGGCGGAAAGCATAGGCAGTTAGCAAGACATCCCCAATAAAGGAGTGGATCTGCAGGTGGTGACCACAGACCACTTCTCAGTTCCTATGCTTTCTGGCTGATGGTTTGGTCACTTTTGAATGCTGGCGGTGCTTCCACTCTAGTGGTAGCATGAGACGGAGTCTACAACCCACACAAGTGGCTCAGGTAGTGCAGCTCATCCAGGATGGCACATCAATGCGAGCTGTGGCAAGAAGGTTTGCTGTGTCTGTCAGCGTAGTGTCCAGAGCATGGAGGCGCTACCAGGAGACAGGTCAGTACATCAGGAGACGTGGAGGAGGCCGTAGGAGGGCAACAACCCAGCAGCAGGACCGCTACCTCCGCCTTTGTGCAAGGAGGGACAGGAGGAGCACTGCCAGAGCCCTGCAAAATGGCCTCCAGTGGGCCACAAATGTGCGTGTGGCTGCTCAAACGGTCAGAAACAGACTCCATGAGGGTGGTATGAGGGCCCGACGTCCACAGGTGGGGGTTGTGCTTACAGCCCAACACCCTGCAGGACGTTTGGCATTTGCCAGAGAACACAAGATTGGCAACTTCGCCACTGGCGCCCTGTGCTCTTCACAGATGAAAGCAGGTTCACACTGAGCACACGTGACAGACGTGACAGGGTCTGGAGACGCCGTGGAGAACGTTCTGCTGCCTGCAACATCCTCCAGCATGACCGGTTTGGCAGTGGGTCAGTAATGGTGTGGGGTGGCATTTCTTTAGGGGGCCGCACAGCCCTCCATGTGCTCACCAGAGGTAGCCTGACGGCCATTAGGTACCGAGATGAGATCCTCAGACCCCTTGTGAGACCATATGCTGGTGCGGTTGGCCCTGGGTTCCTCCTAATGCAAGACAATGCTAGACCTCATGTGGCTGGAGTGTGCCAGCAGTTCCTGCAAGACGACGGCATTGATGCTATGGACTGGCCCGCCCGTTCCCCAGACCTGAATCCAATTGAGCACATCTGGGACATCATGTCTCGCTCCATCCACCAACGCCACGTTGCACCACAGACTGTCCAGGAGTTGGGGGATGCTTTAGTCCAGGTGTGGGAGGAGATCCCTCAGGAGACCATCCGCCACCTCATCAGGAGCATGCCCAGGCATTGTAGGGAGGTCATACAGGCACGTGGAGGCCACACACACTACTGAGCCTCATTTTGACTTGTTTTAAGGACAGTACATCAACGCTGGATCAGCCTGTAGTGTTCTTTTCCACTTTAATGTTTGAGTGTAACTCCACATCCAGACCTCCAGGGGTTGCTTACATTTGATTTCCATTGCTTTTTGTGTGATGTTGTTGTCAGCACATTCAACTATGTAATGAACAAAGTAATTAATACGAATATTTCATTCATTCAGATCTAGGATGTCTTATTTCAGTGTTCCCTTTATTTTTTGAGCAGCTTATATATAGGCCTCTAGAAACATATCACATAGCAGGAACATGTGTCTTAATTGTAACTTACCACTTTACAGGTGGGGACTCAACCGGGACTCCATAGCAATTGCCATATTGAGTAAAGATCATAGAATCATGGGGTTGGAAGGACCTTGGAGATTATGGGAGCTGAAATCCAGCTCATCTGGACAGCAGCAGGTTAGGGAACGTGTACAGGAATTTATATCTGGCCTTGAGAAGAAGACGGGAGAGATGAAACTGTTACTCAGCCCTGGGAAAACAGAAAGCATGTGTGATGGAATGTGTCCCTGAATGGGGTGGTGGTGGTGATGTAGTGGATTTCGGCGCTGCCGCTGGTTTTCAGGAAGGAGGGAGCGCATTCCAAGGAGATAAGAGGACTCACAGTCCGGAGAGTGTTGATGGGAGAACAAAGAGGTTCAGGATAGCCCCACCCTAGAGCCTCCCAGGTTATTTACCCTTAGGTTAGTTAGAGTAGCTTTAGTCTGGCAAGATTGATGTCAGGGCCAGCCCAAGAACAACGAGTCAGTGCATTCAAAACTCCAGTTCTTTATTTGCTCTCACTGTACAGACAGAATCTTGCCAGACTAAAGCTACTCTAACCGACCTCAGGGTAAATAACCTGGGAGGGTCTAGGGTGGGGCTACCCTGAACCTCTTTGTTCTCCCATCAACACTCTCCGGCATGAGAAAAAGGCTCAGAACAGCCCCACCTTGACCTTGTTGTCTTTAAAAGGGGGATGGTGAAGATTATTCTTTCAAGATTCAGTTAATATACCCCACTTAATATAGCCTACAACAATAGAGTAGCATTCCTGGAATCCCTGTGGTGTCTGTTTTTTAGAATGGCCAACTCAAAGGGCTGATGGAGGCCACCTTACTTCTTCACTTTGAATATTGTGACTATCAAAGAAAGAACATTTTGATTTTCACTGGATCTATATAATTGTAGTCTCTCTCACTTTATTGGTACCATTGGTTAAGAAACCATCACTCAAAGCAGCTATCTTAGATTACTACTGTATGTCTATGAAGGTTCTCAGTCATCCAGGTGGAATTGTCTGTAGCTTGAATCATGTCAACTGGATTTCTATTTTCTCAGTGGAAACGTTTCGCTCCTTATCCAAGGAGCTTCTTCAGTCTGAGCAAAGTTAGTAAGGGAATCCTTAAATATGTTTCTAGGTGGCTGTGTGACCTAGCACCTGGGGCTAGGTCATGGTTATTTTGAGATGTTATTTCTAAGTCCCTTTATCATCTAAAGGAGGATCGTTAAGATCACCATGCTGCTGTTGAGCTTGCGAAATGGTCTTAATCTTCCTAGGCACAGAAGACAAAGCAGGGAGGAAAATAGGGGAAATCAGGCACAATCTTTCCCCTATTTTCCTCCCTGCTTTGTCTTCTGTGCCTAGGAAGATTAAGACCATTTCGCAAGCTCAACAGCAGCATGGTGATCTTAACGATCCTCCTGCATGGTATGCGGTATACTCCTGCAGCGGTGCGGGGGTCCCTTTTGTCTTTTGCTGATTTTAGCATTTGTTGTATTTTCCTGGTGGGTCTGAAGACTGTTTGAAAGTTGTGTTTTCCCATCAGTTTTCCCATGCGGTCAGTGACTCCTTTGATGTAGGGCAGGAATACTTTGTTTGTGGGGGGCTGTTTTTCTTCAGTTGGATGTTGTTTTCTTGGTTTGATGGCTCTTTTTATTTCATTCTTGGAATAGCCATTTGCCTGTAGGACCCAATTCAGATGGTTAAGTTCATTGTTGAGAAATTGGGTTTCACAGTTTCGATTAGCACGATCCACCAAGGTCCGAATTGAGGGTCTCTATGGCGTTTCTCTCCTTCTTAGTAATGTTGCTGGTGGGGGGCTTTGCTTTCCTTAGGATTCTTGCCACTTCACCCCTTATTTCTTCTGCTTCTTCCTCTGGACGTTGGTGAATGGCTGATTCCACATTGGCAATGATATCTTCCACTGGAATTCTGGTGGGAGAAAACAGCCCCCCACAACAGCTGTGGACAAGTATACATCGGAACCACAAAACGAAGCATTCACACCAGGATAAAAGAACATGAAAGACACTGCAGACTACAGCAACCAGAAAAATCTTCAGTAGCTGAACATGCTCTCAAGCAAACGGGACACAAAATCCTATTTGAAAACACAGAAATACTGGACAACACCAAAAGCCACTACACCAGATTATACAGAGAAGCCATTGAAATTCACAAACACCAGCACAGTTACAATAAAAAAGAAGAAAGTTTAAAAATTAGCAAAACCTGGCTACCAGTCCTGAGAAACACAGCCTGCAAAAGGTCAACGAACTCAGTCCAACCACCAGGACATGGGAATACTTCTCACAATGAACATGCTAATCACGCTCATCAGCCACTCGTTAACATTTCAACACAACAAAAAAAACCCCACCTAATCTCCTATAATTTAGCTCTATAAATAGAACATTGCCACTCTACCTGGGCACAGAGATTTTGCTTCTATCTGTGCTCCTGCCCTCTGAAGATGCTGGCCACAGATGCTGGCGAAACGTTAGGAACCACAACTTCCAGAACACGGCCACACAGCCCGGAAGACCCACAACAGCCATTGAACTCCGGCTGTGAAAGCCTTCGACAATACACTACATATTTGTGTGTGGCAAAAGTGGTGTGCCCCCCTTGGGCAGCAATAACTGCAACTAAACATTTCCAATAACCGAAGGCTTTCACGGCCAGAATCCGATGGTTGTTGTGGGTTTTCCGGGCTGTGTGGCCGTGTTCTGGCAGTTTTGGTTTAGGAACCAAAACTGCCAGAACATGGCCACACAGCCCGGAAAACCCACAACAACCATTTCCAATAACCGTTGATCAGCCTCACGCACCAGGATTTTTAGCCTATTCCTCCTTACAGAACAGCTTCAACTCAGGGACGTTGGTGGACTTCCTCGCATGAACTGCCTGCTTCAGGCCCTCCCACAACATTTCTTTAGGATTTAGGTCAGGACTTTGACTTGACTATCCCAAAACATTAACTTTCTTCTGTTTTAACCATTCTTTGGTTGTATGACTTATGTGTTTTGGGTTGTCGTCTTGCTGCATGATCCACTTTTTCTTGAGCTTCAGTTCACGGAGAGATACCCTGACATTTTCCTGTAGAATTTGCTGGTACAATCCAGAATTCATAGTTCCATCAATGATGGCAAGCCGTTTTGGTCCAGAGGCAGCAAAGCAGGCCCAAACCACGATTTTATTTATTTATCCTGCCTTTATTATTTTTATAAATAACTCAAGGCAGGGAACATACCTAATACTCCTTCCTCCTCCTATTTTTCCCACAACAACCACCCTGTGAGGTGAGTTGGGCTGTGAGTGACTGGCCCAAGGTCACCCAGCCGGCTTTCACGCCTAAGGTGGGACTAGAACTCACAGACTCCTGGATTCTAGCCTGGTGCCTTACTGCCGCCACCACATTTCACAGAAGGGATAAGGTTCTTATGCTGGAAAGCAGTTTTTGCCTTTTGCCAAACATAACACTTTTCATTCAAACTGAAAAGTTCTATTTTGGTCTCATCCATCCATAGAACATTCTTCCAATAGCCTTCTGGCTTATTCATGTGGTCTTTCACAAACTGTAGACGGCAGCAATGTTCCTTTCGGAGAGTAGCGGCTTTCTCCTTGCAACCCTGCCATGCCCACCATTGTTGTTTAGTGTTCTCCTGATGGTCTTATGAACACTGACATTCACCAATGCAAGAGAGGCCTTTAGTTCCTTAGACGTTACCCTGGGGTTCTTTGAGACCTCCCAGAGCAGGGCTTTCCAAAGTGCTGCCGCTGGCGACACGGCAGCGGCGGCACGCGCGCACGGCAACGGCACGGGGGGCGTGCGTACAGCGACGGCGCGGGGGGCGTGTGGCGGCGCGCACACACGGCGACGGCGCGGGGGGCGTGCGGTGGCGCGCGCGGGGCGTGCGGCGGCGCGCACGTGCATGGTGGCCGCCGTGCACGCGCGCGTCGCCGCTTCCGGGTGGTGTGGCGACACACCACGCTGTGTGTGGCGACACACTTTTGTGTCACGACACACAGTTTGGAAAGCTCTGTCCCAGAGTATTACATGCCCTCCTCTTGGTGTGATCTGGGTTGGTCAACCACTCTTCGGGAGGGTAACAATAGTGTTGAATTGCCCATTTGTACATGATCTGCCTGACAGTAGACTGGTGGAGTCCAAACTCTTTGGAAATTGTTTTGTAACCTTTTCCAGCCTGGTGAGCATAAAAAAATGTTTTTTGGAGGTCCTAAAAAATCTCCTTTGTTCAAGCCATGACAGACATCCACACACTTGTGTTGTGAAGATCAGACTTTGACAGTGAATACCCAGAATTCTGTTCTTTAAATCAGGCAGGACCTCCCACACTCACACCTGATTATCGTCCCATTGATTGAAACACCTGACCCATTCATTTCCCCTTCAAATGAACTGATAACCCTAGAGGTTCACATACTTTTGCCACACCCAAATATGTAGCTTTGGTTCATTTTCCTCAATAAATGACTGAAGAAGTATAATTTTTTACTCATTTGGTTAATTGGGTTCTTTTTATCTGGTTTTAGGATTGTGTGGAGAACAGACATGTTTTAGGTCATATTTATGCAGAAATACTGAAATTTCAAAAAGGTTCATAAACTTTTAAGCATCACTGTAAGAGATGCCACACTCAATCTACCCAGGTTTGCCCTTTACAATAACAGAGCTGCTGCCATAAGGATATTGCTAGTCTATCATAATTGCTTTCTGGTGGAGGTGTATCCTAATCTGCTCATAATTTAAGAGTAATTATATTGTTCCCATAGGGTACAGTTGATTGCACAAAAAGCCTCACTTAGAACAAATACTTCTAAAAAGCTAAATCATGCCACTTTGGGGGACATATAAAGCTCTTGAGAGGTGTGTGAGGAAAGAGGGAAGGTTGTAAATAAAATTGCACTTTGTATTCCTCCTGCAGCCCAAAGTTTACAGATTTCCCATCACACACCTGCTTGACTTCAAACTTTTTATTATTACAAATGTATATTATTTTTATTTAAAAAATTCACACTGAAGCAATTCAAAATAATTACAACAAAAATTAAAATACTGCAGATGTAATGAATGAAAACATAGTTTTTAACAATCTGTTAAGAGCAGTGTAAGGTCATTTTAAAAAACGCAAATATTTAATGAGGGCAAAGTTTGTTGGGTTCTCCTAGTTGCAAATGCCCAGCACAGCAGTTCTAAATTTTAAGCCAATTATTAAATAGAGCCAGGAAAGGCAAACTGACTTGGGTGGCATTAGGAACTCGATTCCCCATTTATACAACTCTGCCCACCTTTCATTTGCACTACTTAAGCAAGTCCAAGTTTGGAAATTATATTGGCCAGTTGCTAAGTAACTAGCTTACTATTCTTCTTACTTATCAATAAGATAGCCAATTGAGATCAATAGTTGCTGATAGTGAGTAAAAGGAACCCCACAGATTAAAGTTAGGGGCAAGAAGGGTCTTGCATGTATTAAACAATGAGACTGGAGATGCTTTTTAAAAAGTTAAGTCATAGACTCATACAAAGAGTTATATTCCTCTACATCTGTCTGCTGATGAAATTGTTCCCACCAACAGCATTAATTTCCCTCTCCCCATGGAGTGGTTGGGGTACCCGCTAAAGACTGAGGGGGCACAAAGGAAGGAGAACAAAGTGTTGCATAAACAAAACTTTACTAATGTAAAACACGATGTTGTAATTATCCCCATTTAAGTGTAAGTATGCCATGGAATCGTAACAAGTGAAACTACAACTCTGGACTGGGGAAGCTGAAATATCTACTCTGTCTGTCTGTCTGTCCGTCCGTCCGTCCGTCCGTCCGTCCGTCCATCCATCCATCCTCAACAGCCAAAAAATACATTGGTAGACATGGACTATTACTGATGAACTGAAGAGACATTAAGGACGACACACAAGTATATAATAAAAACAAATACAAGAACTGAAGATGAATATGTGAAATAATGTATAAAAGAGAATTGAAGGCAGGCAATCTTCAACAAATAGTTATACATGAGCAAATAAAACAAATGGAAAAGCAGACTAATTACAGATATAAAACATTATTAAACTGCTGTTAAAAAGGGACCATTTCAGTCCACATTGTGTAATACTTTTTAGTGTCTACAGAAGACAGATATTTTTTAAAAAAATTAAATAGAATTAATTTACTACTAAATATTTAGGAGATAACAGTGCATTAAAGGACTTTCCCCCCATAAAGCAATACATATTATTCTGGTGGCAAAACATAGATTACACATGATCTTATATACAGTATGTTTATTTTGTCTTAAAACAGTTATCTTTACTTAATAATGTTGCTTAAGTACCATCACTGAAGGTTATGAAGGGGAACTAAGCTTATTACGTTTATATAAAATATGATACATAATCAAATACTTCAAGCTTCCACTTCCCTAATCACAACATGTCCCCCCAACCTCCCCACCCCCACCCCACAAGATACAGTGTCACAGATACAGTGCAGGACTTGCAGCTTTCACATGATTCTTCCTTCATTATGCAGTCTGTGTCACAATTCATTTCATCCCTGCTTTGCTAATCCTATTTTCTTGGCCCTTTTCTTTGAAAACCAGAAGAGAAGCATTGCAGAATGAGGGTAGCAAAGCTGGTCAATCACTCGATGTCCACTTCCAAGAGCCAATGAGATAGCAAAGTGAAAACTCTAGATGAAAGCAAAGCTGCACAGTTATGAACATTTCTGTGTCCTGTGTTTCCATAACATACAACATATGATTATAACATACAATGTTATAACATACAATGTGTTTTGATTTGTGAAATTTCCCCTGAAACAAAGCTATCTCACCTTGGCTCACCTTAGCCCTGCAATACATGAGACACTCATCATATTATACACAAATAGTTCTCCCTAATAGGCCAAGTATGCCGCAAAGCCAAGATACAAATAGAGAATGAGTGCAGTAAACATTTCAAAAGTGTAAACCTATACTTTCATCTATTCCCCTGTCAATGCTTATTTGGAAGGCCATGAAGTATTGAGCACAGCTACATTTGTATGCACAGACGCTGCAGGGAAATGGAGCATAGCAAGCCATTATTTTCCAGCAAAAATGCAAATATATCAGTACAGAGAATAATCATGGCCATCATTCTAGGGGATTGGAAGCTCGTGGAGATAAAGCACATTCAACACAGGTTATCACACTGCATGCACAGAGGAATCTATATTTTGACAGAGCTCACAATAGTTGCAGTTGCAACAAGAAGAAGGCTGGAATAGCAAAAAGAAAATGAGTTGTTCATAAGCTGGTCAAAATGAAATTTGATAACATTCTAAGCTGCTGACCAGATGTTAGCTTGAATGCAGTAAGACACGGATAAAACTGGAGGTGTATGAAAGAAGAGGAATGTTTTCACTGAAGACTTGTAAGGAAGACAGCAAACTCCATCCAACAAAACTAGTTTAGACACACAATGCACAAAGTTTTTTTTTGGGGGGGGGGGGAGAAAGATCCAGTTATATTTCATCTCAAACAGACCATTTGTTTTCTTCGCTAAATTTTCCATGACAATTGATTTGTCATTAGACAACCACTTGAAATCAACAGTAAATAAAACAATGCCTATATGAGAAGAGTTACAATCGTGGGTAGGACACCTCTGTTATGCTTGGAATCACATTTTCCCTTCCAAGCAAGTGGATCTACTGTCTAATTTGTATTGCAGTCTTAGTGAAAAGTTGTTTACTTTTGTTAAGGGGGTTATTATAATATTTCAGAAGAAAAAACAATGAGGCATAAGCTTATGCTGTACAATGTAAATGCCCATAAAATGCTTATATAACCTGGTTTCTTCCTCCATCTCTGTTTTTTAATAATTTTTTTAAAATACTGAGTGCCGTTTATATACTCTAAAGTACATACCCTTTTACATTTAGTGCAATAAAGTTAGGGCCTTGTGTGCTTAAAAAGCTTCTGCACCATGGTGAGCCAAATTCCACACAAGGAAATTGAATTCTGCAATTTGTACAAATAACACAAATTTGCACTGATATCCAATTATTCCACTTTTAGTAGTCATGGGGAAGTGATAGTGATTACTGAGCACTGAAGCCTTACCCCTGGAAAACCCTATTCAGTTTCATTCCCCCCCCATTCTAAAATGTCAGCTAAGCAATGCTTAGTTATCTTCATATATAGAAAAGCAGAAAATCTACTTTAAAAAGAAGAAAAGTCACAATATGGTGAATTCTATGAAGAATTATAAATTTCTGAATAAAGCAAACCACCTTGTTTATGTAGTTCTTCTAAAAAAATAGATGGGGGAAGGAGTTGCTTCATAGTATATGTTGCTTCTTTTCACAGATGCTATTGCCTGGTAATTAGACAACAAATCTCCAATATATACGTAGGATCTGTTCATAAGCTTTGATATTTCTTACGTGAAGTGCTTGTCCGGGATCACAATATTTCTTCAGGAGAAGCAGTGCCAGGTCTTAGGGCAGGGACAGGCAACCTAGTGCCCTCCTCCAGGTGTCCTGAACTACCATTCTTATGAGCTCCAACTAGCACAGCCAATGGCAAGGATTACAGTCCAAAACACTGGAAGGACACCATGTAGTCTATCCCTGTCCTAGGATAACAAACATTTCAGTATAGCATATCTTATCTATCACGTCTCATCTGGATCAATCACCGCAGTGACACAACGACATCAGATGCATTTTGTACAAGAGAAGGCCAAGCAACTTCAATACATTGTTCAACTACTCCTTTTTCAGTATTTGATCTGCTTTAACTGGATAATGAAGGAATAACAGCAACAACAACAACAATGGCTTCTCAAGGTTCATGATTGCAAGTCTTCTGCAACTAGGCAGCTACTAATGCAAGAACAAAATTATTAGTCTTTTAAGGTGCCACAGCACATTTTGTTTGTTTCTGCTGCAAGTTTCAAAATCAAAATTTAACCAAGGTCTAGGTAAGAAACAAATGAAAGATGTACATATATATTAGAGTACACTTCGTCCCTCTACCCAGCCTCCCCAAAGTAGTGGCAAAGCCTCCTTTGCCCTTTTTTCCATTGATGCTGAACTCCAATTGTAGAGATTCAACACAGAGCAAAGACACCACTGCAGGTAACAGATAACCACTAAAGAAGACACTATAGCAAGCATTTGTTCTACTGGAGCCACAGAAGTAGATGTCTTCTGCTTTGCTTTCATGCCTTAATATAAAGCAAAGCTTCAGTCAACTCACTTGGAAGAAAATGACCAACCATCTATGGGATGCTCATCTGAATGATAAAAGAAACATTCATAATCTTCTGTTTGGTGTTCAGTCCAAACATATAACATGTAATAGCTGCTGCAAAGACTTGGGTTGTATATTTTTCTTTTCTTCTTTTTTTTAAAGATCTCATCTGAAAACTAGACTACTAAAAAGATAATAAAATACTCTGGAATAGTAAAATCTGCTGTTCTTGACATCCATGAGCAAAAGAGTAATATCCTGTGAAAATAACATAGTGCTTTTAAAAGGTGCATTATACCTGTATAGCTAAACTGGTCTGCCTAGTAAAAAATTAACTATATACAAGCTTGAAAAGCCCAGGAGTTCAAGATTCCAAAAATTTAAAATCCTGGTAAAAGGATTTGGAAAAGGTTAGATTTATGGCAATTACTACAACACGAGAAAGGTGCACCAGGAATCCTTCAACAATTCCATAGGTTAAAGAAGTTTAAGTGCTTGGTTCAGATCAGACAGTTTCATTCGAGTAACCACAATGGAACACATGCGAAAGCAAGCTGAAGGGAAACTTCACAAGAATCTCCTTTATGGCAAAAAAGGATAAGAACTGTCTCTTGTCTCAAAATAATTAGTAAATAAAAAGTTGCTAAAATCTGCATCACAATTTGCATTTTTGGTTCTTCTCATGGTTATGAACTTCATATTGCTGGAGTCCACTCACTGTTAGTTCATTCCTTTCTAACACCCTTTATGAAGTCTCTTTAGTACCGGTGAGACTGGTGGGACGAATGGTACTGAGAACTCTGCTGAGATGATGTTGAATAGCCCATTGTATTCTGGGACTGAGAAGATCCCTGAATGTTGCTTTGGTAACTCAGGCGTGAACTGGAGTGCTACAGAAAAAGCAAAAAATAAACGTTTTTATGGAGCAGAACTGCCTCAAAAGAGTTGGGGGTGGGGGCATGAGCATAAAGTGTTATTGCAGCAAGGTCCCTATCATTTCCCTTGGACGGACTTATGGTAAGTAGGGAAATGAGACTGGCATGTCCATCTTTCCCCCTCTCCCTAACTTCTGCTTTGTCTATGGAATATTCTGCTACTGGTAATAGAGAAAACTTAGGTTGGTTAACTAAAAGCCAGTTGCTAATATTAATCTTTTAAGTACTAATATATGCTATAATCTTCAAAGCTGAGTTCATAAAACTGGATTTGACAGCGAGGACAAACAAGATATTAGTGAACTTCTCCTTGAAATCTATGTACAACCAGAGCCTCAAAAACACATCTTCTTTCACAGAGTTGCATGCAGAGAGATGGATATTTTAACCATATCTACTGTTTGCATGCAAGCTACGTAGCCAGGCCTTGAGCTAAAGGGGCAGACTCTTCAAGGTCCAAGATCATTGTATATCAGCCTTTCTCAACCTTCTGACCCTGGAGGAACGCTTGAAATATTTTTCAGGCCTTGGGGAATCCCTGCACAAATATAGGCCAGAAGTTACAAAATTATTATATTCGTTTCATGTGTAGGCCTGTATCTATGCATTAACGGTGTTCTTAAACTAAAAATAAAGAATGAAACTTACCTCTTTAACGTGAAGTTGGCCGAATTTCAAATAAATGTTTAAATAAATCGTGATATCCCAGGGGACCCCTAGTGACCTCTCACGTAACCCTAGGGTTCCACGGAACCCTGGTTGAGAAACCCTGTTCTAGATTAAGGTGGGACTACATTCTGAGCTGCACTTTTAGACAGCTAGCGGTGAAGCAAAATCATTGTATAAGGCAGAGATGCATACCCATGGGCTGCATGCATTCCCACAAGGTCAAGGAATGGCCCCCAGGTCACCATCCAAATTTGTTGAAAGTTTTAGTGACATTCTATATGTTGTGTGTTTGCAGCATCCATAAAGAGTAAGCTTAGCCATGTATCAAGCATGTTGATTATGGGGGGAAAGGCAATTAAAGATGCCATAGTTGTGAATGGGCCTTTGCAATTTATTTTACAGAGTTGAGATAAAAAGTATTGCATTTCACAGGTGGGAGGTCCTGATAAAGTTAAAGGTTTCCCCCGCACATTTGTGCAGTCGTGTCTGACTCTAGGGGCCAGTGCTCATCTCCGTTTCTTAGCCGAAGAGCCAGCGTTGTCCGAAGATGCTTCCACGGTCATGTGGCCGCATGACGCGCACGGAATGCTGTTACCTACCCACCAAAGTGGTACCTATTCATCTACTTGCATTTGCATGCTTTCAAATTGCTAGGTTGGCAAGAGCTGGGGCGAGTGCGGGAGCTCACTCCGTCACGCGGGACTAGGGATTCGAACCTCCGAACTTGTGATCTTCCGATCGACAAGCCTGGCGTCTTGGTCATGATACTGCTGGGTTAAATCAATCAAAAATAGCATTAACTGTATTAATGTTATTGTTCTGGACCCATTGATTTTTTTTTTCAGTGAAGCCCTCATATGCTGCTTAACAGCCAATCAGTCCAACTAATGTTTGGTATTCTTGGCATAATCTCTCTTCTCTTTACTCCTTTGAGTTCCTGACTCTCAGAGAGTTTTCCTGCTCCTAACAGACTTTAATTTGTGTAATGAACTTATATTTGTTCAGCTTTCTTGTTTTTTGCAGCTGCACAGCATACCCTAAACCAGAGCTTTCCAAACTGTGTGTCGCGACACATTTCTGTGTCGCAGCAAGGGCCCAGGTGTGTCGCAGGGGAACCCGGAAGAGGAGGCCATGCACCACGTGGAGCCCCGCCCATCCCTTGCTGCGCCAACAGGTCCCTGCTCTGAACCCAGCTCTTCAGCTCTCGCCGCAGAAGCCAGGTAAGTTAGCAGCCCGGTAGGGCTGCAACTGGGGGGGGGAGGGTGCAGGGACGCGACTAGGCTGCCGTGCTGGGGTGGGGGGTGCAGGGACCGCGAAGAGCGGCGGCCGGAGACATGGCTTTTCCCTCCTGAGAAGTGCCAGCGGCCTGGAAGCCGAGAATGGGACAGGGAGGCGGCTCCACTGCCTGCCTCGCATGGCCCCCGTGCCGTCCACGTCTCCGGCTCCCCCTTCCACTTGGCGGCGGCCCCAGCCAGGCAGAGGCAGGACTGGGCGGGTGGACAAGCAGCGCTCTCTGCCTCCGTGGCCTGGCCTGGCTCGCCGCTTCCTCCCGTCACCTACAAGCGGAAAATGGCGGCAGTCTGACGCGCGGCCCGCGAGAGCTGAGCTGGGGCTGAGCCGAGGGAGGCTGCCGGCGGCTCCGGCCCAACGAGAGGGCTCCCGGCGCTCCCGGGAGACCCAGCGCGGCGGCGGGGACGGGGCAGAAACAGAAGAGCCGCCGGCAGGAGCGCGGCACGAGGAGCGCCTCGCTGGCACCTGCCCAGCTTCCACTGCGCTTCGTTGGAGAAGGTAAGATGCCGCGCCGGCGGGCGGGCGGCTGAGAGGCAGGCGGGCGGGCAGGGGGTCGCCTGCAACGGCTCGTCTGACCGTCCTTCCCGGAGCTGCTGGGGCCGGATGGAGCGGTGTGGGACTCGGCATCGCTCCTTCCAGCGGGCGCTCCAAGCCCAGCTGTTCAGCCATCGATCAAGGATCGATCAGGCCCGGGGGCAGGGCTGGCCGAGGGGCTCGGGGGGAAGACGGGTCTCTGTTGCCTGAGACATCCTCACGCATCCTCCCCCCCTCCACCCACAATATGGCAGCAATAACAGGCAGGGCCCAAAAGAGAAGGAAAGCCCCAAGAAAGAGCGGGGATCCTGCACTTTCCACTCTCCAGAAGAGCGTCCTGCACTTGCATCCATTTCTGCCAGAGCCTTCGCGGCAGGTGGTGGTTGCTGTGGTTGTTATTGCTGCCATATTGCGGGGGGAGGGGGGGAGGATGCGTGAGGATGTCTCAGGCAACAGGGGTCTTCTTCCCCCCTCTTCTTCTTCTTCCCCCCTCTTCCCCCCCCCGAGCCCCTCGGCCAGCCCTGCTGGGACCTGTCAGCGCGGCAAGGGATGGGTTTGGAGCCGGGAGCCAATCATGTGGGCCGGGGGCCGGGTTTGGAGCTGGGAGCCAATCAAGTGGGCCGGGGGGCGGGGTTTGGAGCTGGCAGCGAATCACGTGGGCCGGGGGTCAGGGACTCCTCATTAGTGTGTCACAAAATTATGCATGGCTAAAAGGCGTGTCACCAACATGAAAAGTTTGGAAAGCCCTGCCCTAAACCCTGCCCCACTAATGGGTTCTGGCTTTTCGTCCTCAGCTTCACGATCTATGTTATTTATCTGTACCCCAGATATGCAATCCTACAACAGAATTTGAAGATAATACGTTTCCTCTCCTTCTTCTTCTAATTTCTAATTTGGTATTTTATCCATGCTTTGAATGAGGTTATTGAACACTGATTATTTTAATCAACCAGAAAGGCAAATCAGTAAGGAAAGGAAATCCTTTTCATTCCATAAAATGCCAATTGGAAAGCTTGTTTGGTATTAGCATGCTTAAATATAGAAAACAAATAGTCTATGCAACTCTTTACATTAAACAAATGAAATAAAGGTGGTGTGTCATTGAGAGACACTTTATTTTAAAGCCATCCAAGGAGGAAAGCAGCTAGATAAATATAATGAAAGCAGCTGTGGCTAATTTGCATTTAGAGAATTCTGAAGAGGGGAATGAAGAATGGGATTCATAAAATTCAGTGCATAAGGAACCAGCTTGATGCCAGGACTTGATAGGCCTGAATATACTGTATGTACTGACAGCTCAGCCTTAACTTTCTAAAAAAACACTGCTTCCATTTAATGAAAATACACACACACATATATACACACACACTATTATTTGTGACAGCTAATATATCTTAATTTTGTAAAATGAATGTATCATATGACTGTTGTTGCAGTTGCTATGGCCAGATAAAGTCATAAGTTTGCTAGAGATGATGCACACAGCCCAATGGGAATAGGCACTGAAAAGACTCATAGGAGAATACTGTGCCATGTAACTAAAGGGATGGTTACCATCAACCTGTAACGACCAGACTGAATTCTTGCACTCAAGCCTGCGAGCTTGGATACAGCGATCTGCCTTCCACAGGCATTATATTTCAGTTTACATAATAACCAGTCATCATGCTCCATGCTAGTTAAAAATTATGGGAACTGGTCCATCATATAGAACTACTGCTTTTTTTATACTTGTAGCTACCTGTGAAACTTTACAGCACTTTACAGTAAACTTTACCTCTGAAACTTTACAGTATTTTCAGCACAAAGATATATGCAAAAAGCTTCACCTCTCTGAACTGGATCTATTTCTTAAAATAAAACAAAAGGCTATTCTTTTAAGAAACCATATCTGTATCTCAAACTTTGAAAACTGTCCTGAGCAAGATTTACCTTGAAAAGTGGTAATACATTATTTCAAAGGCAGGAATATGTGCCTCCATCCATACACACATCCATTCATAAATTGAGCAGGGCCCATAAAAAGCATTCTAGTTCTAGTGCAGGCCATCCCATGGTAGCCTTTCCTAACTCATTTCCCCTTGATCCTTGAAAAGAAACCAAAGAAGATATAAGGAGGACAGGGAAAGAAGAACATACTTGATAGTCTGAAGGCATGACAGGCCCGCCTGAATTCGTGCCTGAAGGCCCAAGGCGTGGTTTCTTGTTTGGAGGCACCTGGTTGAGGCTGGAGTCCTGGCTGTGCTGGAGACCTGCCCCAGTTCCGCCACCTCCTGCTCCGCCACCCCCCGCAGTTCCATTGGTCTGGGTGCTGTTTTGCTGCTGAGGTGCTGCTTGCGGCTGCTGCGGCTGCTGAGGTGCTGCTTGTTGCTGCTGCTGCTGCTGCTGAGGTCCTGTTTGTTGCTGATGTTGGTTCTGCTGCTGTTGATTCTAGTCCAAAACCGAGGGAGGGAGAGAGAGCTGGGATTATCACGAGGTTTAGTCTTTGTGTAGTTTCCATTCCCCTGAGCACTCCCAGAAATGTACACAACAGTACACTGGTTCAATAAGGGTTATACTGTATGATGTTTAGAGAGCTTGGGGTGATAGGAACTTCTGTACTAGGATGAGAAAGGCTAAGATTCACCGGACCATGAACCTTGTTGTATAACTTTGGCTGACCTATTCATGCTCATCTGATATCAGGTCTCCAACTGAGGAGGCAGGAAGGATTGTGTAGACTTCCTCGCAAAAATGCATGGTATAAGAATAAACAAACTTATCATTTAAATTCTATATTGGTCTCTCTCTCTTTCTGTAGGTGGTTTCCATTTATTCATTCATTTTTTGAATGTCTTTCTAAACCAGGGCTTTCCAAAGTGCCGCCACTGGCGACACACCAGCGGCGGCGGCGTGGGGGGGGGGGCGCACGTGCACGGTGGTGGCGCGAGGGGGGCGCATGTGCACGGCGGCGGCGCGGGGGGGCGTGCAGCGGCACGCGTGCATGGTGGCGGCACGGGGGTGTGTGCGGCGGCGCGCACGTGCATGGCGGTGGCGGCAGCGGCGGCAGCCTCCGCTAAAACGCGGAAGCTGCACCGCTGCCGCGGCCGCCGTGCACACGTGCGCCGCCGCTTCCGGGTGGTGTGGCGACACACCATGCTGTGTGTGGCGACACACTTTTGTGTCGCGACACACAGTTTGGAAAGCTCTGTTCGAAACATATTACAATGGCATCTTTTTAAAAATTTGAGTTATGTACAGGTGACCCACTGGTGCCTAATAAACTGATAAATTATTTAGGCTCCTTCATTGCCTCACCAGTTTCTTCTGATTATTTTGTACACACTGTAAAAGTTTTGCTTGTCCGTTACATTTTTTAAATAATGATGTGGTTGAACATGTTCGTTCTTTGGAGCAAAGACTGCAGATTGTGCAAGGATGGCTTCTTCTGAGAAGTACATTGCCTTGCTTCCTACTTTCACATCTTCTTCTCTCAACTATTTAGAATCCTTATTGAAATATTAAATGATTGTTATTTTCAAGTGGGTGGAGTTTAATCCCTAACATTTGACAGTCCCCCCTAAAACGTGCTGCAATATCCCCAAGCCTGACATTAATGCCAGTCCATCCAGATCTCATATGAAGATCTTTCTACATTTCAGATTAAGAAGTTATGAAAGTTTTATGCAACAGCACCCTATACGACATCTGTGACTTTATAACAACTCCACCAAAACTCTTTAAATGTACATGCTTCTATGAGAAAAAATTGTCAACGTTCACCGAATGCTGGGATTATCTGTGATAACTAACATTCCTGCCCTAAAGCATTATCTCTGGGTGTCCTGATAAACTCAGCACTGTGAGCTGAGAACACAAAATCACATCCCTTCTTTTCCTTCTCTGTCCTTTATCCTAACATTTCCATCATATGCAGAGTTAGTAGAGAAATGTATCCATCTTTGCTGATATACTGACAGTAACTGCAGGACTCTCCGAGTCTCTATCGAATCTTCAGGTGGGAACAGTAATGGAGATGGTCTGCTGTGGAGAAGCCCTTCCAAATCAAGAGAGATCTGTTCTGGATCCAGTTGAATGCAGGGCACATCCCTGCATCCAAATTTTTTTCCTCAGGAATATATGTTGTATAATATTCTTTTTTAAAAATGTTTTTGTTAATTAACTATTTACATATAACTTTGTTTTATAGGAGAAAGCTCAACTGAACAGATTTCAATAAAGTCTTCTTGATGGGGAATAATTGACGATCTTTGCTTTTTCTACCAAAAGTAGTTCTTTATAATTGTAATTAACTTTGCAAACACATTTCCTAGAATTCTCCATTTGTCAGAATTAAACATTATAAAACAGATTCTATTTACTATCCCATACACTGACTGCTAAAACTGGGTGTGTAAAATTTGCTTTCAAATCCATTGCTCAAATTTCAAGGAAGTTACTTTTGGCTATACAGGGAAAAATGTCACAGCTTAATGCTAAACTGCATGTTCTTCATGCAGAAAGGCCTAGGCTCAATTCTTGATATTCCCAGAATGGCTGTGTTAAGGAAATTTGCAGCAGGGCAAAAAAACAATGAGATTTTATTTTAAATTTCAGAACTGGGAGAAGTGTAGCACTGATCTCTCTCTCTCTCTCTCCCTTGCTATACCCTCCTCCCTATAGCATATTTGTACAGTTTTTATGCATGTCTTGTACACAGGTAAGCTTTAAATCAATAGGACAATAAAACAAAGAATAATTCATAGAAACAATGACAGAGGGAACAGCCTGATGAGATGTAGCAATCAAGAGCTGAGCTATTAACAGCAATTAGGGACAGGACTAGATATGATTCCCAGTATTTACTGAGATATAGGCACTTATAGACTCTTAAAACTCTTGAAGAGTGTGGAGTCACTTCCGATGAGGAATGGCGAGCTGACATCCTGTGAAGAGTGGGAGGCATTATGGCTGAAAACAGTGGCTGGATGCAGGATCCAGACCACCGAAATCTCTCCAGAGAAAGGAGAGATCTTGAGATTGCCCATATGTATTCCGGACGGCTGTTTTTTGTGAGTAGACAGCAGGAACTGAGGTTTTTGCGGTTGGCTTGCAAACAGCTGGGAGTCGTGGGACTCCATTGAGCTTATAGCCATCAATGTGGCCTATACAGACTAAGTTTGACTGAACCTCACACCTCTTAATCACTTCGGATTTAATTTTTTTTACTGCTTTTTAAAGATTTAGAACCTTTGAAATGGCAAGTTTTATCATATTCACTGGGTGAGTCTTCTTCAATCCTTTAAGAAAGAGGTTTTAATTACGAGTTTAAGATTTTGAAAAAGAAAAAAAATTGAATATTCAGCAAAAGGGTGATTGGAGTGTTGATTTTAGAAAATTTTAAATGAACTAGGGGTTCAGATGGACTCAAATTAAGGCTTTGAAATTAATTGAATCCTTCCCGTGGGAAACTTTCTGTGTTTACATTTGGGAATAAAAATAACTGATGACTTTGAAGGTTGGTCACTAGAGGGCACCAGAAGGAAACAAATACATAAATTGATCCAATGAAAGAGAATGATTAAGAAAATAATTTTAAAGATGTTTGTTATTATAGATAAACTAGATGGTGTCATGGAAAAGGAACAAGCTTCATTAGATAAGACTGAAATTGATTTCAATGTGGATTTAAAACAAAAAGATGAAATATTGGATATACAAATGATACCGGCTGATGTTCTAACCATGAAAAAGGCAAACAAATACTAAACCAGAAGAGCAATGTGGAGAAACTTTTTATATGGGATTTAAAAAGGGGACTTGTTAAAGTTGTCAACAATTTTGTGAGAAGAGACAGTGAGAATATGAAGAGTAACCTGGATATTCTTTTTATGGTGGATGTACAAAAGGGACTTGTTAAAGTTGTCAATGACTCTGAGAGAAGAGACAAAGAGAATCTGGGGGGATTAAAGATTGTTGGAAGAAAAAGGAAAGAATACAAAGTCGGTTTATTTGAACAAGGTTAAAATGGATGGGTTGTTATTTCTAGTAACGTTTAATGGATTTTTGCTGACCAGGACCAGATGACGATGTTTTAAAGGTTTTGTTTATCTGTAAGAGGTAAAGAGAGTTTACTTGTTGCATTTTAAGGATATTTGATTAATAAATGTAAGGGAAAGATTTAAAGTGGGTTTATTAGATATAGTTTGTAATAGTTATGTTGTTATTTCTGATAACCCTTAATGGACTTCTGCTGATCAAGATGGAGTGACGTTTTAAAGATCTGTTTATGGAGAATGGGGTGGTGTTTGGGATGAAGAAATGCTTTGTTGTATTTTAAGAGATGGTGATAAGTTGTTAACGTTACTTATACTTGCTGGGGTTGAGGGGGAGGTTATTTTTTTCTTTTACTCCTGCACTTTTTATTTTTTTATTTTTATCTTTTGTAGTTTGCATTTTTATCTGTATAGCCTTTAATAAAAATTATTTTGGAAAAAAATCTTGAAGAGTGTAGACAAAAAGAATTTAAACAATGTATGCTTGTGATCAGGCAAAAAGCAATCTTTGTTAACTTAAATCTCTTCAGTGTTGGGGGAAAGATCCAGTAACGTGGAGTCCTTGGTGCTCTCTAAGCTTGTTTACTTGCAGATGTTTCATTACCCAACTAGGTAACATCATCAATGTGAGGGAGGGTGGGGTTTGCTCCATGTTTATATACAGTAGTTTGCCCTGCCAGTTTTGCTGAGGGTGTGGTTTTCTCCTTGGTAGTTCTTTGATTAGGGTATTGTTTTCTGCTTGATTGTTTGCCTGGTGTTAATCGCTGTTTATCTGGGTGTTGGCTGTTGGAGAGGATGTGTTTCTTTTGAACTATATGTAAATATGGTTTATTTCTTCGTGTCTATTGATTGCTGATTTGTCTGAATGCCAAGCTTCCAGGAATTCCCTAGTGCTATATAAACAGGAAGCAAACCCCACACTCATTTGCACTGATGTTACCTAGTTGGGTAATGAAATCTCTGCAAGCAAACAACCAAGCTCAGAGAGCACCAAGGACTCTACAGTTCAACCCTGAGCTACATATATTCTCTTCTACTGGAGATCCAGTAATGTTGAGGATGCATTGGAACAATGGAAAAGCAAGGAGGATTTAAGGATGGAGGGACAAAATTGGTCCTTTTCTTAAACCTAAGATAGCCATGAGTAAAACAAGGGAAATGAGAAGAGACTTGTCTCCTTAAAGCTCCAGTAGCACAAAAGTAACAAAATTAACAGAGAAAAATATAGGCATATAAAATTTCCATAACAGCTGCAAAGACCTTTATCTCAAACCTTGGACAGAGATGATTACAGCTTAAGTGCTTGCCTCTTATACTTCATCTATGGCTTTGGTTGATTCACAGCAATAATATGAATATTATTCAAAAACTATGGTTCAGTACCAGAATTCCTGGGGATAAGTCATGGAAAACAACTATAGAGAGAGGAAAGGAAAGTATCTTTGAGTTAATTATAAAAATTAACTCCTTGTGAGGGAGATAGGTGGGATATAAATGTGATAAATAAATAAATAAAAAGAGCAGGGTATAGAGAGTGATGCTGATTGGGACACAGGTTTTCCAAGTCTGGTCAAAGACAAAGTATTCCAGTGAAGAGTATAATAAAGAGGACAAAGGAGCAGCAGAAAGTCTAGACTGGTTTGGGGATGAGAAGGCAACATAACAACAAATCTTAAGAGAGTCAAACTAGACTCTCCTTGTAACATTTGATCCCAATGTTTGTAGACTTTCACTACAAACTTTCAGCAAAGTAAGTGCAATTAAATGTTGAGGTACATTAATGACCAAACAACCCTTTTAAACAAAAGGCTTTGGAGTCAGTATGTGTCTCAATGCAATAAATAACTTTCACCTTGAGATGAAAAAATAACACAAAGCAAAACAAATTCCTACCATTAATTATACAACTCTGTTATCACTGCCAAGAATTACAATTAAAGCCATATTTATACTTTTACTACAAGAGATGGCACAATATTCAGGAATGGTAGTGTCCTATGGGACAAGCCAGCTAGAATTATAATCTGCAATTGTGCATTAGCCAAAGGAATATGATTGTGATGATGCCCCAGGCCAAAGTAGCTGATGAAATGTAACTGATTGAAATTTAACCAGCTGGAGCCACTTGTTAACATCTGCAACAACTAAACATATTTATCATTTATTTTGGACTTCAGCACTTAATGTCACAGCAAGTGACAATTCTGAAAAACAAAGCAGAGCAAAAACCAGAGGTAAAGATATTGATACCTGTATCTGTATCTGTATCCATCTCCTAGACTAAAGCTATGTTAAGCAACTTCTTATTGTTGCCAAGATAATTTTATGGACAAGTCTACGCAGTCACCAGGAGTCAAGCTCCACTCAAGCGAAACTATTTGTATTAAGTCGCAGAATCAAAACAGGGACCTGCTTCTTGGTTGTACTAGTGATTTGCGCTATGATGTTTCTCGGCTGCTTTGTATTTTAATTTTTGTAATGCTTGTAATTGTTATTTTATTTTAATTCTGTTCACCACCCAGAGTCACTTGTTGAGATGGGCGGCCATATAAATTAAATGAATGAATGAATGAATGAATGAATGAATGAATGAATGAATGAAATATGAAGTATTATTTAAGGGGAACAAAGATGAATATAGACCATTTGCTAAAATATTTCATGACATACAATTTTATTCTTTCTTAACATCCACAATTTTGATCTTTGATAGTATGAGGCTCTTCTTGTAGTTTCTAATTTCTTTTTCTCTCAGTTGCCATAGGAACATGAGACATGTTTGTACATGAAGAGGGACTCTCTCTAGATTACCTACAGTATATTGAATAGCAGTAGTTCTTCAGGGTCAAAGGTACTTGCTACCTGATCCTTTTTAGTTAGAGATGTCAAGGACTGCACCTGGGCCCTTCAGAGCACAAAACGCATGATCTTTTGCCACTGATCAATAGACCCGCCCTATATCCTCCTCCTACTCATGCAGCACCACTACAAAAAAAGATAGGGCATAAAACCTGTCAGAATATTTCTTGCCAATGGATGGCTTTTTCAAGACATTATCAGGACATATCAATTACAGTTTAAGGCCTTTTCCCTTTCTTACTCCAGCTATGTTACTACCACTGTCTAAATGTACTAAAGGTTATTCAGTTTTAAACAATCTAATTCCTTGTAATTATCATGTTTGAACATGCAGTACTTTTTGAGAATGTCCCATGATGTTGCATTATAAAGAGTTCCCCGCTGGGGGAGATGGGCGTTCATACAAATTAAATAAATAATAAATAAATAATAATAATAATCAGTTTGACCAGAAATCCTGGTCACTGTAACCTTTGATGTTCTGTAAGCTTTCCCCCTCAGGAAACATCATTATTTTTTACTGATGGTAACATGGTCTATGAACTATACCTTATCACCCTTTTCCTCGGGTTCATCTTCATTAAGAAATTCTCGTTTGGGGTATGGAATCTGGCAGCCAGCAAAAACACTGGAACAGAAGAAGAATACAAAGGAATTGCACCATTGTATTAGCTTGCAATCTTGCCTTCATTTAAAAGCATACTACAGACCAAATAAACTTTTGGACTTAGGAGTTCCACCTCTCTAGAGAAATGTGAGTGAATGAAAAATGTTTGCTTCCATTTTAATTACTTGTGGTTACACATTGGACATACTCAGACAAAATATGGCTAGTGAATCACTGCCTAATAGTCTTTCTTCCTGAACTAGCCATAGTGATTTCAGGTCTGGTGTTGAATATTTTAGTCTCCTTATCTTAGGCTATTTCATTGTGCATGTTAAGAGCAGCTCAGACTTTCATATCGTCTGCGACAACTATGGATCTCTTCCAATTAGAATTTGACCCCATGCTTGCAACATGGTACACACTGATTTTGATAGGTGGAGCTGATGGTGGAGGAATCCCATGTGATTCTATTGTCATGGACAAATCACTCTCTCATCAGTTTTAGACTGATGTCTGCCATAAATCTCTGCAGGGATGGAGGACCTGTTAAAATGTTCCTATACAAGTACCTGATAGATTCAGATAGTTTTCTGAAAGCATTTCAAAACTTTTGACTGTTGGCAATACCACTGATGCCCTGGCAGTTATGTGTAACATAGAACTAGTCCATGTGCTTGTCACTATTCCTTCTAGACACCTCTCCCCTCTCACAAAGCTAAATCAGCCCCCCAATTTACCAATGAGTGTAAGGTGATGATATGCATGGGATGTCATTTGGAGTGCAAGTGGAGGAAATTTTAGAACATATTGGAGCTAGAACAGAGTGAAGCCCATTTGAATTCCTATGTCAGATTTATAGTATCAGCCTAGATTGGAAGTAGTTAATTTCAAGAAACAACGCTCAGAGCTCTACTTACTAAGATTTTATTACTAATAAAAACTCCAGAATTCCAGCGAGTGCTCTACTTTCAAATATAGTGTGTGTGTGTTTATGTGTGTATGTATGTGTGTATGTATGTGTGTATATATACACACACAGTATGTATGTGTGTGTGTGTGTGTGTGTAGATAGATAGATAGATAGATAGATAGATAGATAGATAGATAGATAGATAGATATAGATATATAGAGATATAGAGATATAGAGATATAGATATAGATATAGATATAGATATAGATATAGATGAAATGATATAGATGATATAGATAGGCAAATTAAGGTGGGAAAGTTCTGCTTCTTTTCCTTGTGCTCCTTCTTTTGTGAAGAAGGGTCAGGCTGTTTTGGAAATGGCTAATAGACTTCTTATCAATCTGAGAACCTACATTACATTCTATTCCACAGCAGAGAAGACAATGAAGAACGCTCACTTTTCTGCCTCCACTGCACCTGTATAGAACAGGACAGCATTGCTTTTCTGTGTGGTGTATCACCTCCTCCACTACAGTACAAGTGGAAGCGAATCAGAACACTCAATGGTTTTCTGTAAGTAATCTTCATCATTCTCTCTGGATAAACTCAACTGCATCCTATCTTGACATAAACTCATGTTTTGTCAGATCATAGATATGTAACCTCAGCAATTTGCTTGACAATGTGGACCTAATCTAACATTGACATCACTGCAAAGAGATGAAATCTTAGGTAAAGGTAAAGGTTCCCCCCGCACATTTGTGCAGTCATGTCCAACTTTAGGGGCCGGTGCTCATCTCCGTTTGTTAGCTGAATAGCCAGCGTTGTCCGAAGACGCTTCCACGGTCATGTGGCCGCATGACGCGCGTGGAACGCTGTTACCTACCCACCGGTGGTACCTATTAATCTACTTGCATTTACATGCTTTCGAATTGCTAGGTTGGCAAGAACTGGAGCTAGTGCGGGAGCTCACTCCGCACGCAGGGCTAGGGATTTGAACCTCCGAACTTGCGATCTTCCGATTGACAAGCCTGGCGTCTTACCCGCTGAGCCACCACGCCCCTCAGATGAAATCTTACCATAGGTTTAAATAACCCTTGCCCCTCCAACCTGATTAAATTAGTTTGGATGTGACTTGTCCCAAGATGTTAAAGGAGATATTCAGAGTCTCCTTGCAGGAAGATGTGTTCCCTCAGATTAAAAGAAGCATACTGTAAATAAGAACTCTGTTGAAAAAATCATCTCCCGTCAGCCCTTCCAGGGCTGATATAAATATAACATTCATTGAAAAGGTGATCAAGAAGATAGTTGTCTTGCAGCTCCATATGCAGGTAAACCAGACACAACTAGATGAACTAATTCTACTTTATTGTAAGGCTACATTAACAGAATCTTGCAAGTCTGAAGGTACAAATCTCCCGCCCTCCCTATTTATCGCTTCAGTGTTCAGGGCGGGTCTTTCCTAAGTTTCTTCTTTAGACCGTTACCCTCTCTCGGACTCCCTTTCCTTTTATCTGATCATCCCCTAGGCAGCATCTCTTCCTTTGTTCCCCAAGGTTGCCCTCACATTCCATCACATCCCCTAGCCTAATTGGTACAATTATAGACTACAGTAAATTCAAATATAACATTCATTGAAAAGGTGATCAAGAAGATAGTTGTCTTGCAGCTCCATATGCAGCTCAATGATAGGTACTGATTTTCTGAACCCATTTCAGTTGGGCTTTTGGTTGGAACATGATATTGAAATTGATTTGGTTGCCTTGATGGATGGTCTATATCAGAAATTGGATGGGGGTACTGTAATTCCTGCTAGTTCTCCTGGACCTCTTGGTACTTTTTAATACCACTGACTATGATACCTTGTGGATGGCCTGGTGAAACTGCTTGATAGAACTGAGCCTCAGGGGCATTTTTACAGTGGTTTCTGTCCCTCCTGTTGTGCTGTGTCCAGTAAGTGATGCTGAGTACTACTATTCAAACTCTAGACTATTGGCTTATGGTGTCCAATAGGCTCCATTTTGTTCTCCATGTTGTTCAACATCTACATTAAAACACTGGTGGAGATTCAGCCATAGTTTTGGAGTAGTATGTTATCTACAGTGGGGCAAAAAAGTATTTAGTCAGCCACCAATTGTGCAAGTTCTCCCACTTAAAAAGATGAGAGAGGCCTGTAATTGACATCATAGGTATATCAGATTTCTCATATGATATTGGTAAATTGGGTTTCTCTACAAGGCAAAAGTGTCTTGGCAAATTGCATCTTTACAAAGCACAGCGTTCTCATGATGACATGAATGCCAGGTGGCTGGATAACAGAGAAGCCTTGGCTTTGTTTACATCCTCATGAGATAAGGAGCGAGAAGGTACCATTGTTATGACTAGTGCCCACACAAGCAATGGGATCTTCCCATGAGAACAAGGTCTCCTGATTTCCTTCTGTGGGAAGCCTTGCCCAGGCCCCCCTGGCAAGGAGGGGGGGAACTCAACTATGAGAGACAAAATGAGAAAACAAATCCAGACAATCACATTGTCTGATTCGGAAAGAATTTATTTGCAAATTTATTTGCAAATTATGGTGGAAAATAAGTATTTGGTCACCTACAAACAAGCAAGATTTCTGGCTCTCACAGACCTGTAACTTCTTCTTTAAGAGGCTCCTCTGTCCTCCACTCATTACCTGTAGTAATGGCACCTGTTTGAACTTGTTATCAGTATAAAAGACACCTGTCCAAAACCTCAAACAGTCACACTCCAAACTCCACTATGGTGAAGACCAAAGAGCTGTCGAAGGACACCAGAAACAAAATTGTAGACCTGCACCAGGCTGGGAAGACTGAATCTGCAATAGGCAAGCAGCTTGGTGTGAAGAAATCAACTGTGGGAGCAATAATTAGAAAATGGAAGACATACAAGACCACTGATAATCTCCCTCGATCTGGGGCTCCACGCAAGATCTCACCCCGTGGGGTCAAAATGATCACAAGAACGGTGAGCAAAAATCCCAGAACCACACGGGGGGACCTAGTGAATGACCTGCAGAGAGCTGGGACCAACGTAACAAAGACTACCATCAGTAACACACTACGCCGCCAGGGACTCAGATCCTGCAGTGCCAGACGTGTCCCCCTGCTTAAGCCAGTACATGTCCGGGCCCGTCTGAAGTTTGCTAGAGAGCATTTGGATGATCCAGGAGAGGATTGGGAGAATGTCATATGGTCAGATGAAACCAAAGTAGAACTGTTTGGTAGAAACACAACTCGTCGTGTTTGGAGGAGAGAGAATGCTGAGTTGCATCCTAAGAACACCATACCTACTGTGAAGCATGGGGGTGGCAACATCATGCTTTGGGGCTGTTTCTCTGCAAAGGGACCAGGACGACTGTTCCGTGTATAGGAAAGAATGAATGGGGCCATGTATCGTGAGATTTTGAGTGCAAACCTCCTTCCATCAGCAAGGGCATTGAAGATGAAACGTGGCTGGGTCTTTCAGCATGACAATGATCCCAAACACACCGCCCGGGCAACGAAAGAGTGGCTTCGTAAGAAGCATTTCAAGGTCCTGGAGTGGCCTAGCCAGTCTCCAGATCTCAACCCCATAGAAAACCTTTGGAGGGAGTTGAAAGTCCGTGTTGCCCAGCGACAGCCCCAAAACATCACTGCTCTAGAGGAGATCTGCATGGAAGAATGGGCCAACATACCAGCAACAGTGTGTGCCAACCTTGTGAAGACTTACAGAAAACGTTTGACCTCTGTCATTGCCAACAAAGGATATATAACAAAGTATTGAGATGAACTTTTGATATTGACCAAATACTTATTTTCCACCATAATTTGCAAATAAATTCTTTCCGAATCAGACAATGTGATTGTCTGGATTTGTTTTCTCATTTTGTCTCTCATAGTTGAGGTCTACCTATGATGTCAATTACAGGCCTCTCTCATCTTTTTAAGTGGGAGAACTTGCACAATTGGTGGCTGACTAAATACTTTTTTGCCCCACTGTAGCTCCATTGCTTTTTACCATCTAATTCCAAGGAAGCAAAAGTTGTGTCTGAATATTGTCTATGTTTGATAATGGGCTGGATAAAGAACAAGGGGAAATTAAACACAGCCATGACAGAGGTGCTGTTGGTAATCAGGAACCTAAACATAGGAATTGAGTCTCAGCCTGTTTGGCTAGAGTTGCATTCCCTCTGAAAGAGCAGGATTATTACCTGGGAGTGCTCCTTAATTTCAGATGTGACTGGATTCACAAGTGGAAACCATGGTAAGGAGCATCTTGGCACAATTACACCTAGCACAACAGTTGTAACCCCTGGATTTGGGTATTCATATTCTGCTTACACTCCAGCAAAGGAGATTGTTACCTTGTCGTGGTGCTGGAGCTTGAGCACCTCAATGACACCATGAGCTAAACCGTGAAGGGACACCCGAGACGGGAAGGTCATGGCAGACAGGTCAGACTAAATACGATCTCGGGGGAAGGTAACGGCAACCCACCCCAGTATTCTTGCCGTTAAAACTAAATGGATCAGTACAACCAGAGAGATGTCGGTATACCATCGGAAGATGGGACTCCCAGGTCGGAAGATGGTCAAAATACTACGGGGAGGAACAGAGGATAAGTTCAACTAGCCTCAGATGTGATGACATGGCTAGCTCAAAGCCGAAAGGACGGCTAGCGGCCGACGGTGCTGGTGGTGAACGAAGAATATGATGTTCTAAAGATCAACACACAATAGGAACCTGGAATGTAAGATCTATGAGCCAGGGCAAATTGGATGTGGTTATTGGTGAGATGGCAAGATTAAATATAGACATTTTCGGTGTCAGTGAGCTGAAATGGACTGGAATGGGCCACTTCACATCAGATGACCACCAGATCTACTACTGTGGACAAGAGGACCACAGAAGAAATGGAGTAGCCTTCATAATTAATAATAAAGTGGCTAAAGCAGTGCTTGGATACAATCCAAAAAACAATAGAATGATCTCAATTCGAATTCAGGGTAAGCCATTTAACATCACAGTGATCCAAATATACGCCCCAACCACAGATGCTGAAGAAGCAGAAGTAGATCAGTTCTATGAAGATCTGCAGCACCTACTAGATAATACACCAAAAAGAGATGTTATTTTCATTACAGGAGACTGGAATGCTAAGGTGGGTAGTCAAATGACACCTGGAATTACAGGTAAGCATGGTCTGGGAGAACAAAATGAAGCAGGACATAGGCTGATAGAATTTTGCCAAGACAACTCACTGTCCATAACAAACACTCTCTTCCAACAACCTAAAAGACGGCTTTATACATGGATTTCACCAGATGGTTGACACTGAAATCAGATTGACTACATCCTTTGCAGCCAAAGGTGGCGGACATCTATACAGTTGGTAAAAACAAGACCTGGAGCTGACTGTAGTTCAGATCACGAACTTCTTACTGCACAATTTAGAATCAGACTAAACAGAATAGGGAAGACCCACAGATCAGTTAGATATGAGCTCACTAATATTCCTAATGAATATGCAGTGGAGGTGAAGAATACATTTAAGGGACTAGATTTAGTAGATAGAGTCCCGGAAGAACTATGGACAGAAGTTCACAACATTGTTCAGGAGGCAGCAACAAAAAACGTCCCAAAGAAAAAGAAAACCAAGAAGGCAAGATGGCTGTCTGCTGAGACACTGGAAGTAGCCCAAGAAACAAGGAAAGCAAAAGGCAACAGTGACAGGGGGAGATATGCCCAATTAAATGCAAAATTCCAGAGGTTAGCCAGAAGAGATAAGGAATTATTTTTAAACAAGCAATGTGTGGAAGTGGAAGAAGACAATAGAATAGGAAGGACAAGAGACCTCTTCCAGAAAATTAGAAACACCGGAGGTAAATTCCAGGGGAAAATGGGTATGATCAAAAACAAAGATGGCAAGGACCTAACAGAAGCAGAAGAGATCAAGAAAAGGTGGCAAGAATATATGGAAGATCTGCATAGGAAGGATAATAATATTGGGGATAGCTTTGACGGTGTGGTCAGTGAGTTAGAGCCAGACATCCTGAAGAGTGAGGTTGAATGGGCCTTAAGAAGCATTGCTAATAACAAGGCAGCAGGAGACGACGGTATCCCAGCTGAACTGTTTAAAATCTTGCAAGATGATGCTGTCAAGGTGATGCATGCTATATGACAGCAAATTTGGAAAACACAAGAATGACCATCATATTGGAAAAAATCAACTTATATCCCCATGTCAAAAACGGGAAACACTATAAAGAATGTTCAAACTATCGAACAGTGGCACTTATTTCACATGCCAGTAAGGTAATGCTCAAGATCCTGCAAGGTAGACTCCAGCAATTCATGGAGCGAGAATTGCCAGATGTACAAGCTGGGTTTAGAAAAGGCAGAGGAACTAGAGACCAAATTGCCAATATCCGCTGGATAATGGAGAAAGCCAGGGAGTTTCAGAAAAACATATATTTCTGTTTTATTGACTATTCTAAAGCCTTTGACTGTGTGGATCATAACAAATTGTGGCAAGTTCTTGGTGGTATGGGGATACCAAGTCATCTTGTCTGCCTCCTGAGGAATCTGTATAACGACCAAGTAGCAACGGTAAGAACAGACCACGGAACAACGGACTGGTTTAAGATTGGGAAAGAGTACAGCAGGGTTGTATACTCTCACCCTACCTATTCAACTTGTACGTAGAACACATCGTGCGACGTGCTGGGCTTGATGAATCCAAGGCTGGAGTTAAAATTGCTGGAAGAAACATTAACAATCTCAGATATGCAGATGATACCACTTTGATGGCTGAAAGCGAGGAGGAGCTGAGGAGCCTTATGACAAAGTTGAAAGAAGAAAGTGCAAAAGCTGGGTTGCAGTTAAACCTCAAAAAAACCAAGATTATGGCAACCAGCTTGATTGATAACTGGCAAATAGAGGGAGAAAAAGTGGAGGCAGTGACAGACTTTGTATTTCTAGGCGCAAAGATTACTGCAGATGCTGACTGCAGCCAGGAAATCAGAAGACGTCTACTTCTTGGGAGGAGAGCAATGGCAAATCTTGATAAAATAGTTAAGAGCAGAGACATCACACTGACAACAAAGGTCCGCATAGTTAAAGCAATGGTATTCCCTGTAGTAACCTATGGCTGTGAGAGCTGGACCATAAGGAAGGCTGAGCGAAGGAAGATAGATGCTTTTGAACTGTGGTGTTGGAGGAAAATTCTGAGAGTGCCTTGGACTGCAAGAAGATCAAACCAGTCCATACTCCAGGAAATAAAGCCAGACTGCTCACTTGAGGGAATGATATTAAAGGCAAAACTGAAGTACTTTGGCCACATAATGAGAAGACAGGATACCCTGGAGAAGAAGCTGATGCTAGGGAAAGTGGAAGGCAAAAGGGAGAGGGGCCGACCAAGGGCAAGATGGATGGATGATATTCTGGAGGTGACAGACTCAACCATGGGGGAGCTGGGGATGGTAACGGCCGACAGGAAGCTCTGGCGTGGGCTGGTCCATGAAGTCACGAAGAGTCGGAAGCGACTGAACGAATAAACAACAACAATTCTGCTTACATCCCTTCTTAACTACTGAAATTATATTATACATGGGGCAACCCTTGAAAAGTGTCCAGAAGTTAAAAATGGTACAAAATATACCAGCAGATACAATTGATGCAAAATGTGGTAGCTAACCTGATAACCTGTACAAGGCCCAGGGATCATACTGTATGAAGTTTGTACTGAAAGATCTGCACTGGTTGCCAATTTCTTACTGGGAAATAGTTGGAATTGATCTTTAAAGCTCTGAATGTCTTAGCATCTGATTATCTAAGAGATCATAATTCAGAGCTTTAAAGACATGTTGATATTTGAAATTTATTTCAACTCTCAAATCTCCCAAGTCAAGCAAGGTAGAACTAGATATTTCTAATAAAAATCATACTTTCTCCACTGTGAAAGGTTGAGGGCTGATAAAAACTAGATTTCCTGCCTCTCCAGCCCCTCAATATACGTAGTTATACTGAATTCGGAAGACTCTGCTGAGTGGAGGAAGTTATGGCACAGGTAATTACTGAAAATTCAGCAGAAGGGTGACTGCACATGCCCCCTCTACCCCATTTTTCACAGGTTCCCCTCAGCCTCCTGCTCTACCGTTCCCAAGGCTCAGCAGGTTTCTCTAACTTTAAAACAATTTGGGAAACATCACAGGGTTTGCTAAGGGAAAGGGAAATTGGGGGAAATTGTCTCTGCTAGTTCTATTATACATCCTTTTCTCTGAATCCAACTTTCCTATTGTTTTTTATTATTATTATTTTTGCCAAATAAAAAGGCAAATACTAAAAAAATGAAAAGAAAAATAATCCACAAGGAAATAAAAAACAGCTGAAAGAAAAGTAATAAAATATACTTGGGAATGTACATATATTTGCCATATAACCGCCTATGTAATTTCAAAGAGCATATTAAGTATTTCTATCAAGAATGACATTTGTACAGACAACAGTAATCTATTTAGGGAAACACTGTTAACATGGCCAATAACTGATTCTTCATTTTAGAACAATAAAGCTCTTTGTTATCTCAATTTTTCAGCCAAAGCAATTTCTCATATTTTAAATACCATTGATTCAACAAAAATGTATTTTACTTTTCTAATATTTTGCAGTAACAAAACATGATAGCTAAAAAATTGAATTCAATTCAATTGCTTTTGTTGCACCAATGTATATGCATCAGAAAATATGGGCAATAAATCAACAATTTAATTCATTATGAAAAAGTGCTGATTTTTCCCAATTCCTTCAAAAACCATCAGCCAAAACTATATAGAAAGGCTACAATTAATTATTTTTGAGAATATGGCATGATATCAAACTTCATTTCAAATCAGTTGAAAAGCACTGTAGCATAAGAAGAATTATTTGTCTGAAGTTTCTGTCTCATTTAGCATCTATTTCAAGAAGTATTCCTAAAATCATTTTTAGCATTACTGCTGCTTACAAAGGATTTAGCAAATAATATCTGATAAGTAATTTATGCCCATCAATAAGCCTTTGTCACCTCACTGAGCAAAATAAATCTAGTGTACTCATCCTATAGGGTAAAATTCAAGTAATTTACTGAGCAATTCTATCCATGTTTAATCATAACTAAGTTTCATGAATTAAATGGATTTAATACCCAGTAACAGAGCACAGAAATCGAAGCATACTTGCATAAAACCAGAGAAAAAGCTGGTAAGAATGTCATGCAGGGCATCTATCAACTCTGCAGCATTGCTTCAGAGGCTGCAAGTTGCAATTAAATCCTTAACTAGGAAAGAAATCTGTATAAATGACTGGAGTATGTTCATTCTATTTCTAAATTCAGTTTAGTTTAAATATAAATGTCCCTACCATGCACACTACTTTGAGAATGGAGCCCCTGATATGCCATTTAAAATCTGTCTATTATAAAAGACAAATCTTTTATGTTATTCAATATATATTTTAGAGACATAATCAAACACATGTCATGGCTAATATTTTATTTTTATATAAGTTTAGAGAGTTATTTGGAGAGTAAATTAAATTGTTCAGCAGTGGAGGAAGGAATCCAAAGAACAGGAAAAAAAACATACTCTGATGTAGGCAATGGGTCTTCCTGGAAGTAAGGATCCTGCAAAGCTTGCTCTGAAGTAATTCTTTTGGTCGGATCCATAGTCAGAAGTTTTTGAAGCTGCAAAGAAGTCAGCTTATATGAATTTATCAGTAAAACCCAATGACATGCATGGCCATTAATACTAAATTAGAGCAAATGCAAACAACTTATGGGATTCTATATTCAGAAAATATGCATCAGTTCATAGTAGTTATTACTATAGTTATAAAAATTACAGCACAACCCAGTGCAATGTGAACCAATAACTTTTAATTCAGAGGGTAAAGCCTCTGAGGAAAACATAAAATGTAGAGGTCTCCCTTACATTCATCATAGCACAGCACAAGAAGGGGAAACAATTCTGGCAGGCTGAGACCAAATGGCTACCTAACCTAATTTAATCCTCATTCCACCACAATGGTTCCCCCTCCATCTAAACATGGAGCCAACAGAATGCCCCTATTAGACTTGTCCTCCCACAGTAATTGATATTCAGAAATGGGAAGTAAGTTGATCTGGTGGACATCAGATCATAAATCACACAACCTTATGGAGCGCCTGGCTCAGCCAAGGAACCTCAATGGATGACTGGCCCAGCCAGTATTTCCCACTCAGCCTATGCCACAGTGATATTGTGGGAGAAAATTGAAGGCAAGATTATTAGACATGCCAGTTCCTGGATAAAAGCAGAGATATACACCTAACACATTAGCTAATAATATATTACCCCCGGAGGTAAGACAGGCCCCCACTCTCTTGGCCTTCAGGAAGGGAGTTAAAACCTGGCTATGCCACCTGGCTTGGGGTGGGAGGGGCAATAGCCATGCATGGAGGTGGTTGGCACCATGATGGTGCCAACAGTAAGATCTCGATTTGCCATCTTGTATTTATACTTCATATTTGTATTTTTATGTATATTATATTTATATATATTTATATTCATATGTACATTGTATTTTAATGATACATTGTTTTTATTGTTGTAAACCGCCCAGAGTTGTTGTGTACGAGTTGGGTGGTCAAGAAGTTCAATAAACAAACAAACAAACAAAAAATATGAATTATTCATGTCAGCTTTGGTAAAGCTTTTAATGATATTAAAAATACCAGGAGAGCTGGCCAAAGGAAAGAATTTAGGTTCTTTGATGCATCATAATTTAGATCTGTACATTGTAAACCTCATTTTCTGCCAGAATATGCTAAGGCTGACATCTTATATATCCTTTCCTGAGAGTAAGCCTCACTGAAATAAATGGGGCTTACTTCTGCATAGAAATGTAAAGGATTGTGCTGTTAACTGTACAAAACAAAAGATGACCTCAGCAGCAACAAAGCATTTCTTCTACAGCTAATTAATACTAACAGAGTAACTAACTTACTAAAGAGAAAAAGATAAAACTACCATGTCACTTACCAAAAGGAATACTTTGCTATCAGGCTTGACTTTATGTTTTTCCATGTATTTGATGAGGCTACTGTTGGCGTATCTGGAAAAAGAAATGAAGAACGAAATCAAAGGAATAATGCAGCATCAAAAATAAAGAAAAGTTTTACTATATGTTAATTACACTTCGCAAGCTTTTATTTACTGGTCCATACAATGGACCACATACAGATAGTAGTGGCAGTTTTTATTAATATATAGGTGCCAATCCTGTTTTATCTGAACAAAAGATAAAATTAGTGTTGAAATAGGCTCTACTGTGAATACATTAAAGCACTTATAAAGATACACTAATCTAGGTTTCTCTAATGTGTCATAATATATGTCTGCATGTATATGTCACTCTCTCTCAGCCCAACTCACCTCACAGGGTTGTTGTTGTGGGGAAAATAGGAGGAGGAAGGACTATTAAGTGTGTTTGCCGCCTTGAGTTATTTATAAAAAATAATAAAGGCGGGAAAAAACAAAATTTTATTATATATATATATATTTAAATATACTATACTATACTATACTATACTATACTATACTATACTATACTATACTATATATACACAGACACACACACACTTTAATGGTAGTCCTTTTACAAAATCTGAAATGATTAATAAAACTAATGTGAAAACATCATGAAAGCATAAAAGCAACAGGCAACAGAAGCGAAGGTAATAAAGTAGACACAGAGTCTAATAGCACCTTCAAGACTAATCAACTTTACTGGGACATAAGCTTTTGTGAATAGCAGCTCACTTCATCAGATGCACAGAGTGCAAGCCCACACTATGGATCTGTGGAAGTGAGCTACCGTGCAGGGAAGCCAATGCTCCAATAAAATTAGTCTTGAAGGTGCTATTAGATTCCATGTCTACCTTGTGTGCACTGAGTAACATGGCTCTTCCCCCCTCACCAAAGTTAATGAAACCAGAAATAAAAATTAAAATAGGAAGCAAACATTCTAAAAATGCAGATCAAATCCTATTGAATGCTCAAGAAAAGTAAGGTAAGATTTGGATCACCCTATGTGGGTTGCAAAACTCCACCAGAACAGCAGCAAGGAGATACAAAAAGCAGTGCAGATTTTAGAGCCCAAATATGGCAGTATCACATAAGATAATAGGATTTATCATTTGCCCATATTCAGGAATGAAATGTGATAATTTGAACCCTTGTTCTATTCATCATCCCAAATTCCAAGCAGCAGTAGAATATCTGGAGAAGGGCCTCCAATGAAGATTTTATTTGCCAGGCACATAGCCTAATAATGGGAATCTGTGGTTCTTTAAGTGTTAATGATGATGGGAATTGCAACTGAACAACTTACGTGAAGGGCACAAGTTGCCTACATCTTGAACTGAGTCTGGAAACAAACAGGCATCTTATGCAACTCTTTCAAAACTGACATAATTTACTGTCCCTGTTAGGGCTACTGTTCCTGTTAGGACCTGACTCCCAACTCCTAAAAACAGCAACTAAAAAGCAATTATCCATTAAACTAGATTACTGAAAAAAGAATCTTTAAAGGGAATAATCTTTAAAGTAGACTTCTGAGCTTGGTTTTGATACTGATCACAAATCCCTTGGTTGATCATTTATTCAGAGGGACCCAGATACTTAACAGCATGTATCTGAACATGAATTTGAGTAAACTCCGAGACAGTGGAGGACAGGAAGGCCTGGCATGCTATGGTCCATGAGGTCACGAAGAGTCGGACACGACTAAACGACTGAACAACAACAACAACAAATCTGCCTTAATAAGCCACTATTTTGCACCTGTCGTGTGTAGATGCAGAAATAACACGCCGAGGCCTGGAATCTAGTCTCTAGTGTTTATTGCATACCTACAAGCAGAAATCCTGCTAAACTAACAGTGCCTGAAGATTCCCAAGTATATCAGCTCAACCTAGGGTGGAGCTTTCTTCTGACGTTTGGGGAAATAGGCTAGGCTCTCTGAGCTGCGTGCTCGCTTCTTATCCAGTGCTCCGCCCTCCTCTCTGCTTCCCCCGACACCCCCCCCTCCCCATCCAAAAACTCCATAGCAACTCCCTCCCCCCGTTCGTCCTTGGTGTCGGGCAGGATCCCGTGTGAAAAAGTGTCTATCTGCTCTTCTTCCTGGGAGCTGGGCAGTGAAGGGAGGTCATCCAGGAAAGGAATGTCGGGGGAAGGCTCGCGTCTCTCTGTTTGATCTGATAGTCCGGGTGCAGCTGGCCTCTCCTGAAAAACAGCTAAATCGTTAGAAAGGTTCTCCCTCCCCCCTCCTGGGAGCTGGCAACCAGAGGTGGAGGGATGCGAATCCTCCTCCTCCCCCCTCGCTGGTTCTGACAGGGGGAGCAGGAATGGCTGCTGGTAACTCACGAAATCCTCAGGCTGGTCGGCTTCCTCGTCTTCAGCTGGGGGCTGTAGCTCTGGGAGTCGCGCTGGCCGTGGCTTGTGAGGGAGAATCTGATGAAACCTATGCACTAGGCAGGGTGCGTGAACATCTTTGGCATTTTCCCAGGAGCGCTCTGTCTGAGAATACCCCTTCCAGTGTATTAAATACTGAATCCCCCTGCCCCTCCTTCTGGAGTCCAAAATCTCTTGCACTTCGTACTCTGGTTCCCCTTGGACAAGTACCGGAGGTGGGGGGGTGGTATGCGACCGCAAGGCACTTGGAGGGGAATCCTTGACTAACAAGGACTTGTGAAACACCGGGTGAATCCTCATGGAATGTGGAAGCTGCAAACGATAAGCCACAGGATTTATTTGCTGTATCACCTGAAAGGGGCCAATAAACTTAGAGTCCAGCTTCTTGCAAGGTCTGGTAGTGGGCAGAAACTTTGTAGAGAGCCAGACCTTGTCTCCTGGTGAAATGGGGGGTCCTTCCTGTCTGCGTTCATCTGCGTTCCGTTTATAGGCTGCCTTTGCCAGCTCTAGCTGCTCTGCTAACAGGTGATGGGCTGCCTGTCTTTCTGCCAGGAAATCTGTGGCTGCAGGCACAGCTGTTTGTTGTGAGGAAAGGGGCAACACTCTCAGGTTTGTGCCATAGAGAGCCTGGAAAGGGGACATCTTGGTTGAGGAATGTACTGCATTGTTGTAAGCGAACTCTGCCATGGGAAGAAGTTCTGGCCAATTGTCCTGCCGGTAGTTAATGTAACATCTGAGATATTGCTGCAATAACTGGTTAGTTTTCTCTGCTTCGCCATTAGAGCACGGATGATTCGCAGAGGACAAGTGTATTTTGACCCCCAACGTCTGGAAAAGCGCCCCCCAGAACCTGGAAGTAAATTGCGAACCGCGATCTGAGATCAAGTGGTTAACCATACCTCTATATCGGAAGACATTGTCCAAAAAGAGCTGTGCTGTAACTTGTGCTGTTGGTAGGCCCTTGCAGGGAATGAAGTGCGCCATTTTCGTAAAGCAGTCTACCACCACCAGGATGGAAGTGAAACCCTGTGCCTGTGGCAAGTCAGTGATAAAATCCATGGAGACAGTGTCCCAAGGTTGGGGGTGTGTGGGCAGGGGCTGCAAAAGGCCTGCTGGTTTCCCTGCAACCGTTTTAGCGCGTCTACACACGTGGCAAGAGGCCACGTAAGTCTTGATGTGTGCTGCCATCTTGGGCCACCAGTAGTCTCTGAGTGTTCTGTGCAGCGTTTTGAACACCCCCCCGTGTCCTGCCGTAGGGCTATCATGACAGAGCTGTAATACTTCTTCCCTCAGGGTCTTGGGAACATAAAGCCGCCCACTATGCCAAAGTGTCCCTGCCTCCGCTGTGAAAGGGGACGGTGTACCATGCTGGGCCCCCTGGAGGTCATCCAGCCTAGCCCGTGCGTAGGGGTCTTGTTGCTGCTGCGCCTTGATTCTTACAAGGAGATCGTCTGCTAGTCTGACTGCTGCCAAGTCCTCTACTTGAACCCCTTCGGGAGGCTTCTCAAAATTTTGAGGGTGCAAGATCGTGGCTTGGGTGGTTTGGTCAGGTTCTGCCATGTCCTGCGGCTGCCTAGACAACGTGTCAGCCAGCTTGTTTTGTTTGCCTGGCAAATACGAGATGACGAAATCGAAGCGTGAAAAAAATTGACTCCATCTGACCTGACGGGGGTTGAGGGATCCCGAGCTCTGCAACAGTGCTAAGTTTTTATGGTCTGTGTAAACTTTGATTGGCAAAGCTGCTCCCTCTAACCAATGCCTCCATTCTTGAAAGGCTGATTTTATGGCAAGCAGTTCCTTGTTAAAAACATCGTAATTCCTCTCTGCTGGTGACAGCGTGCGAGAGAAATAGGCACAGGGTAATAAATCTTCCCCCCTTTCGTCCGCCGCTTGGAGTAAAATGGCGGCGACGGCAAAGTTAGAGGCGTCGCACTGGACGTGGAACTGTTTTGAAGGGTTCGGGTGCCTCAGGAGTGGTGGGGAGGTAAACAGCTGTTTAAATTCTTGAAAGGCCACTTGCTGCTGTTCCCCCCAGCAAAAACGTCTGTTTTTCTTTAACAGCTGAGTAAGGGGACGCGCTTTCTCCGCATATGAGGCAATAAACTTGTGAAGAAAATTTGCATACCCCAGAAATTGTTGGAGCTCCTTGACGTTACGGGGAGGCTTCCATGACATAATTGCTTGGACCTTTGCAGGATCCACGGCTACGCCTTCTGTGGAAATCCTGTATCCCAGATAGTCTAATTGCGTTAAGTCAAACGCGCACTTTTCTAATTTCGCAAACAGCTTGTTCTCTCTTAATCTCTGCAGAACATTACGCACATGGGTAATGTGGGAGGTGGGGTCCTCAGAATAAATCAGAATGTCATCCAGATACACAATGACATATTTATCTAACAAGTCTGAGAAAATGTGGTTCATGAACCTGGAAAATACTGCCCCACAATTACTTAGTCCAAAAGGCATGACTAAATACTCAAACTTACCATATCTGGTGTTAAAAGCCGTTAAGTATTCATGGCCTGGCTTTATTCTGATCAAATTGTAGGCATTCCTGAGGTCTAGCTTGGTAAAAATGCGAGCCTTTTGCAGGCGATCTAGCAACTCCGATATCACTGGAAGAGGGTAGTGGTCTCTAACGGTGACTGCGTTGAGTGCGCTGTAGTCATGCACCGTGCGCATGGGGGGTCCCTTATCGCCAGCCTGTGCCGCCGGGGCGAAAGGATCGGGCTTTTTAGGCACGAAGAAGGTAGGGGCAGATGCCGGTGATGTCGATGGCCGAATGAAACCCTTTTTTAGGTTGGTATCCAAATATTCCTTCAGTATAGTTAGCTCCTTTGGGGACATTGTGTAATGCCGTGCCGCTGGGATCTTGGCCCCAGGCTTCAACTCTATGGCACAGTCGAAAGATCTATTGGGGGGCAACACTGTGGCCTCTTGCTCTCCGAAGATGTCTGCAAAATCTCCATACTTTGTTGGTAGTGGAGCCTTCCCTGCTTCCCGGCTTGCAGCTGCCGGCTGGGCTTGGGTAATGCCCTGCAATTTGTGGTGCCGACAGTCTTGAGAGGGAAAGGAAACTGCTCCGGTCATCCAGTCCAAATTGGGGTTGTGAAGTCTCAACCAAGGTGCCCCGAGAATGACTGGGACTTGCAAAGAGGCAGTAACGTACAGTTGGATCCACTCCGAGTGATCTGCGATGTTCAGCTGAATTGGCAGGGTGTAACGTTCGATCGCGCCGGCCTTGAGAGGTTGCCCGTCGATGGTTTCAACCTGCATGGGGCTTGGTAGTGCAATAGTTGAAATGTGAAACTTTTCCACCGCTTTCCCATCTATAAAATTGGTTGTCGCCCCGGAATCAATCATAACATTTACCGGTAATAGTTGCTTGGAATCTGTAGTCAGCGTGGCTGGAACAATATAAAAATCTTGGTTGTGATCTGCCGCCTGAGCCCTTCTTAATTGCTGGATGGCCGCCCTGCGGGGCTCTGATGAGGGGGGCCGTTGGAGTTTAACTGCTGAGAAGAAGCGGCTGGAATGTGGGCCTGCTCCGTGCCTTGGGTTGTAAATCTTACCGGGGCTGCCTGGCGTCTGGTCGGGCACACCCTTGCAATGTGCCCTGGCCCCCCGCAATAAAAACAAAGTGCACTGTCCCTTCTCCTTTGCCTCTCGGCTTCAGAGAGCCCCCTTCTTATGGCCCCTATCTGCATGGGTTCTTCCGCGCCCAGGGGAACAAACGTGTTAGAGGGGGTAGCAAAACCTGGAAAAGCCGGTCGGGTTCCTGCCCTGTTTCTCCCTGGCCGAAGCTGCTTTAACTCCTCCAATCGAGCATCTATGACGACTGTTAACTGGTATAGGTCTTCCAATGTCGCTGGAGTGCCCTGCCGCACTAACTCCGTCTTAATCTCTTCGTCCAGTCCTTGTTTAAACTGATCCTTCAATGCCACCTCATTCCAGCCCAAATCTCCTGCCAGCAGTTTGAAATCTGCGATGTACGCTCCTACTCTCCTGTTCCCCTGTCGGAGCAGCCGGATCTCTCTGCTGGCAGTGACCTCTCTGATTGGATCATCAAAATGGGCTCTGAAACGGGCCATAAAGTTCTGGTAGTTGTCCAGAATTGGGTCGTTAGCTTCCACCATGGGGATGGACCATCTTGCGGCTGAGCCTTTCAGCAAACTTAAAATGAACGTGACTCTGGACCTCTCCGTCGGGAACTCGGCTGGTCTGCTGTCGAAAAACATGGTGCACTGGGCGACGAAGGTCCTGAGCTGTGCCGTCTCTCCCCCAAATTTCTCTGGTAAACACCCTGGGGATCGCAGAACGACTGGTGGGGGTGCAGCCACTGGTGCCGGCTGCTGGACGACCGGGGCTGGTTGTTGGATCTGCTGAAGCATCGCCGCCTGTAAGTTATTAATCTGGTCGTCGACCTGCTGCTGGTGTTGTGTCAAGGCCGCTGCTAATTGGATTATGGCCTGCTGCAATTCCTGTGTCTGAGAAGCCATTCTCCTGGTTTATGTGTTCCTCCCTCTTTCGATGGGAGTTTTGGTTTAGCAGGATTGATGTCCTGTGTAGATGCAGAAATAACACGCCGAGGCCTGGAATCTAGTCTCTAGTGTTTATTGCATACCTACCAGCAGAAATCCTGCTAAACTAACAGTGCCTGAAGATTCCCAAGTATACCAGCTCAACCTAGGGTGGAGCTTTCTTCTGACGTTTGGGGAAATAGGCTAGTCTCTCTGAGCTGCGTGCTCGCTTCTTATCCAGTGCTCCGCCCTCCTCTCTGCTTCCCCCGACAGCACCTGGGCTTCAGCTGGTGAACCTCAAATTCCAGAAAAAAAAGGTTGATCCCACAGGACACAAGGTTGCCTATTTCTTCTAAAGCAGCTGAAGGGCAACTTGTATAACAAATGATAATCATCCAAATGGGACTTGTATTTTAAGCCCCAAGAAGGAATTTAAAAATATATTTGTATCTCCTTGCTTACTGATTGCTTGTTTAGCAACCATTCAAAATTACGATAGCACTGAAAAAGGAGATTTACAACTGGTCCTCGAACTTGCGGCCATTGCAGCATCCCTGCAGTCAGGCGATTGCAAGTTGCAATCTTAAAAGCTGACTTTCAACAAGCAAAGTCAATGAGGAAGTCAGCAGGAAGTTGAAAGTCGCGGTCATGTGACATTGCGCTTAACAACCGTGGTGATTTGCTTAATGGCCGCAGCCAGAACTGACATCATAAGTTGGGCTTGGTCACATGATGTTTCACTTTATGACTGTATTGCTTAGCGATGGAGCTGCCAGTCCCAATTGCAGTTGGTAAGTGAGGAATACCTGTAGCCATATTCAGATACAACTCATGATTTAGTGTTATGTGCTGTAGTGAAAGTCTCAATATGACATACTCCCTCTTTCTATGAGGGAAATTTTACATACTGTCCAAATCAAATTTGTTTCTTGGTCATGCTGAATTTATCCTGTTTTTTCCATTTAAGTTTGACAACTCTGTTTCCGAAATTCATCAAAAAAAGAAGGAAGAATTTGTTACAAACCATGATTCTTTCATGAAGAGAAAGGTAGAGAAGGGTGAAACTTTATGCCCAACTCTACATCATGCTTCCTCATACTACCAAACTTCATTCCCAAATAAAGGTAATAAAAACCATATACCAATAATTATATATTTAAAACATAATGATCAGAAATATATAACTTACGTTGTTCTTCTAAAGTCTTTTTGAAGTGTAGGATATTCTGGCATTTTCCTAATGTCTTCCCAGTCTTTATCTTTGTAAAGTAAGAAATTTGGAAGGTTTTAAAAAACACAAGAAAAGATACTGTACACAGGCTATCTTATAGTTCTATATGCATATGAATTTGCTGGCCAAAGGCCATAATAAAATTGAAATCGAATGGAATACACGCATATGAAGAAAAATCAATTTATTGAAAACAATCCAGATCAAAGATTTATTATAAGGCTTTAAGGGACACTGAATTACCTGCAGGAAATCCCATGACACTAAATATGCGATCAAGCTGATCATGATGAAAAGGATTGCTTGTTTTGATGTCTTCCTGACGACAGTGAAATATAGGTTCTGAAGTCAATAGCTCAGCAAATATACAGCCAATAGCCCATATATCTAGGAAACATTATAATATATAAAATCTAAATAGTTAGTTTTTAAAAAATAAAATACTACATTTAACTATTTATCACAGTAGGTATATAACAGTCAGACAAAAAGTGAAATAGTGGTGTTATAAAAAGATGAACAAACAGTGCATAAATTTCACTTAAGGACCTACTTCAAATGAGTAAGGTATTACCATATTTATATATAAAAATATTATCCTGAATTTATGACAACTCCCCTTACATGAAAGAGTAGACAGGACAGAATAGAGAAAAAATGCTACGTAGTGTCCTCCACAACATCTACTTCACCTAGAGCATAGCTTTCCAAACTGTGTGTCGGGACACGTTAGTGTGTTGGCTGCAGTGTCTGGGTGTGTTGCGGCTGCTGCTGCCTCCGAGCCCTGCCAGGATTCCGCGCAGGTCCTAGTGCCTGCCTTGTGCCCTGCTGTAAGAGTGTGTCGCGAAATGATGCCCTGCTGTAAGAGCACATCTTGAATCACTGAGTTTCTCACATCCTTAGTAGCAATGAATACTCAAGATTAATAGCCTTTGACAGACCCTTTTAAAGCCATTGAAATTAATGCCTGTTACTACATCTTGTAGTAATGAATTCCACAGCTTAGTTATGCACTGTGTGAAGAAGCCACTTCTTTTGTATGTTCTAAATCTCTTTCCAGTTAGCTTCAGCAGAGGATCCCTGGTTCCAATGTTTTAAGAGAGAAATTTTCCCCCTAACCTTTTTCTCCATGCCATGCATGATTTTATGCGAGTCCCCAAAGTTCTAGTCCTTGTTCATAGGGAAAATGTTTGAGTGCCTCAATACTTTTAGTTGGCCTTGTCTGCACTTTTCCCAGCTATATTGTTTTTTCCAATGGGATGACCAGAACTCTGCACAATATTTCAGATAAATAGATTTGTATAAAGAGATTACAAAATTAGCAGTTTTATATTCAATCCCTTTCCTAATGATCCTTAGCACAGAATTTGCCTTTTTTATAGCTGCTGACCACTGAGTCAACATCTTCATTGCCTCAAGATATTTTTCTTAGTTACAGGCAGTTCAGACCACATCAGTGTACTGTGTATGTTCAGACAAGAGTTTTTGCAATGTGCATCGCCTTACACTTACTTAAATTGACTCTATTTGCTATTTGGATGACCATTCACCTACGTAGTTTAAAGAGACCCTTCTGAATCTTTTCACAATCACGTTTTCAGTTTGTTGCTCTGACTTGTTTGTTATAATCCACAAACTTGGCCTGCTTATTATCTGGAGTCTGTGGTAAGATAGAAGTAAGCATCTCTTGGCTGGATGTGACAAATGGTAGCAAACTGTGATCACAGAAATCTCTAGGGAGTCAACAGGAGCTAAGAGAAAGGACGTCCAAAGCTTCAGTTTAAGGTTGCAATCTAAGGGAATCAGGAATTAGTCAGGACCATCTATCTGGAAAAGCAAACTAGGAACGTCTCAGCTTTCTTTAATAGTTGCATTTATTTTAATAGTTGCATTTATTTATTTTATCATTCCCAACTAGCCACAATCTATATTAATTGCAGAGAAAGCATTCTGAAGAAGGAAAAAAAGTCCTTAGATGGTATCCATCTCCTGGGTAATGAACAGCTTGAAGACTTCCTATGAAGTAATGTTATATAAATGGGTTTGAATAATGCATCAAGAATGTGATGGCTTGAAACCCCATTCATTCCCACAATGGGTCTTCAAACCCTCCTTCCACAACTCTGCCACATCCTCCTTGCAACTCCTGGGCACAGTCAACTATGAATTCTACCAGCCATGTTACTCCAAGAAAATCCCTTCTATTGCTGGTTTACCAGGAATGATGCAAGTGATAACCCTCTTCCTTTAGTAGCCTAACCCATCAGGCAGATGTGTGCTAAAAGTTAGATTCCTTTCCCAGAATAAGCCCCACTGGTTCATTAAGAATTCTAAATCTTTATTATATCTAGGTTCAAGACTTAGAAGAAAGTTTGAAAGAAAAAAAGGGAGTAGGAACAGACAGTTACTTTCTGAAAGGAATGAACTCAGTTCCTATCAGTTTAGAGACTAGCTGCTCCCGCAGTCCCTGGATCTCACACAAATGAACACGCTCCAAAACAGATTTGTCATAATAAGCCCATAAAACAGAATTGTCAAGCCTCACAGAGCTCTCGAACCAAAGGAGCAAAAACCACATGGAGTTCAATGCTGGTCAGGGGTAAAAACAGCTGCCTTTTGCACATAAACTGAACTCTTCCTCCCCCACTTGCTTCTTACAAGAACAGGATCTATACCACAACTAGCTTCACTGATGCTAGCTTGCTGTCCCAATTCACTAAGTTCCAGTTTGGTTACTGCTGGCTGGGGGCTTTGCTCTTACCTAGCCTTCAGCCAGCCTTAAAGGAAAAAACACATAAGACAAAAGCAAAGGCAAAATGGAGGTTGCCTTCTCCATTTTTAAAGCCCAGAGGAGATACTCACCCTTGATTGGCTTCTTGGCCTCTGATTTTCTGGGATTCAGTTGTCTCTGCCCATTATCTAGATGGACAGATCTACTAACTTGCCTTTTTAATCTTTCTGGTTCTGGATCTCATGACATAGAATCTCCCCACATTTACTACAGCTACTGTAGCACACATGGGGTGGGGCAGTAGGAGAAATCAGACTGCACACCAGCATCATTGATGTGAAAAAAGTCTAATAATGAAACTCTGGAAGGGCAAATTAAGTTGCTAAGTTGGTCATTGGAAGCCAGGGTCTCCAAGACTATATTCTCTGAAATGCTACCACTGCCATGTACCAGATCAACTAAATACAAGTTAAAGGAACTCAGTGAACTAGTATCCGAATGAAGGGTTTATCTTTGTTAGATACTACAGAATAATTTGGGATAAGCCCTGTGTATATAAAAAGGGATGACATATGTTATTATTGAATTATTACTATTATTATTTAAATTCCACCTTTCTCTAACAGTTCAAGGCTGTTTATATGAAGTTCTCTTCTAATTTTATTCTCACAACCGTAACCTGATGAGGTAGGTTGGGCTGAGACTGACTGACACAGTGCAATAATTCTGGATCCACCAAATTGGATAGAACTTGACAATGAATGTATATTAAGAAGGAAAATCTCACAGGACTGCTGAAGAAACTGAACGCAAGCCATCTGAAGAGAAATACGGATACTATGGTTGTACAAGCTGTTGTAAAGAGGTGCCTTGGGAACATATATGAAGCATCTCTCTTTGAACTGTTAAAGCAGTCACATCACTTGTTAGGCTCATGTGGCTGCTTCACAACCTTTTCAACAAAATAATGGCTTGCATCAGTCATGAAGTCCAGAGCATGGCACTCTGAGCAACCTTATCCATAGCAAACTTGTCCCAACAGGCAATCAAGAGTTCAGTCAGGCTTTTTCCCCTTTAATTAGCCTATAAAAATAATTTTTCAGATCACCTGAAAAATCCCTGCAGGACAAAACTGTGAAGAATACAATGTTAGTGAAAAATTATTCTTTGTTACCTTCACCATCTCAGAATAAGCTTGATAATTAGCTTTAACAAGTTTTTGTCCAATTCAGCCCAAATCTTCCGTTCATCTGCATTCTACATACTTGTTTCATTCCCCTCACCAATGATTACATTTCATATATTTAAGGTATTATCTTGTTTCTGCATATAACTTCTGAAGCTTCTCCCAAAGGGTAGTGGGTGTTTCTTTTAAGTAAGTAAACAAGAATAGCAGCACATGAGCCTGGGCCAAGAAAATAACTTGAGAAAACATCTCAAGCCCCTCCCTGGTTTACATGAAGAAAAAGTTGGGGGCGGGGAGAAGCACATTCAGACTTGCAAGATTCTGTTATTATAGTTGTTACAATAAAAATAGTCCTGACCTATATGGCATTGGTTTCTAAGTCTGTTCTACCTTGTACGGCTGATATCAATCTTGTAAGTCTCAATGTTCTTCCCCCGCTCTTTTTATCTTGTCTGGGTTTTGTCTGAGATATTTTCTCAAGTTATTTTCTTGGTCTGGGCTCAAGCCCCTTTTAATGACCGTTTCCTTGGTAGTGGTTCTTCCTCCTGTCCTTCAAGTTCATTCCCTATTCCCTCTATGGTTTGATTGCCTTTTACAACAGGAAATCAGAGGATACAAATTTTCTATTCCAGTATGAACTGATAGGGTGGGAGAATGCATTGACCAGGAATGGTAGTGTGACTTACTATGAAGTATCTTTCTGGATATCAGAAGGCAGACCCAACACTCCCATTCTATTTAGGAGGGGAAGTAGATTAACGCAGTATGCAAGTGGCCCAAGGGCTGAGATGTGAGTTACTTTACTGTACAATATTAAATGTTTAAACCTTATTTTTCCATTCCCATATGTTTTACCAGTTGCAAGTCGGCTGTTACAGTGGAATACACAATACAGGAGAAATTAAATTATACTCAGCTGAACTCAAAACACTGAAGGGAAATGGGTTCCTCTACAGGAAAGGAAGAAATCTCAACCCCTACCTTCTACCAGAAAACACGTTAGGTTCATCTCTAGTGACCAAGGATGGGAACACGAGGCCTCTGGAAGTTAAACTGCTCCCATTCCCTTAACCCCTTAAAGAGTGTCCCAAAATTAGTAATTTTCAGACAAGTTTCGGTATTTTCCAGTAATGGAGAGGGCTCTAGGGCATTCACTTTGGCTCAGCAAAGAAAATAAGGATGCTCAGAGTAGGCCCATGAATATATATTTTTTCCTGATCTTGGAAGATTAGACACACAGAACCAATAAGAAAAGAAAGACAAGCAGGGAAACTGGAAGATTTTGTGTTGGATTTAGCACAACAAAATGAAAAGGCATCCTGAAAATTTATTCAAAAGCACTTGGCATTAGCTTAACTGACTTAAACTGTAAAACCTACTCTTGACTAATACATGATCAGGGTAGTAATAAGGTTGATCAGCCAGGTATCTCCCTGGAGGTGTGCCTGTCACAGCCAGGTATTCAGCAACATATATAGATTCAGGTTCATTCTCCCCCCACCCCAAAGGACATTTAAACATTCCTTAAAAGTGCTAGATTAGTGAAGCAAGACTCTTTTACATACAGAATATTTCTTAACTTCTAAGATTCAGGAATCAGGATAGAGGAAAATTACATTTTAAAATCCATGCCTCATATTTAAGTCCAATACTCTGTACATGTACACAATATCACATTTAGAATAATGGTACTTTGAAAAGGGCATGGACAGAGAGAAAAGAAGCATGACAGAATGGAGATGAGAAATAAAAAAAAATTTTTCTTGTTCTTTCTCTTCCTACATACAGTGGGGCAAAAAAGTATTTAGTCAGCCACCAATTGTGCAAGTTCTCCCACTTAAAAAGATGAGAGAGGCTTGTAATTGACATCATAGGTAGACCTCAACTATGAGAGACAAAATGAGAAAACAAATCCAGACAATCACATTGTCTGATTTGGAAAGAATTTATTTGCAAATTATGGTGGAAAATAAGTATTTGGTCAATATCAAAAGTTCATCTCAATACTTTGTTATATATCCTTTGTTGGCAATGACAGAGGTCAAACGTTTTCTGTAAGTCTTCACAAGGTTGGCACACACTGTTGCTGGTATGTTGGCCCATTCCTCCATGCAGATCTCCTCTAGAGCAGTGATGTTTTGGGGCTGTCGCTGGGCAACACGGACTTTCAACTCCCTCCAAAGGTTTTCTGTGGGATTGAGATCTGGAGACTGGCTAGGCCACTCCAGGACCTTGAAATGCTTCTTACGAAGCCGCTCCTTCGTTGCCCGGGCGGTGTGTTTGGGATCATTGTCATGCTGAAAGACCCAGCCATGTTTCATCTTCAATGCCCTTGCTGATGGAAGGAGGTTTGCACTCAAAATCTCACGATACATGGCCCCATTCATTCTTTCCTGTACACGGAACAGTCGTCCTGGTCCCTTTGCAGAGAAACAGCCCCAAAGCATGATGTTGCCACCCCCATGCTTCACAGTAGGTATGGTGTTCTTTGGATGCAACTCAGCATTCTCTCTCCTCCAAACACGACGAGTTGTGTTTCTACCAAACAGTTCTACTTTGGTTTCATCTGACCATATGACATTCTCCCAATCCTCTTCTGGATCATCCAAATGCTCTCTAGCAAACTTCAGACGGGCCCGGACATGTACTGTCTTAAGCAGGGGGACACGTCTGGCACTGCAGGATCTGAGTCCCTGGCGGCGTAGTGTGTTACTGATGGTAGCCTTTGTTACGTTGGTCCCAGCTCTCTGCAGGTCATTCACTAGGTCCCCCCGTGTGGTTCTGGGATTTTTGCTCACCGTTCTTGTGATCATTTTGACCCCACGGGGTGAGATCTTGCGTGGAGCCCCAGATCGAGGGAGATTATCAGTGGTCTTGTATGTCTTCCATTTTCTAATTATTGCTCCCACAGTTGATTTCTTCACACCAAGCTGCTTGCCTATTGCAGATTCAGTCTTCCCAGCCTGGTGCAGGTCTACAATTTTGTTTCTGGTGTCCTTCGACAGCTCTTTGGTCTTCACTATAGTGGAGTTTGGAGTGCGACTGTTTGAGGTTGTGGACAAGTGTCTTTTATACTGATAACAAGTTCAAACAGGTGCCATTACTACAGGTAATGAGTGGAGGACAGAGGAACCTCTTAAAGAAGAAGTTACAGGTCTGTGAGAGCCAGAAATCTTGCTTGTTTGTAGGTGACCAAATACTTATTTTCCACCATAATTTGCAAATAAATTCTTTCCGAATCAGACAATGTGATTGTCTGGATTTGTTTTCTCATTTTGTCTCTCATAGTTGAGGTCTACCTATGATGTCAATTACAGGCCTCTCTCATCTTTTTAAGTGGGAGAACTTGCACAACTGGTGGCTGACTAAATACTTTTTTGCCCCACTGTATATATTTCCACTTGTCCAAATAAGAATTGCTAATACATCCATGCACTAGGCAGTGTCTCCAAAGCATGTATAGTGACCTCATTAATATATCATAGAAATAGAAGGACACAAAGGGAATGATGTTCAGAATTCTGCATTTTTACAACCCCAGTAAGAGTCCAACGAGTCAAGCTAATGCTGAGAGCTTTTGAATAATTTTTCATTTTTCAGGATGCCTTTTCATTTTGTTGTGCTAAATCCAACACAAAATCTCCCAGTTTACCTGCTTGCTCTCACAATTTAGATGTCTCTATATCATTCCCCAGCATCTTTTTTTATACATTTTTCCCTCAGAGAATCATACACACAGGCTATTCTTTCCCAGGGTAAACAATGTAACATAGAGTGCAGAAAAGGAATGAGAAATAGTAAGCCAAAGAAATTAAATATATGAGATAGCTAACATCAAAGGAGGACTTGATCTCTGAAGGCAGTGATGTAATCAATGAGATAATGGTTCTGGAGGAGTATCAGGCAGTTCAATCAATCAAATAAAATTGATAGTTAAAAAATAAAAGATGGTTACTAAGGGGCCATTAGAGGAGCATGACTTCATAAGGCTGCATCAGCATAGTATATTCTTCAACTCTTCAACGCCTGGAGGACCTATCCTCAGGTTTTAAAATTATCAGCAAAGCAAAATCTTCTTCAACCAGGTATCATCCAAATATGTCAGGACAGCAACCCTAGAATTTCCAAGCTGCCTGGGCTCATGCTGGCTGGAGAATATGGAAGTTGCAGTCCATATACATTTAAACAACCCAGATTGGTGAAGGTAGGCAGAGGAAATGATTTGATGAGAACATTTTGCTCTTTTTCCTGCAGATACAGAAGGTTTTTGGACAGAGATGACCTAAAGCACAGAATCCCTTGCACCAAGAGACCAGAAAAGGAAATGGCAGTTGGATATTTTTGGAATAAAAAGCAATTAAGTCTGATAGAAACACATTCAAAATATTTGTGAAACATCCTCAAATAACATGTGATTATTTATTATTATTATTATGTGCATGTAATTTGGGCATGCTCTAACTTGCATGTATTGACAGAACCATATTTTATTTCTGAAATGGACTAGACATTTGAAGTGTTGAACTACTTAAGAGCTTGATAACCCTCACATTTATTCTGCACAAATATCTGATAATTATTGAGCTATTTAAAAAAAAATCAAAACACTTACCAATTGCCTTTGTGTAGTGCCGTGCCCCAAGTAACAATTCTGGAGCTCTGTACCAAAATGTCACCACAACTGGATCCAGGTCTGCCAGCGGCTTAAGAGGAGAATTGAATAGCCTTGCAAAACCCATATCAGCTGCAAAATAATCAGTATCTGTATTACACCAAACAAAACCTTTCTAAACTAAATTCTACTATACTGCTATTCCTGATATTATCAATGCCTCATTTACCTCACTGTGTGCAAAGGTAGGCCGTGTAAACAATCTTACATTGCTGCCCTATCCAGAACTTTCTCATAGGCCCTATTTGCGGTTATTACTTAGCTAATTTGGCCCTTTGGGGGGGAGGCTTAATAAATGAAGGTTACTCCCCACCCCAAACAATGTATTTGTGTGTACTAATACACTAGCATTGCTGGCAATCCTGAACATATTACCAAAAAATTTAAATCATAAATACATTTCATCTGTGTTAGGAGCTATAAACATTCACTATTGCCACTCCCTTAACATAACCAAGTATGAGTGCTTTTAAACAAATCTGTTGACCTGAATTAAAATTGATTATGAAATAAGTGATGAATTATGAAACGTGTGGTAGAAATATGCATTTGTTTCTTTTGTTCCATTTTTTAAAATAGCAAATTTAGATCCCTGTTAACTTGAGCTAGACTACAAAGCTTTTCTACCTTCTGCCTAATTATCATATACTTAGACCAGTAAAACAATGATACAAATCTTTCTGATGGTCATGCTAGGTGAGACTGATAATTCTATACGTTATACATCTATTGGGTACCAGATTCAGGAAGGCTGATCTGGAGCTTTATAGATAAGAACCAGTACCCTGAATTGATCTGAGCAACTCACTGGAAACCAATTTAATTACAATAAAAGTAGTCTTATACAATTTAATAAGCATATGCCAGAAAAAGTCCAGCTTCCCTATTTTACACTAAATGAATTTTCTGAACAATTTACTAAAGCAGCTTTGAATAAAGCAATGTAAATCAGAGGTAATTAAGGCAAGGATTGCTGTAACCAGATGTTACAGCAATCGCCCAGAGTCTACCGTGGTGGAGATGGGCGGTGATAAATTTGATTAATAAATAAAAATAAATAAATAAATAACTGTAATTTATGGTTTACACCTTGGTTTGCATGGGTTTCTGACTTCAAAATGGCAACGGTGAGAAGGGACTTTGAAGGACACATGCATTTATGTTCTATAGCAAACACATGTAAATTGTGTCTCAACATAGGTGCTACTGTACATACATCTCATTATGGAATATAGCAGTCCCCTCCGGAAATGGGGGGAGATGGGCGGTGATATAAGTTAGAAATATAAATAAATTATGGAATATAGCAGATTATTACAATGAGATTTATCCCATAGCACCATTTGGTAACTAGTGACTGGCTTTGCGCAAAAATATTGTCTAGTGGGTTTTGACCAGTGAATGACAAAGTTTGCAGGGAAAAAAAAGTAGGATCTATGGCACAGAACATTTTACTGGGAATTTTTGAAATAGGAAAGTCTTTTTTTGCCATTGAAACCATCAATTAAAGCAGGGTAAGTATAAAGTATAAGTATAAAGAATGAAACTGGTAAAGCAGGAACTGGTTGAATCCCAGGCCAGAGTGAACCATTATGTCAGTACTGCTCCCTAATCTCAAAACCATGAAGAGAATGGCCAAATTTCCACTGACTCAAAAAAATATGGGAAAAAGGCCTAGAATTTAAATCCCAAAACAAAGACACATAAATAGGCTTGAATTTCTGTGTACTGCAGCAGGAAGGAATATCTTCTGTGCAAATATGCATTAAAACTAAATAATAAAACAACTAATGTAGTCATGTAATGTCTATGAATTTTCACAATAAGCAAGTTCCTGAATATGCAGTTCAGTATCTGGAGAATGATGATCTATTGCTGTGTCTGGAGTGAAGCCACATGATAACTAATAACTAATCTCAAGTAAACAGCTTGTAAAATTCTGCTTTAAACTGCTCTGTAGTAAATACTGTAGGTAAATAACAATTTTTGATACTGATCCATAGAAAAAATAAATTTTACCCACAGACTTAAAAGCTTCAAGCTTTTAAACATTCAGTCAGTCATAGGTGAAGAAGAAATATACCTAGTTTTAATTGTTCATTTTCAGTGGCCCCAAGAACCAGAAAAACTGGTAACACCAGTCTTTAATATGCAGTGTTATTACTGCTACAGCAGACATCTACTCCTATTCATATCCTTAAAACTGGTTCATACATCAATCACTCTAAACAATTTCCTGCTATTAACATGCAGACGCTTCTCATCTGGATTTCACCCATGGCACAAACAGTTTCCATTAGATATTTCTGGGGCTTCTGGAGGTAGTCTGGAAATTTTAGAGGTAATAACAACCTACCCTAGCAACATATTATATATTTTATAATCATTTAATAATTCTAAATGTTTCTCCTTCCACCCACTGAGTTATACCAGTGCAGCACATTCTTTTTATTCTACTGTCTCTCATTAAATGAAATACAAGTTACTACTGATTTCCTGGGAACAGGAGACTTTCTCCTCTATTATTTGGCACCTCACCCACTGCTAACCACATTCAGCTGAATTGTGGAGGCTCCTGAATGGCTACAGGAAAATCATTTTCCACTCTCACACCCTCCTATGGGCTTTCCTTTGGACCCAACTATTTACAGCATCTGTAAGTCAGTGTGCTCTAGATGCCTTGCATTGGATTTCTATTAATTTCTATAAAAAATTATAAATACATGTACTTGTAAAACTTACCTATCTTGACTCTTCCTCTTTCAGGACCTTCTCCCATTACTAGAATATTTGCTGGTTTCTGGGGAAAAAAGTACAATATCTATATATCTCATTAATGTAATGCTACAATTGTATATATTAAAGGTTTATAATGCACAGATCATTATCAATTTCATTCCTTGAAATATTATTTAAAATTGGATATGATCAATGTATATTTCTGTTCAAGATCTATTTAAAATTATTCTGTTTTATTTTATATGAAACAGTTTCAAACAACCATATTATTAAACATTCCTTCAATATAGCTTAAATGGAAATAAATGTTTTAAGAGGTAAAAAACATTTTTAAAAATACTTCATGTTATCTACAAAAAATCTATGCAACTAATAAACCTGACCCCAATATCACCATCTATTGAAACTGTTATCACTATTTTATCTCTTCATACATACCCATTTTGGCCTCTCAGTCTCCAACTTATCTGACAAAGGTTGTATTGAAATGGAAAATGGTATCCTAGGAGAGCTTGGAAATGCTCAAATATCTCTCTAGTCTCATGAATTCAGGACAACACATTGCTACTCTTTGACTGACAATTATGTGATCTGCAAACAGTGTTTCTCTGTCCAGAAAAGTACACTCAACCATTTTTTTCCTTTAAGTGGAAGAAGTTGATTTATTTTTATTTTCATGGCCTGTAGCTGATTTCGGATGTCCTAAAACTAATTTTAATCACTTTCTTTGAATATAATGTGCACATTTTTCTTTATGTGGAAGATTCCCTGTCTATCTCCATTTTGTCCATAACTCTCATTTTTCCCCCAATAAAGACTCCAACCACGATGTGTCTTGCATCTAAACCAGTATTTCTCAACTTTAGCTACTTTAAGATATGTGGACTTCAACTCCCAGAATTCCTCAGCCAGCATGCTGAGAGTTCAAGTCCACACACCTTAAAGCATAGCTTTCCAAACTGTGTGTCGCGACACAGTACTGTGTCGCCTGCGGTGTGCAGGTGTGTCGTTTGAAAACCTGGAAGCGCTGATGGTGTGCCACCGCCACGCCATCAGCGCTTCCGGGTTTCGCATGACACACCTGCACACCGCCGCCACCTTGCGCGCTGCTGTGCCGCCGCCGCCATTGGTGTGTGTCACCAACAGGAAAAGTTTGGAAAGCTCTGCCTTAAAGTTACTGAGGTTGAGAAACAGTGGTCTAAACCTTTGGACTGTGACCTGGACATGACCATCTATTAAGCTTACTCTACCACTGAGGAACTCTGTTTCTCCTTTCCCAGGCAGGTTTTCCAGTATATTGGATTACGTAATCTCTCCCTTTTTCATCCCCACCCCAACTCCAATCTCTCCTTGACCAGCTTCTTTTGATTCACTTTGTAATTTGCCTTTTATTTTATCATCTAGAAACTCCCTTCTCCTGCAAAGTCTCTGCTTCCATCCCCATTTCTCCCTCTCAGACACCTTCCAAAGGCACTCCACTACATAAATCAAAGTTCCTAATGTTTCTCAGGCTCTACTTAATATTTATGAAATATTCCAGTCTTGGGGCCACCAATGCCACCTTTACTTTGTCAGAACAGAGTAAGGGACACAAAGGGGAGCAAAAGATAGGAAGAACTGAGCTCTTCATTATTTATCTACCAGGTTTATATGCTGCTCCAATTAAAAAGTGACTCTGAGAGGCTCACATACTTCATTCAGTAACCAAATTAAAAATACCAAACAATAACAGTAAGAAATCAACAATAATAATAACAATAACAAAATCAAAGGAAAAAAAGCACCAGGAAAACCACTTGATTCACAAATATTTCCCTACAGGAAGGAACTGTACCATCTTTCAAGTCTCATGGGCTTGCTGAAACAGCCAAAACTTAATGGCTTTATTGAATCCCCAATGTGTAGGGGACCATCAAATCTCTAAAAGCACAGTATTGAGAAAAGGTGGGGGGGGCAGTGACAGAGAATGCCTGTCTCTAAATTCCCTGTTGATGAATTCCCTGTACAAGGGTACAACCTTGAAGGGCTTATACCCCATACAAGGAAAATGGGCTGATCAACTGGTATGACAAAACTGTTAGAGAAAACCTGTATCTTTTGAGACCACTCTTCTAAGATACTAACATCTACATGAGTGTTCTCAAAAGATACATACATATGTTTTTGCATATGCTAAGGTGACCTAGAAGGAATCAGATCCACTGTGACTTCTAATAGTGTTTGCTCTGATGATAATCATCTCAGTGAAAACTTCTGTTGGGGAAAAAAAAGAAAATGCTCAAGTCTGGGAGGGGTGGAATTCATCTGATTCTGATTCTGAAGATTTAAACTCATTCAAAATAAAGAAATATTCCCTTACAGGGGTCATGACTAAAATTAGGGCACATTCAGTTTTGCAGGAGAGACCTCTATTTCTGCCCTCCTAAATGTATTTTGGAGAGCAGATTTGAGGGCATGTGGGTTTAATAGGGAGTGAAGGAATTTATTTTGCTAGCAGTAAACATTCTGCTGGCTGATGGATCTGGCTGGTTTTCACCCCTACTTAAAAGAAAATGCTGGCCCTAGAGTAGGCCATGTTAGTTGCTATAGAAACAAAGTTTGGAATTTCATGTTTAAATTATCAGGAATAAAAATTGAACAAAGAGATCTCAGCTGAAACTAAAACAGGGTTTGACTATTTAGTAAAAGAATGAACAAGATCAATAGTAACATGGAACCACCTGCTGTGGAAAAATATACATGCTGTGATTTAAAACAAATTCCTCAGAGTTGTAAACAATTAATTGATTATGTTATCATTCCTCAGATTAGTGGACATAAGACAATGTATAGATGAGAGAGAGAGAGAGAGAGAGAGAGAGAGAGAGAGAGAGAGAGAGAGAGAAAGTGCTAAGGCAATTATGACATGCTCTTGAATAAAAATCTAACATCAAACAGAAATCAATCCATATGAACACTGCTACTGTTTGCATCAACCCAGCATGATCAATTCTTTTAGTATGGAGAAGGTCAGAAAGGAGCCAGCAAAAACAAACAGAAGTAAAACTGTCTGCAGTTTTGAATGAGAGGAACACACCCGATTAAATGATAAGAGAAACAATGGACAACAGAATGCTAGCATTTAGTAGCTCTTACTGTTCCCAAGCTTATCTAGAATATAATTCTTTTGAGATTTGACATTCCCATGAGAAAAAAATTCTCTTTAGGATAGTGCTGTTGTCCATGCATGTTTTAAAAAAATTATTCACATCCAAGTATTGTACTGTACTGCAGTACATTTTTGTTGTTGTTGTTCAGTCGTTTAGTCGTGTCCGACTCTTCGTGACCTCATGGACCATAGCACGCCAGGCCTTCCTGTCCTCCACTGTCTCTCGGAGTTTACTCAAATTCATGTTCATTACATCAGTGATGCTATCTAACCATCTCATCCTCTGCTGTCCCCTTCTCCTTTTGCCTTCAGTCTTTCCCAGCATCAGGGTCTTTTCCAGTGAGTCCTCTCTTCGCATTAGGTGGCCAAAGTATTTGAGCTTCAGCTTCAGCATCTGTCCTTCCAATGAACAGTCAGGGTTGATTTCCTTTAGGATTGACTGGTTTGACCTCCTTGCAGTCCAAGGGACTCTCAAGAGTCTTCTCCAGCACCACAGTTCGAAAGCATCAATTCTTCGGCGCTCAGCCTTCCTTATGGTCCAACTCTCACAGCCATACATTGCTACTGGAAAAACCATAGCTTTAACTATATGGACCTTTGTCGGCAAGGTGATGTCTCTGCTTTTTAATATGCTGTCTAGGTTTGCCATAGCTTTCCTCCCAAGGAGCAAGCGTCTTTTAATTTCATGGCTGCAGTCACCGTCTGCGGTGATCTTGGAGCCCAAGAAAATAAAATCTGTCACTGCTTCCATTTCTTCCCCTTCTATTTGCCAGGAAGTGATGGGACCAGATGCCATGATCTGAGTTTTTTTAATGTTGAGTTTCAAGCCAGCTTTTGCACTCTCCTCTTTCACCCTCATCAAGAGGCTCTTTAGTTCCTTTTCACTTTCTGCCATTAGGGTGGTATCGTCTGCATATCTGAGGTTGTTGATATTTCTCCCGGCAATACATATATACATACAATACATACAATATACACAATACAACACACAATACATACAATACATATATTGTACTGTATTGCAGTACAATACATACAATATTATATTATGACACTATATTGCAAGGATTCATTATCATACATGAAAACACTTGGGTGACGAATTAACTCTGAAAAATATAAACATTGCTGGGATTCTTGCATAACAGAAAACTGAAATTTGGAAACACCTGCTTCTTTTCTACTAGAAACATGTGAAAATTGAGAATTTTGCACATTTAATAACAAAGCTAGTCATGCAGTGAGAAATAAGCTCTTAACCAGCAACCAGAGAGGCTATCCCTCTGCTAAAGGGAAAACCTAATAACAACTCAACAATCAATAGTTTGCACCAGGGGTAATAGAGATCCTTGCAAACCTCATATCTAATAACCTAATCTTGGCCTAAACCATAACCCTTGGTTTAGCAGTGAAAGAGAATGATCAATAACGGTTGTGTGATTGTTTAAGATGGCACAGATATTATTTGATAAATTAAGCCACTGGTATCAGTGTATCATGAACTTGATACACTGGATTTCAAGACCCCTTGTACATACAGGTCTTGTGGGATTTATAATCATTATTGTGCAAATGTGTGTATATATACTGGGACTGAAGCCATCAGTGAAATTCATTTGCCAATATAACATAACTATTACTTCAATGAACTAGAATGAGACCACAATATCTAGTCAAATTAGATATGACACCAGTATACAGTGCAATAGCATTGCCTAGTTTGTACTCCTTTTAGTTGTAGTACAGCCTCATATTTTACATGGGAAATCATATTCAACCCTTACTGAAAGTTTAAGCACTTGACTATTCAATACCCTACACTCCAACCAAGTTGAACATTACATTTATTTTTGGAATTGATTATTCCAGTTATAGTCTTATTTTTTATATTAATAAGTTTGAGCTTTGAGGGAAAGTAGGATAAAACATTTATAAAAAATACTTTTGATTTATATATAAATAAATTAAAAGGGAGACTGTATCAAAAATTATGTTCCTGAATTACTGAATTCAGAAACAATTAAAGCTGTAATATTATTATGACATTACAAGTTTATTGTAATTACCCTCCTCCAAGCTGATATATTTGCACCCATTACAATTTGGATCCTGGAGTTAACTTCAATGAAACACCTCATGACACAGTTTTAACTAACAAGATGAAGATTATTAAAAGATTGGAAGGCTTGCCACCTGGTACAGTGGGGCAAAAAAGTATTTAGTCAGCCACCAGTTGTGCAAGTTCTCCCACTTAAAAAGATGAGAGAGGCCTGTAATTGACATCATAGGTAGACCTCAACTATGAGAGACAAAATGAGAAAACAAATCCAGACAATCACATTGTCTGATTCGGAAAGAATTTATTTGCAAATTATGGTGGAAAATAAGTATTTGGTCACCTACAAACAAGCAAGATTTCTGGCTCTCACAGACCTGTAACTTCTTCTTTAAGAGGTTCCTCTGTCCTCCACTCATTACCTGTAGTAATGGCACCTGTTTGAACTTGTTATCAGTATAAAAGACACTTGTCCACAACCTCAAACAGTCGCACTCCAAACTCCACTATAGTGAAGACCAAAGAGCTGTCGAAGGACACCAGAAACAAAATTGTAGACCTGCACCAGGCTGGGAAGACTGAATCTGCAATAGGCAAGCAGCTTGGTGTGAAGAAATCAACTGTGGGAGCAATAATTAGAAAATGGAAGACATACAAGACCACTGATAATCTCCCTCGATCTGGGGCTCCACGCAAGATCTCACCCCGTGGGGTCAAAATGATCACAAGAACGGTGAGCAAAAATCCCAGAACCACACGGGGGGACCTAGTGAATGACCTGCAGAGAGCTGGGACCAACGTAACAAAGGCTACCATCAGTAACACACTACGCCGCCAGGGACTCAGATCCTGCAGTGCCAGACGTGTCCCCCTGCTTAAGACAGTACATGTCCGGGCCCGTCTGAAGTTTGCTAGAGAGCATTTGGATGATCCAGAAGAGGATTGGGAGAATGTCATATGGTCAGATGAAACCAAAGTAGAACTGTTTGGTAGAAACACAACTCGTCGTGTTTGGAGGAGAGAGAATGCTGAGTTGCATCCAAAGAACACCATACCTACTGTGAAGCATGGGGGTGGCAACATCATGCTTTGGGGCTGTTTCTCTGCAAAGGGACCAGGACGACTGTTCCGTGTACAGGAAAGAATGAATGGGGCCATGTATCGTGAGATTTTGAGTGCAAACCTCCTTCCATCAGCAAGGGCATTGAAGATGAAACATGGCTGGGTCTTTCAGCATGACAATGATCCCAAACACACCGCCCGGGCAACGAAGGAGCGGCTTCGTAAGAAGCATTTCAAGGTCCTGGAGTGGCCTAGCCAGTCTCCAGATCTCAATCCCACAGAAAACCTTTGGAGGGAGTTGAAAGTCCGTGTTGCCCAGCGACAGCCCCAAAACATCACTGCTCTAGAGGAGATCTGCATGGAGGAATGGGCCAACATACCAGCAACAGTGTGTGCCAACCTTGTGAAGACTTACAGAAAACGTTTGACCTCTGTCATTGCCAACAAAGGATATATAACAAAGTATTGAGATGAACTTTTGATATTGACCAAATACTTATTTTCCACCATAATTTGCAAATAAATTCTTTCCAAATCAGACAATGTGATTGTCTGGATTTGTTTTCTCATTTTGTCTCTCATAGTTGAGGTCTACCTATGATGTCAATTACAAGCCTCTCTCATCTTTTTAAGTGGGAGAACTTGCACAATTGGTGGCTGACTAAATACTTTTTTGCCCCACTGTATATCATGGCCTCTGAACTACTGAGTTAGAATGAATTTGTGCACATGCCTGAAATACAAATTTATAAAGGAGACAAGACAAAGGAAAAAGAGTATGGATCACTAGATGGGCCAGGTACATCAGAATTTTTATAGATTGCATAAAAAGTCTCTATAATGCCAATGTGATCATGTTCCCCAACCTCAAAGAAAGGAGGAATATTCCCAGAATGGCATCCTCTTTCAGCAATGTTCTAGGAACTGCTACTGTTCAGATGCCCTAAATTAGGCTGAGTTTGTCTTCACATGGTTAGCTATTACCACATGTGTGATTAACCCAGGAAGGAGTTAATCAGGAAGGAGATTTGGTTTTTTTTAAAACAACAACAACAAGGGGGGAGGGGCTTCTTTGCATCTTGGCTGTTTTGGAAAACCACTAACCTGATAAATGAGCATGGCAAATAGCAGAATGGGGAAAAATAAAAGTTAGACTCAGCCAGCAGCACTACAGTCCTGATCTAATTATTTGGGAATGATCCTTGTAAAAGAGATGTATAAAAATAGAATGTCTAAATGTGCAATTTGAAGGTTAAGTCTGGCACTTAAGAGGCTTGAAATGTGAAAACCCAACTTTATAATGTGTGCTGATTCTGTCCATGTGGTATTTTGTCAGGTTTATCTAAATAAGAGTAGTACTTAGAAAAATTATCTTCTTTCAACCGTGTCCAAAGTCTGAGAAGGCATGAAAGTATTTTCTAACATATAATAACTTGAAATGTATGTGACATATATAATTTGACCATCTGATTGAGCTTGATGGCTTTAAATTAACTGAAGTAGGATTTGGGGGTGGGGGGAGAGGAGGAAGGAGAAGGGCAAGAATGTGACCTCATTATTTACAGGGGCTAGCATGTAGAATTTCTGCCTTTTAGTTTCTGCCTGGGTGGAGCTGGGAAAATCTCAAAGGAAACTTCTTTTGTAACTTCAAGTAGTAAGCTAGAGATAAATCATTTTTTTCTCTAAACAATAATATATGGCAATTGTTCTATAAAAAAAAAAGAACTGTTAAGAAATTAAGGTTTTCACATGGCAATTGTAGATTTCAGAACATCTTTTAATATTGTAACGATAGTACCACTATACTCTAGTAAAAATAGCGGGATTTGTTCACTATCTGTGCATGCTGTTCTGAACAGAAAATCGTTAGAAGACACAGTCAGCAACATTGTGTCAGAGCAGAATTCTAAAAATGCTCTTACAAATGTCCCTTGAAGGACATATTTTATCCAGAAGATATAAACAATGTTCACAAAATGATTGCAAATGGAATCTCAACATGGTAGGAAGGATAAGCCAAGAGATTAACACCGTTTTTGCTGTCCTACTGTTTAACTGTGATGTGATGTTTTGCCATTGGATTGAGAAGGCCAGGGAAACAGCTCTGCGCTATCAATTTAATTGGAATGCTCATGAGGCAGCAAACTAAAAATTAGTCTCACAGAGCTACACTCACAGAACACTTACTTTAAATAAAAGTTTCTGATAATGTTGCTATCCAAAGCTCTAACAAAAGCTGTCAGGAGATTTCACTTCAGAAATAATACAGTCATGTGCTTATGAAGGGAAGAACCTTAAAGTACAATTGCATAGTCCTTTCACTTATCACTTGTCTCAGATTTTTCAGTTTCAGCTCAGAAATGTGTGGAAAGATGGGAAATGATGAAGCTGAAAGCTAGGTCCAAAGAACAACTCAGAACAGAAGGACAATCCAGGGGACAGTACCAAAGAGAATACCAAAAGGAAGTGCAGAACTGTCAGCAAAGGATACAGGAAGACTGTGTTGCTCAGACAGGACTGAACAAGAATAGGAAGCCATATACTACATTTTTCTCTGAGGGGATTTAATGTCTAGACCAGTGCTTCCCAAAGTCCCGCCATTGGCGACACACCAACGGTGGCGGCGGCGGGGGCGTGCACGGCGGTGGCCTCGTGATTTGCGCTAAAACCGGAAGCGTTGATGGCGCACCGCTGCCGCCGCCGCACACGCCACCACACACGCCACCGCTGTTGTCGTGCGCACTGCCGCAGGAGCGGCAGCAACGCACCATCAGCACTTCCGGGTTTTGTCGCAACACACTAAAGTGTCGCAACACACAGTTTGGAAAGCTATGGTCTAGACTGAGTGGGCAGAGTCAGCCTAGGACTTTGACTTCAAGCAGCTCCTGACTTCAGTTCTCTTATCATCCCAGAGTGCTGTTTACCATTCTGCTCTAAACCCCTGACATTAAGTCCTGTAAGTAGATGCCCTTCAGAAAACCATGGTCTACAACCTCAGGACTATATTTTCAAATGTTGTTGGTGTCACTATGTGCCACAACCAGAAGTCCTTCCTCCATGATATTAACTCATAGCCATGATATCAGGTAAGCTAACCACCATTCAAAAAATGCTTACCACAATTCATCTATGTTCCTAATAAATGAACTGCCTACTGCATACATTCCATCTCCATCCACCTTCAGAAAGATATGTTCCACTGAGATAATAGATGGATCTCCTGAAAGATGTGGTCTATGTAAGGGATTGTCTAACATGCTATCCTCCTGTGCTATGATTCTTATATCCATAACAACCTCTCTAAAAGGGCAAAGTAACATTTACATTAAATAGATAAAAGCTACTTAAAAGGGAAAAAATCAAATTAATATATACTGAATAGACATAGAGGAACAGTTCATAATTCTTTCAGTGGAACTATCACACGGCTACTACAATCAATTGCACATAACTCACATTAAAACTTAAGTTACTATTTCCCATAGAGAGCAATGACTGTGGATTTGAAGATGCTTTTTTGAGAAATGATTGAGTACTTCTTACTGTAAACTACAAATCATACAAATATCTTCTCTATAACTGTTGCAATTTTAGCATTAAGAACTAGCACTAGTCACAGGAGCTGGAAGTGGCCATGCAAGCTACCAAGTCAAGCTCCTTGTTCAGTGCAGGAATCTAAATTAAATCATCCTTTAAAAACTGATTGATCCTACTCCCTACTATATGCATGCTTCCTTAGTGAGCTGTTCTACTTTCTATCCTCTATATTTGTCCTTTTTTGTTTTCAAATCTTTGCTAAGCCTTTTTGCAGTCACACTGTTTTGTGCTACACTTCAGATGTTTCCCCACTGGAATTGTCTGCAGTTATGTTTGTGTGACTCCTTTTCTAGGAACTTGCACCAACCTTGAGCAATGTTTCTCATGGGCCTTACCTACCACTTATTGCTCTGAGTTTATTAACAGCCGATTGGTTTTTTGTTTTGTTTTTTTGGTGTGGAAGTCCAAGATACAGGTTCAGCTACACTTACATTTAGTTTCCCATAAAATAAAAAACTCCAGCAATTACATGAATGCTTTGCTCCAAATTTGCCACTTTTACTTCCACAACTAAGTATTCTTGATTGTGGAGTCCTTGGTGCTGTCTGAGCTTGGTTGTTTGCTTGCAGACATTTCATTGCCTGACTAGCACTGAAGATCAGGGCTTTCCAAAGTGCCGCCGCTGGCAACACAGGAGAACTGTGGTCCTTGGTGCTGTCTAAGCTTGGTTGTTTGCTTGCAGACATTTCATTGCCTGACTAGCACTGAAGATCAGGGCTTTCCAAAGTGCCGCCGCTGGCAACACAGGAGAACGTGCGGCGGCGCGCGCAGCGACACAAAGGGGTGTGCGGCAGCGCGCGCACGGCGGCAGCACGGGGGGGCGTGCGGTGGCGCGTGCGCGCACGGCGGTGGCGCAGGGGGGCGTGCGGCGGCACGCGCGCACACGGCGGCGGCGCGGGGGGTGGCGCGCGCATGGAGGCGGCGCGGGGGGGCGGGCGGCGGCATGGGGGGACGTGCGGCAGCGCGCGCGTGCACGGCGGCGGTGGCGGCTGCTGCTGCCACCGTGCGCACGCGCGCCGCCGCTTCCGGGTGGTGTGGCGACACACCACGCTGTGTGTGGCGACACACTTTTGTGTCGCGACACACAGTTTGGAAAGCTCTGCTGAAGATGTTGCCTAGTCAGGCAATGAAACGTCTGCAAGCAAACAACCAAGCTCAGAGAGCACCAAGGACTCCACAGTTCAACCCTGAACTACAGATATTCTCTTCTATAGGTATTCTTGATTGGTTAATATCAAGTCAAGGAGAGCTTGTCTTCTTGTGTCATCCTCCACCTCTGAAGAAAAAGGTTGCCAGCAAGATAAGTCAGGAATTTCATGGAAAGTTCATGTTTGTCAGTTTGTCTCTCACAAACATCAGACCAGGAAACCAACTCCACAGGAAGATTAGAGCTATACTTTATTGAGAAAGAGTATAGTAGCAGAATCTTGCAAGCCTCAATGGGCTTTACCTCTCTTTCCTTTTATACCCCAATGTATCAGGGAGGAGTCTGCCTGACTCTCTTCCAAATACAATCTTGTTTCCCAGGACTAAAGGAATGTTTCGGCCTCAAGGTCATCTCCTTACAGTAGGGCTTTCCAAAGTTTTTCCTGCGGCAACACACCAACTGGCGTTGGTGTGTCGCCGCGGGAAAACCCGGAAGTGTGGCAGCGCGCAAAAACCTGGAAGCGCTGCTGCCGCTTTTGGGTTTTGCGCGCTGCAGTTGGTGTGTCGCCGTGGGAAAACCCGGAAGCGCTGATGATGATCAGCGCTTCCGGGTTGTGTGGCGACACACCAGACTGTGTGTGGCAACACACTTTTGTGTCGCGACACACAGTTTGGAAAGCTCTGCTTTACAGTCTACAGGACATTTGCTTTCCAGTAGTGTGAGTTTTTCTTCAAGGACTGCTACAATCTTGCCAGGTTGTTCTCAAGCAGGAACACAAACATGCCACAAACACTGCAGGTCACAACTAAAAACTCCTGTCTGTTTCTTAAAGCACTACTAGTGATTGCTTATATTTCCTCTTGTTCCCTTCACAGGCTTTAAAGTTAGCTAAATACAGGCTCTTGAATTAGAGGGAAAATCTGTTAGGGACTACCTCCTACTGAACTCAAAGGCAAACTCCAATTTGCCTACCCCATTCACTTGCTCTACCACTACTATAATATTCCTAGACAGCTGTGCAACTGTTTCAGGGTATACTATTGGATATCATTTTTCATCAGATTGAGAAGGCAGCTCCCAAATACAAACCCATGTAATAATGTTTATTACAACATTATTCAAGTAGTCCTTTAAAAAGCAGAAAATTCTAGAAAAGCCTCATTTCTTTTAAATATTAAAATTAAATATTAAATAGCCCCTTTTCTCCTTACTGTCTTTTCTGTTTTGAGTGGAATTGCATTTGTTTCTACACCTGAAACACTATAACTCTGTCAACCCTTCAAAGTAGGTCAAGTCAGGAAACAGACTCTACAAGAACTACTGAAATTCTACTTTATCATTGTAGGATATAATAACAGAATCTTGAAAGCTGCCAGAGTTTCCCTCTGACTTCTCTTAAGCCATACAGAATCAAAGCAGGGTTATTTTAAGGCTCTTTTTAGACAATGTTTTCAATAATATCAAGGAATCATTTAATCTGGTGACAGAATTAAGTCACCAGTAGTTTGTTCCCAAGAAATTATGTGAAAAGTTGAGAAAATTTCAACAAAATTGTAGCTGGAGTTTTTACAATGGTACAAAAATACAATAACCCTAAAACATTTTAATGATATCTTCCAATGTAAAATTTAACAGACTCTTTATAATGCCTATCTGTGATAAAACTGACCTGTAGCAAATACCATAGGTAAAAATAACCCTGTGATATTGTTAAATTTAATTTTGCCTTTGAAACTTCTAACAGCTATTTGCCATATTTACTGATGGCAAGACAATGTTTTACTGCAGATATGGAGGCTGGTGAAAACAAAAACTGGCAGGGGATTGAAATGGTTGCAGGCATCACTGCTGAAAAGTATGGATGCCTTTGAAGATTAGACCTTTTCTGAAATTCCTAAACAGGGCTTCTCTCTCTTTTCTTTCTTTCCTGCTAATTATTTCTTCTCCTCACCTCATCTCTAGCTTTGTCCTTCCTGTCCCTTCCCATTATATCTATTTTCTCCCTCGCCCCATTCCATCCTGTTTTCTTCTTTTTTGCTGTTTCTGCTGAGATAATGGAATTTCTGTCTATTGATGTATTTCTGCAGGGGAGAAACCAGTGTGTGTGAGAGAAAATAGTTGACATATGGGAATAGGGGATCAGTTAATAGGGGATATATGGAAATAGGGGATCAGTTAATTTTATAAATGAAGTATTTAATTTTACAGAGACTTTTAAAAGTTGTTGTTTTTGTTGTATATTTTGTTGTTCTTGTTGTTCTGCCCTGCCGTTTTGGAGTGTGGCTTCTGGCAGAAGTTGACAAGCCTAGGGTGACAAGCTTGGAACTCCACAGGATTTCCCTCTATATATTCTGCATTCTCTTCCTTTTGAAATGAGCAGCTTTAAATTCAGGGTCATCTTGCTTTTGGGTAAATACGCCGCCTTGAGTTATTTATAAAAATAATAAAGGTGGGATAAAAATTAAATAAATAAATATGGTAAAAATTTCAGGAAGAAGTGTAGTAATCCATGAGATTAATATTTTGCATTTTTATCTACATTTCATGAAATACAAATATAACTGTCTATTTGTAGGCAGTTAAAATCATGGTGAGAGCCAGTTTGGTGTAGTGGTTTAAGGCCCCAGGCTAGAAACCAGGAGACCAGGAGTTCTACTCCCGCCTTGGGCACAAAGCCAGCTGGGTGGCCTTGGGCCAGTCACTCTCTCTCAGGCTTAGGAAGGAGGCAAGGGCAAACCACTTCCGAAAAACCTGCCAGGAAAACTGCAGGGACTTGTCCAGGCAGTCTCCAAGAATAGGACATGATTTAACAGATTTTTTAAAAAAGTGATGGCACTTACTAAGTCTCTGTGAAGCACCCAGTTTGCATGGAGATAATGGATTCCATCAAGAATCTGATAAAGTAATGATTTGACCATAGATCTTGGCAGCTGCATGGGTTTTTTGTTTGCTTTTGAGGCTCGGTGAAACTTGATAATATGCTGAAACAAAAAAGAACACAAACATGAAAGCATCTTGTAAAAAAACAAAATTATTGCAAAGATAAAAGCCTTTTAATTTTGAAATCTAAAATTGGAATTAAGTATGAACTTTTTATATCCAATATTAAAGAAAATATAATAGTGAAACATCATGTTGTTTCCTCAGCTTTAAACATACATGGATTGAAACAGATTTTTTTCTATAGAGTTGCTCCTCACTGACATTTTCATGAAATTGTCTTATAGTTCTAAAACCATTTTATAATTACCCTCCCCTTTTTTTTAGACTAAAGACTTGAAATCTCTGAAGGATTTTATGGACTGCATCTGAAACAAATTACAGAAATATGACAAATTTGTATTACTTGGTTTTGCTTACCTTATAGGTTGATGGTAAAGCAATACAGATTTGGAATTCTTTGTTTGAATATTTATCAGTAATTAGAATAAGAAAAGAAGTCAACACTAAAGCAAAATGAAAACAGGAGCAATGAAGGCCATGGGAACAAACAGGGCCATAAAAAATAATAATCACTAAATTTTCCTTTGGCTCAGTCTTCCCAAGCTGGTGCCCTCTAGGCATGTTAGATGACAAGTTCCTGGATTCCCATTCAGTGTGGCCTGAGAGTTTGGAAGGCTCTTCTAGACTTTTGACTGATCTTGCATTCAAAATCCATTTCTAACACAGGGTGCCCTTTTCAGGGCAGTAATAGGCTCTCCAGGGTATGAAACAGTAAAGCATATTTTTTTTCTGGATATTTGGGGGAAAAAATGTTGGCAGCACATCAATGCTAACAGAAAATTCAAATTTAATGTGATCCACAGATTATAATAGATTAAACCAGAACAATTTTTCCAGTGCAAAAACTCAACTAAGAAACATTGGATAACAAAGTGCAGACTGTTCAATCTTTTGTAAAATTATCTTTTCTTCATTCCTGAACAGTGCATAAATACCTGGAGTATTCTGCAAAACGAAGTTTTCAAATTTGAAACAAACCCAGGAAGACCTTCTTGGTCCTGTTCTTCATTCTGTCTCCAGCATAAAATCCTTCTTCCTTGGACATTTTTCAATTAAATTTAGATTTACATCTGCACAGATGCTAACAACCTTACCACTTAATCAGCTATGAATGGGAATCAGATAAGATTCTACAAACCTATTTCAAATTCCAATTAAAACCATTAGATGGTTCAACAGAAGAGAATACATGTAGCTCAGGGTTGAACTGTGGAGTCCTGGTGCTCTCTGGGCTTGGTTGTTTGCTTGCAGACTTTTAATTACCCGACTATGTAACATCTTTTTGTTTCCTTCTTAGCTCAACAGTGGAGGATGAAAAGCAGTGGACCCATACTGTCATGCTTCTATGGATGCCCCAAAATACACAAGCCCGTTCTGCCATGCCAGGGAATTCCTGGAAGCTTGGCATTCAGACAAATCAGACATCAACAGACACATAGAAATAAACCATATTTACACACCATTCAAAAGATAAAGATAAAGCAGATAAGAAGGAAACAAAAAGACCAGAACACATCCTCTCCAGCAGCCATTACCCAGATAAGCAGGAATTAACATAGGCAAACAATCAAGCAGGAAACAATATCCTAATCAAGGAACTGGCAGGGCAAGCTACTGTATATAAACAGGAGCAAACCCCACACCCACTTGCACCGATGATGTTACCTACTTCGGTAATGAAACGTCTGCAAGCAAACAACCAAGCTCAGAGAGCACCAAGGGCTCCACAATTAGATGTTTATTATTCATGACAAATGTAATGCAAAACCTTATTAAAACTGCCAAGGAAAGGGGTGGGAAAATTTATATCAAAGGGTAAATGAGAAATGGGAACAAAAATGCCAATTTGAGGCTAATTTACAAACGATGGTTAGCAGAAAGCCAGAATTACATTTACACTAGATCTCAATAAACCTAACTAGGGGGAAAGTATGGCTTTCATACACCCCTGATTGTTGAAATACTGAATATCATTCTTAAGGACTGAAGTGAAGAGGCACAAGCTATCCACAATATAGAGAGTATTTATTTATTTATTTATTTATTTATTTATTTATTTATTTATTTATTTTTCAAATTTATTCCCCGCCCATCTCCCATGCAAGGGACTCTGGGCGGGTTACAAAAAATAAAAAATTTAAAAACTATACAAAATATCAAAAAACACAAGCATAACATAATGAGTCTTTAGAGAAAAGGAATCCAGAGGACTCTACCCTATAATTTCCATGCCAGGAATGTTGAAAAGTAAAATTATTTCAATAATTGTTTACCACATAAGTTGCTAATACAATATATACAACCCCCCCATGGTTTAATAATGAACTAAAGCTGAAAGACAAATATTGTATGTCTTGTTGACAGACCAAAAAAAAAAAAAAACCCTGCAGTGCTACAAATGGCAACTGTACTTGCTTACTTTTTTCTCCATTTAAGTTGGTATGTAACCATAATATAAGTAGGAAAAGTCAATGCATAACATCCTTTCAATGAATATTTATCTAGCAAAAAAATTCCTTAAAATATTATTGATTTAAATAAAGAAATGAAGAGAAATGCTTTTCCTAAAACAAATGTAACAGAATTGATAGATGTTACAAATGGTATAACATCAGTTATCAAAGTGAAGACTGCTATGTTTTTACTTGACATCTTTACCCACCAAATATGCCTTTGCTGTTTTGTCATTAGTCTTGCTCCCAATCTGAGATGCACAATGGTGGGAGGCAATCAGTCCAAAGATTTTGCAACATCATAACTTTCTTCTCAGTTCCAAATTTGGAAGGAAAACTGAGGACGGCTGAATTGATACATGAAAGATACAAAGATGCTTTGACTGACTTCTCAGTACCAACCAATTAAGTTCCCAGCACTCATATAGGAAAGGGAAGTATTTATTTATTTATTTGTCATATTTATATCCCGCCCATCTCCCCCGCAAGGAGGGGCCCTGGGCGGTTCACAGCAAAAGTTTAAAATCAATAAAAAACATAAATACTACTAAATATCAATAAAAATATCTAATACAATTTGATCCAAGCAATGGTAGATCTTACTATCCCATAGGTCAGAGAGGCTGGTCAAGGTAGATACTTGTAGATGCAAGTATGCCTGGTCTAGACACCCTGATTTCTAGCTTTGATTAAAAATCATGTCATGCCCAACAAATGTGTCATCTTGTGAATCAATTTCCTAAATCTGTCCATTCTTCCAGAGTTTTCTCCTAGCATACCTACAGTATGTGATGCATTTTCCTTCCGTTCTTCTGGAATACCACACTTCCTGTGATTCCTCAACCAAACTGTCACTTGAGATAAGGGAGCTCCTGCCACACCCAACCTGTCCTGTGCACCTTTGCTGGTTCCACACCTTGAGTACATGCCTGCTCCTCTCATTCTCTCTTCCCACCTTGGAATGGCTGACTCTGAAAGGATTCTCTGAGCAGCTCTTGTGAACTAGCTACAGGGCCCACAATGATTTGCTCTGAGGACACATTTAGACTGGGTTGGGAAGAGACTGGGAGAGATTTGTCTTAGTAATTGGGCAAATGAGTGGGCTGAGCTCGATTAAAGTGTTTGTGTGTATGTGGAACCATAGATGGGTGGGCCCTGAATAACCGCTATTCCCAGCCTAGATATTTGCATCAAAAACAGCTATTTCAATCTTCTAAATGGCAGGGCTATCCCTCTCAGTCCTTTTATAACTTAACTTATGAGGACAAAAACAAGGAGAATATTTTAAGTATCAGGATTGTGTTATCTTATAGCCATTATACATAAAAGAAGATATTTGGCTTACCACTTCTATTATCTGTTCTACACATTAAATGTTGATTTGCCTAGCATCCAGCTGCACTATCTGACCACTACAGAAAAGCCTGAAAATTCAAAAGATTCTAAGATTACTATTGGATTACTGCAGCTACAATTTTATAACTTCAAATTTCATGGCTATCATCCCATATTTCTTGTATTCACTCTATATTATACATTTCATATTATATAATTATATAAACAAACTCACAAATGTGGGAGAGATTTACCCTAAAATTCAGGGTAGAAATATTTTAAATAAATACATAGAAATATGGCTTTGTGGATTTATCATGTAGGATCAAGATCATTATGTGTTCAAATAGTAGCCTTTAGTTCATATCCTCTATAAACTCCATAGCCCTCTGTGTATCACATACAGTTCAACATCTGCCGAACATCACTCAGTATCAGTTTTGGAACCTCTCCCACATTGATGGTGTATTATAAAACTCAATTCTATTTTAAGACCTTTCAATAATTTTTGAAATACAATTTGAAAAGAAAAATGTTAAAAAAGAACAAATGTTCATCATGTTAAATCCTTACTGAGCTTTGTATTTTTATTTAACCCAATTGCAAAAATTTCTGGAGAATGATAAATATCAATCAATCAATATTAATGACCGCAAAGGGAAATTATCTTTTGACACAGAAATTGGTCCTGCAAAGCCAACTGGAATGATTAGGTTCACCTTGACAATAAATTAGTTAACCTTTTAATCCGTATAAGAAGAAAAAGATGAAATGAGAAATGATGCCTGGTCCAAGGCGAATCAATGACTTCTGATAACTTATTTAGGATTTAAATTTGGGTCTCCCCCCACTCTTTACTGGCTGTACCATGCTGGCTCTCATTACCAAGTCTAAAAAAAATAACCACTCTAGATTATCATCTTCTCTGTCCTATAAAGTTTAAATGCTACAAATAATTTTAGAATGAAGCATATAAACTAGTAGAACACAGAGAATGTCAATGGTGTAAATAAAAGAAATATGTCCCTAAACATGTGGATTTCAACACTGTTTTTTGAAGGAGGAGAGCTTTACATACGTTGACTGGGAGGCTGTTCCAAGTGTAAGAGGCAGCATGGAAAGAGACAAAGTTGGGAGTGAGCAAAAAATACAGTGGGGAAATATGGAGTGATGCTTAGGATAATTGAGAAGGGGAGCTATTCAGACCATGAGGGATATAATTTGGGCCATCCCCAAATGCCAGAAATACCACATTAAACAGTTTTCAATTCTGTATAGTAAGAAAAAATTGCACGGGTTCAAAATCAGGCAGCTATCTCCAGAACAACATTTTCTTTATATTTCATTTCACTTAAAGTTCTTCACTAGCCCCAAGTTATCAGTTTTCTTGAATACCCTGCTCACAGAGGTACTTGATTACTCAATGTTGAATGAGCACAACTGCTTTCTACACTGTACTGAAAGAGAGGGAGGGAGAGAGAGAGAAATCTATTTGAAGGGTAATAATGTAGCTGACTTCTAGGTGTGTAGAGATGATTGTTACTGCGCAAAAACAAAAGAACAAGAAAAGTTGCACTAGAGAAAGTGAAAGGTTGCGGCAATGGCCAATTTATATTTACTCCATTGTATGAGAGTCACTTAATATAGAACATTCCAAGAATCGAATAGACAAGGTCAATCATGTGGTTACTTCCCAGCCAAGTGGGAGAAAAATATTTGAGTGGGAAGGAACAACAGCATGTGTGCTACCCATCTGGTTTGTGTTGTATAACAGCTAAAATTACACAGGATCATACCATGGGGAAGTGGCTCTCTGAACAATGAAGGTAAATGTGAAGTGGTCATTAATCTAACAATTGAACAGGAATATATGTAACTTTTTAATGAGTTGCATGCTTTGTTTCAAGAACACTAGAAAGTGACGGGAAAAAAAACATTCACAGTACAAACACATGCAAATATTGGTAGCATTTATATGAAATGATATAGCCTAGGAATTTGTGATAATGATGTGTTGCAGGTATAGAGACATCGGAAACTAGAGAGCACATTAGGAAGAATGTACACTTTGCATTATGACTGTATGACAGATGATCAACGAGAAAGAGTGACCATATAAAGCTACTGTCATATGGTTCTCTTTCAAACAAAGCATGCAGTATTCAAGTGGCAAGAACTGCAAACTGGATTATTAAACATGCTTCCTATTTTAGTAGCAATACAATCTTCTGTGGTTGCTTTTAAAAGCAAACAACTGAAACACAGAGATAAAGTTCTATGCATATCAAATGAAGCTATTCATAATGCAACTGTGGCACTTTTGAGCTATGAAGTGTACATTCACTCTTGGTGTAATTAACTTTGATGGAGAAAACTTCCAAAGTGAGTGGGTGGAAGTTAGTAAAACTGTAAGAACAAGATTCTCCAATTAAATTATATGGTGCATGCAGTAGCATGAAATCTCATGACTTTATATTATTTTGATCCAAGTTTCTCTTTAGCTGGAACAGTGTACTGTATACACATATTTTTCTTGACAGTAAACTATTACTCACGGGTTTCATAATGAATTTTCATCATACAGTTTAAGCAATACAGTAATTTGTCTCTGGCAAGTCTAACTTTCATATTAATTTAATATTCATTTAGTATAGCTTGAACTGATCAGGCAAAAAGAGAAGAGGAATATTTCCCTATGAAACCTATCACAACATGCTGCAAAAAGCAAATATTTCATTTCATATTAAATGTAACATTTCAAAAACATTACACTAATTGCACATATAAAATCCTAGCTTATGGTCAAGATCTGAATGAGTTCTTTTTTTTATTGATCTTCAAGCCCATCCTTATATTTGCCAGCCATACAGTGCAGAGCTTTCAAAACCCTGAAATTCTAAAGCACTTTCTGAGGTTAAACTAGAAGACAAATGCCTAACATTTTTGTTTCTTCATAAAAGCAGCCATTGGGCTTCTCAAACTGGATTGCAGACCAGATGGGGTGGGAGGCAATCTGCCCACTGCCCCGTTTCTGATCTCAGTTTCTCCCTCAGCTGGAATTTGCCCCACTGAGGAAAAATACAGGAATACTGAATCACAGATATCCGGCATGGGAATATTTTAAATAGAAGGAAAATTAGGTATTTATTATTGTCATCAAAAAGATTTTAATACGGTTTCTTGTGGCAAAAGGTCCTGAAATAGTTTACAAGTCCACTAAAACTGATTACAAACAATCCACTGAAAAACAAATTTCAGGGGAGGAGTTGGTGCCTGGGAAAGGCCAACACACCAAAAGTTTAATTTTTATAAGACACCTAAGGCATATGCATATTGGAATCGGGAATCTGTACAACAGTTCAAATGAAGAAAACTAGATGAGGAATTATCAAAAGTACAGTATATTTCTTTGTGGAAGAACTGTGAGCTCCGTTTAGTTCTGATAGTTAAAACTAATTCCTGATATCAGAGTAATTAAAATCTGAATTTATGAGTGTATTTTTCCCCAGACCAAAAAAAATCTCAGGGTTCTAGTAAAAACCAAAGTTATTACTTAAGTATAGCTCTGCCCAGCCCTGTTCTAGGCACACACAGATCCTTACAGGGTTCTGGTCTCTGAGCATGATTATAATGTTACCTTTCATTAATTATGCTCTCCTTGATAATTGTGGAAACCTAGAAGCTCAATGATATAATAAAATCATTGGCCTACAACTCTTAACAACTGAGCTTTGGAAGGAAATGCCACTTAATTTCCAAAAGAGTTTGGGTTTTTTTAATGACATGGATCTTTGGGCAGAACAACAGAAAACACATAGGTAGTTAGCCTTTTTTCACTCTTAAACCCTTTGGGAAAATGGAAATTGAGAACAGTTCTGGTATCAGATTACTGTAACTTGTGGATAGTTATGTAGTCCCAAACTGGCATTATGGCCCCCTCCAAAATGCCTCTACCTGTTTTTCCCTGTTTTTTGTAGCCAAACACGGTTTTAAGGTAGTGTAAGGGTTTCAGTATGTGAATTCCAAATCACATCATACACACAGCACGCAATAGGCCTCTAAATATTTTAATCGCTTAAATAAATGCAGGGCAATCTCAACTTCTCAGGAAAGGCTAGGGAGAGAGTTTTTCAGTTTACACGATTTTTAAAAAAATCCTGGAAACCTTTCTGCATCTTAAAATCAAAGACTACCTGATTGTATCTCATAATGAAACTTTTTCATACAACTTATGAAGATAGATATGTGGGTTTCATCCTAGTTCTATATCCCTAACATGCTTTGTGTAGCTATATAGATTAAGATAGCGTGTGAGAATGGGCAAAGGTTTTTAATTCATTCTGACTGCACAGTTATTTCTTTAAAATATAACACATAATTATAGTCAAAACAAGGAACTTCTGAACTTACCCACAAATCATGTTCAGCATAATCAAACAGCAGCCACACCTTTCTATCACTATGAGAAAGGAAAACCTTCTGTAATGCAATCACATTAGGGTGCTTCAGTTCTCGCAAAAGCTGCAAGCGAAGAGACAAATAACATTAATCTTTCTATGCAGTAACAATAAACAAACAAAAAAAGTTTTAATTTGTGAAAGAGACATTGTCAAAAAAACAACTATTTCTAATTCCAGCAACACTGGAATAATCTGTGCACAAAGGGGAAAAAAGTGAGAAAGCTTGTTTTTCCATTTAGTAGAAAAGGATATTAAAAGAAAGTCGGTTTCTGACTTGAATGCAACTTTTGCTCCCTCTGAAAGGAACATCCAGACCAGTTTTATTCAGGGGATGCTCCCTTTGATGAAAGGGAAGCAAGCAATTTTGGCTTATCTTTCCCACTTCATATACCTCTTATGGCCCCAAAAAATCTAATCTCAAGGCTTAGGGGAAGCAACAGAACAGGGAAGGGTCACAGCTGGAAAAATGTGAGAATTGATTCTTGTTCCCAACCAGCAGTGTCCTTAGTTTATCAAAAGCCTTCCATGGAAGAATTTAATATTAAATAGAAAAACATTGAGAGCCAGTTTGGTGTAGTGGTTAAGGCACCAGGCTAGATGCTGGGAGACCATGAGTTCTAGTCCCACCTTGGGCATGAGGCCAGCTGGGTGACCTTGGGCCAGTCACTTTCTCCCAGCCCTAGGAAGAAGGCAATGGCAAACCACTTCCAAAAATCCTTGCCAAGAAAAGTGCAGGGACTTGTCCAGGCAGTCTCTGAGAATCAGACACGATTGAATGGATAAAAAAAAGAACATAATCATCATACAGGAATCCATCAAAATTTACATACATTACCAATGGGAATAAGATAAATATATAATCTTTGCTGCTCTTATTCTCCCATTCTTATTTCCTGGTGGGCATACTTTATCTTTCTAAATGTATGTTCACTAATATAGGGTTTAAAAACTCTTACTCATCACTTGGGTCATTTTCACACAAGCCTCAGATAGTCATGAAAAACTGTATTGCTTTAATATTAAGATATATCTAATTCCTAAAATATCCTGTATCAAAAATATACTGCTTGGGGCAGCAAGCTACACTGTACCCAATGTTATGATGGGATTCAAGTGGCTTGGGCAAGAGACAGGGTAGTCTTTTCACTAGCTTCCAGTTCAGACTGAATTATATGATTTGGCCTTCTTGAGTATCCTATGGATAGAAACATGGTGTAGGGGTTAAAGCCTTGGCCTTGGATTGGAGAGACCCAAGTTCAAGTCTACCCTCAGTCATGGAAATTCACTGGTTACTTTGAGCCAGTTACTTTCTTTCAGCCTATTTCAGAGGGTTGTTGTGGGGATAAAATCTAACAGATAAAATAGATACATAAACTGAATAATGGTAGTAATAATGATTTCAGAACTCTGCAACATGAAAGGTCCCAAAAGCATTCATATATAGCTGGAATACCACCTATTTTGCATACTGCAGGAGGGTAGTGAACATACAAATCTTGAGTTTTTATTTCAACAAAGACAAGTAACCTACAAACTATGATCAGAATACTCCCCTTTCTGCCTGCCCTGGGTCTCCAAATCATGCAGCCTTTCCCAAAACAAAGATACAGTGAATAGACACTAGATGCTATAGCAGTTAGCATTTTTCTTCAATGACTAATATAAACCGCAAAATACATGTACAAATTATCATAATTAAGCTTCTTAGTAACAAATTACATATCCAAGCAGAAACATTGGAGTTGACACACTGTTTTCCTCTTTTCAGCCTAGGACAGAAGAGCTTTTTAAAAAATTTTTTAAAAAACCTCTTCTTTAACACACATGTTTTCATTTTAAAAACTGTATTTGTTCCATATTAAACAAAAACAAGGAATATTTACTGCCTGCATCTCAGATTACCTTGCCGTCAAGTTTTGGTGTGATTTTGGTATCCATAGGGGACACACCCACAGAAAGGCACAGGATCACCAGCATATTTTATCACTAGCCCCCTGATTTGCTCTGAATGTCCCTTCAGGAACTGTCAATACTAGCTAGCACATGTGATGAGAAGCACCCTTCATTCTGGAAGGATGCCATTACCCCAAAATCTGGTTAGTACTCCCTTAAGGAACAAGACTCCAATAAACAACAAGGGAAGCTACCACTCACATGCATCAGCCTTCCCCACTCTGAGGTCTTCCTTATATGTTGCGACTGCGTTCTCCAAATTCCCAACCAGGCTTGTCTTGATCCACCTGCACATTTCCTAATGTACCAGAGCAATGTTGCTGTAACTGATACTTTTCCAGTCTTATCAAAAAAGCCCCTATATGCAATTTTTTTACTGTTCTGCCTATAAAGCTAAGATACAAGGCTGCACATCTTTGCTAGAACTGGAGATTAGTAAATATCTATCTCTATCTAAAATACTTAAAGAATGCATAATGGATTCTGGATGGGGTGGCACTGCCCCGTTCAGATTCAGTGCGAAACTTGGGGGTCCTCCTGGACTCGCAACTCCTGCTCGAGGAGCAGGTGGCAGTCGTGGCCAGGAGGGCCTTTGCACAGCTTCGGGTTGTGCGCCAGTTGCGCCCATTCCTGGATCAAGAGGTCCTCCGAACAGTCACTCATGCCCTTGTCATCTCCCATATAGATTATTGCAACGCGCTCTACATGGGGCTACCCTTGAAGAGTATCCGGAAGCTTCAGCTGGTCCAGAATGCAGCTGCACGAGTAGTCATGGGTGCTATAAGATCAGCACATGTAACACTGCTGCTCCGTGAGTTGCATTGGGTACCAGTTTGCTTCCGGGTCCAATTGAAGGTGCTGGTTATCACCTTTAAAGCCCTACATGGCATCAGACCTGGGTACCTGAGGGACCATCTCATCCCGATTACATCTATCCGCCCCACCCGGTCATGCAGGGCGGGCATGCTTCAGACCCCATCAACAAAAGAATTCCATCTAGCGGGGTCCAGGAGGCGTGCCTTCTCTGCGATAGCACCCACCCTATGGAATATCTTGCCCCCGGAGGTGAGGCGGGCACCCTCGCTCCTGGCCTTCAGGAAGTCTTTAAAGACCTGGTTCTGCCGCCTTGCCTGGAACGAAGGAAATAATAGTTCCTCCTGGGGGTGGTTAGCTTAGTAATATCCTCCTTTTAAGAACACACCATCTCTTGGATTTTTTATTTATTTTATAGAAGATTTTAGATGTATAGGTTTTTAACTTTTTATAATATGATTGTAAACCACCCAGAGTCTACCATAGTAGAGATGGGTGGTGATAAATCCAAATAAATCCAAATAAATAAATAAATAAATAAATAAACAAACAAATAAATAATGTATAGATGGGTAAACTGCCTCTTGATAAAAATATCACTTGGTCAAATTGCCTCTTAATCAGAAACATCCACTAACCAAAGTTCTTCATTTATATCTGTACTTGGGACAATTTAGTTAATGATTTAGCAAAGATCATAACACTTGATCTTGGCTTATTTGAACTAACAATGGTTTAAACACAGCAACTCCAGTTCAGATACAAGAATTTAAAAGGTAAATTAGACACTTCTAAACTTTTTTGGCAACAACAAAGAAAAGGGGGAAAGAATGAATAATTCATAAAGCCTTGTAATATCACACTAAATCATAGTTAGTTTGTTATACACGCAATAGCTATTAGACAGTGTTTGGGAAACCTTGGTCCTTGTTTCAAGTTTTCTTGAAAATGGTGTACAGGAAAATCCTAGAGTTGAATGAATTCATAGAAATAACTGAATTACAAATAAAATTATGATTAAAACGTCAATACTGCACTGTAACCAAGCTCAGCCAAAGATTTCAGTTCCTTTAGCGATCCAAAGTAATTGTATGTCGTACTTCAATGTCTTTGGTAGGTAAGCCCAAGGATTATTTATTTATGTATAAATCATATTTATATGGCTGCCCATCTCACAGAACATGACTCTGGGAGGCATACAATAAAACCATAAAATAACAATATTAAAACAAAATGCCATTAAAAACATTGATGTTATTATTTAAAAAGGCTAAGCGAGAGCGTTAGAACAGTGGAGCTGCCTGAGGAGATCACCGTTTCCTTGAGACCCCCAGGCCTGTTGACACAACCAAGTTTTGAGGGATTTCTGGAAGGATGGGAGAGAAGGGACCGGTCTCACCTCAGGGGGGATGATGTTCCACAGAGCAGGTGCCACAGCAGAAAAGGCCCGTCTCCTGGGTCCCACCAAATGTAACTCCTTAGTAGACGGGACCTGCAGCATACCTCTTCTGCCAGATCTGATGGGATGGGCAGATGTAATGGGAAGAACGGTCCCTCAAATAACCCATTAGTGTTATCTTCAAGTACACTGAAGCTTACAACAGACATGGTTTTTGCTTTGTTTCTCTCAGCAAAACCGATTTTCTTTTACATATTCCATATAGTCACTATTCTTAATAAATGGTTGGTATCATACATTTACATTACCAAATTTAACGAAGAAAATCATTATTGTTGGAGCCAGTTTGGTCTAGGGGTTAAAGTGCTGGGCTATAAACCAGGAGACTGAGAGTTCTAGTCCCGCCTTAGGCCTGAAAGCCGGCTGGGTGACCTTGGGCCAGTCACTCTCTCTCAGCCCAACTCACCTCACAGGGTTGCTGTTGTGGGGAAAATAGGAGGAGGAAGGAGTATTAGGTATGTTCGCCGCCTTGAGTTATTTATAAAAATAATAAAGGCGGGATAGAAAATAGATAGATGATAGATGGATGGATGGATGGATGGATGGATGGATGGATGGATGGATGATAGATATAGGTTTATACCTTGCAATTATTACCTAGTAAATCTTTCATTCCTGAAGCTACATTATGATTTAATTTGCATTTCTTTTTTCCATATATACTTTTTTTTACTATGGTGAGTCAATCTAGGTTTCTTAACTGAAATTTGAAACATTTTTTACATGTGCATCTTCCAAAATTCATTCTGATATCTTATTGTTCAAGAAATGTCCTGTGCTGCTTTATATTTTGTACTTTCTTCCCTGCAGTAGAAATGAACATGGAAACTGAACTAATATTTCAACTTGAAACATAAAACTGTCTCGAGAACATGTGTTCCAAAGGTAATTCTAATATTTCAGGATTCAGATTGTTATCACTATAACAAAGCTTTAAATATTTGGAATGCCAAATGAGCAAATTTAATAAACACCTTATTTTTGTTCCACTGATTATTAAGAACACAGTATCATTGAACATTTGGTAAATTATAGATGCCATTAAAATAATGTAAATTATTCTTACAATACGTTGTACTCTGTTCTTAAAAAGGGGTCAAGTGTGAAATTCAGAAAGGTTACTTTTTAATTAGTCATTTCACAATTATTTAGAAAGAGAAGAAAATAAATTTGCTTTGTCTTTTATTAAGTTACCATTTAAAGCAAGTAATTGGATCCAACATTTTGAAATGCAGCCCTTGATGGAAAAAAAATCCCTTTCACTGATGCATTGAAGGGATTTTTAATTACTTCAATACATGAATCTTTTAAAATTACCAAATGCTAAACAAACTACACAATTAATATCTTATACACTGGGTATGACATTATGGGTATTTCTATAATCTTTAGACATAAACTTTTGAGAGTATTTTTGTAACAGAATCTACACATGTCACACAATAGAATTTTAAATATATTGCTGTATTTAGCAAAGTTCATAAATGATTTTGCAATAACAATAAGCTACAGCAGTGAAGCAGAAGATTCTCACATAAGAGAAAACAATATATAGAAAGAATAAATATTTGTCATGGAAGTATTAAAAAGCTCAGAGATTTATCTATTTGGCATAAACCTGTAGTTGATTAATAGGTGGAAGCTATTTTTAAATCAGAGAAACTGTAAATAAATTTTGCTTTTTAGGTTATTGCATTTTGCTGGGTTATTAAAAAGGAGTGAAAAACGAAGATTAAAGATAGATTCTCCTTAAATCAGCAAGTATATCAATTATAAGAATTCTTTTATTTCTTTCATTATATACAAAATTGTAGCATAGAAATGTTTGCATATTAAGTACATTACTGTATTTATCAACTATTGCTTTTAAAGTACTTTATGGCCATGTTTAAGTCCAGTAACCCTTCCTCTGTCCAATATCTGCCTGTGGGAATCTCATGTGGGGTCCAATCTTATTATGCCACTCCCAAGTCACATAACTCTACAACAGTGCAAAAGAAAATGTACTGCTGCAAGCCTGCCACTATCCATTTCACCTAGGAAATTCCTAGAAGCAAAATCCAGATGACATTACAAGAGTCTGGGAGGAAGTGAGCATGTGCCACCTGCCAAGTCAGCTTACAGTAATGACACAGATGGAGAAAGAGAACGACTTTCCACAATTTCAACGGCAGCAGAACTTGGAGAGGATAGTCTGGGAAACAGCCTTGCTAACTTCCTCCCCTACAGGATGGAAATACAAAACAAAGCACATATTATGTAATAAGATTTGTAAAAACGTAGTTAGAATGCATCCTAGTAATAGATGCAGCTTCTACAAACCTAATTTTTGGATGTCTAAAGAGAGAAAAGATTCATCCCAGAATCATATACTTTTTTACAAGTACAAGACTATTGTAAAACTACTAATTATTGCTGTATCTTTTTCTAATAAGCTGGATGCTAAGTACACAGCAGTTGCATAACTAGTTGGCAAACCAGAACCTCAATGAGTATCAGAGTTAATAAGACAAATCATCCTACTGATCAAGAATAGCTATCCACTGCCTAGAGCAGTGCTTTCTAAAGTGCCGCTGTTGGCGACACACCAACGGCGGCAACGGCAGCGTGCGCGGGGGTGTGCACGGCGGCGGTGGCAGTGGCGGCGGCCTCTGCTAAAACACGGAAGCGCTGATGGCACGCCGCTGCCGCCGCAGCCACCATGCACGCCCCTGCTGCCGCTTCCGGGTTGTGTGGCGACACACCAGACTGTGTGTTGCGACACACTAAAGCAGAGCTTTCCAAACTGTGTGTCGCGACACAAAAGTGTGTCGCCACACACAGTCTGGTGTGTCGCCACACAACCCGGAAGCGCTGATCATCAGCAGTGCTTCCGGGTTTTCCCACGGCGACACACCAACGGCGGATGGTGTGTCGCCACGGGAAAACTTTGGAAAGCCCTGCACTAAAGTGTCGCAACACAGAGTTTGGAAAGCTGTGGCCTAGAGGAACAAACAATATTTAGGGATTTGAAACTGAGCTTCACTGACCATATAACAAATACTTGGTTTTTATTTTTCTGTGCATTGTTTTTGAGAGAGGCCTCTTTCAGATACAACTGGTCATGTCACGTAACACCCTTATTCTGTAATAAGCATTTTGAAAAGCAATTGTTCTATAAATAATTTCACTTCTGAAAATGTTCTGGCATGGCTAAATAGCATTCTTCTTAAACAAAAGCATTTCAAGTTATTTTTTTAAAGGATTATACTTCAATTTAAAAAAAGGAAATGAAACAATTAGCATTGTGCCTTTTATTCTATGGGTTCTCAGAAAGATTAGAAATAAGTTTCTAATAACTTCTACTGATAAATGGATGGTGCAGCTAAATATCATGTCCACAACTTACATATTTCCAGTCCAAAGCTTAAATACACCATGTATTCCTAGATTAACACTAGCTTGTTCCTAAACCAAATCCAGATATTTGGATGCACATACCAGTCAAAATAATAGTGAATTTGTATGAAACGTTAAGGGAGTAAGAATTATAAACATTTCACTTACATAAGTTTTTCTACTTTAGTATAGACTTCATTCTTAACTTTTTTTTACAAAAGTTAATGACCAGAAATTAGGTTTTGTCAACAAAAGATGAGATGCTTTACCTGACATGGAAACATCTCAGAATATGCCCTATCCAGGAAGGCATTTCAGGGTGATCAAGCCCCTTTTTTAAGGCAGGCAATATCATTCCCAAACACCAAGGATCACTAACCTTAGGTTTTAATTCCTTCTCCACATATAAAAGTTCCTTATGAGCAAAGATTGTGGCCTTGTGGAAAAGGACCCATTGAATCCAGAAACCATGCTTTGTTATATTGTGCCTTCTATAAGGATATAAGGCCCATTTCATAACTCCCAAATTGGTGAAGTTCCCAGACAATTTTGATATATTTGAGGTATTTGACAGTTACTTCTGTCAGACCAATACAATGCATTTCCTTGAATGTGGCAAAAATGTATTACACTATTTGCAAAACTCAAGACTCCGTGATCATCTTGATGACATCTTGATTTTATGTTTTCATTTTATTTTACCTGAAACAGAAACCGTCTATTTATTTTGTTATCTTCCAGAATTCAGGCCAGGGACCCTAATAAAGAACTACTACTAGCCTCAGCATATGTTACAATTCTGCAAAACTCAATAAAAGTTATAATAACCCAACTTTTCAAATATTTGAAGAAAAGTAAAGCAAAAGAGTCAGTCAGTTAGGTGTAGTGGTTAAGGCAACATGTTAGAAACCAGGAGACTATGAGTTCTAGTCCTGCCTTAGGCATGAAGCAGCTGGGTGACCTTGGGCCAGTCGGTCTTTCTCAGCCCTAGGAAGAAAGCAATAGCAAACCACTTCTGAAATCTTGCCAAGAAAACTGCAGGGATTAGTCCAGGCACTCACCAGGAATCAACACTGACTTGAAAGCATACAAAAAAAGCAGAACAAACTATTTTAGGAATCCATATTCATTATATTTTCATCTGAAACTTAGATGTTATTTGACACAAACAGGTTAGAGGGTCTCTTTACTTAGTCCCCAAAACACTTGTTTGTTAAGATTCAAAAGTTAATAATCAAAGTCTAAAAGTTAGAAGTATATACATTTAATTTTCTTATAAAAGAGCCAGTAACTCTGATTCTTCAAATGAGAATTAATTCACCTACATGATATCTTGCTTGTGTAGAAGCATCTGGAATCTTCCAGAGCTCAGGAAGTTTGATGGGACCTCCATCCATTCTTTCTACTGCACATGTCCTAGGACAGAGCTCCCAATCACCCTTTAGTTCCCAGGATAATCACAGCAGTGTACAAACCAATCACTACTGGCATGGCAATTCATAGATGACCACTTTAAAAAACATAATAATAGGTACGTAACCAATTCCCCATTATAGTATTGTCAGCCCTACAAGGTAGACCAGACTAAGAAATTAAAGCCATACAGGTCAGGACTACCTTTATTGTAACAGGTATAATAACAGAATCTTGAAAGTCTAACTGTGCTTTCCCCTTCCTCACTTTATCTTTGTGTGAACAAGGAAGGGGCTTGTCTGAGATGCTTACTTGAGTTAGTTTCTTGGCTGGGCTCAAGGTCCCCTTATCTGACCACTGACTTGCTAGCGGCTTTTCCTCCTGTACTTCAAGGCCATTCCCTATTCCCTCTACAAGTATCTAGGATTCACAATAATGGGTGGATAGGTGATCAGGATGTGCTTGGATTATGATTCTATTCTATCACAAGCCATCACCCATTCCACTCAACGTTCCACCTCTGATATTTACTGAACATTGAGGGCTGCACACTACAGTGTCCTATGGCAAAGTTAGTCCAGCATCATATACTACAGAAAATTGCTGGAGCTGTCATAACCCTAGTGATTATTGCCTAAGAGGGAAGGCAAAGTTCTCTGGCTGGTTCATATGAAAATTATCACCGCACCAATCCCACTTTGAGGACAGTTTCAAGAGTTTGTGCAAGCTTCTCAAACAAATCAACAACTGGAGGATTTTCTGAAACAGGTCACTGACTAGTTGACCTCCAACTCATGAACTGCAGAAGTAATTATTCAGGTCAGTCTGTTCGCGATATGGTTGTCTTGTCCCACAGAGTAAATTATCATTAATTGTATGACCCTTTCTATGCACCAGTCCTAGATGTGCAATGATGAGATTCAGCAGTGGAGGCAATTACATATCACCCTGCCTGCTGATGTACCAGACTGCAATACAGGTGGTCCTTGGGTTATGACAGCAATTGGGACCAGGATTGCCGTCACTAAGTGATGCGGTCATAAAGTGTGATGTCACATGACCACATCGCTTAGTGACGGCAATCCCGGCAGTCCCAGTTGCCACTATAACCCCAGGACTGCACGGGTCGTTAAGCGGGAAGAGGCAGGAGTCCCAGGTAAAGAGCGCAGGGGGACAGGGGAGTGCCATGGGTAGGTGCTGGGAACTGCGGGCGGGTCGGCAAGGGCAGCAG